>OX401987.1:3600000-4200000 GCA_947859335.1 Tortricodes alternella
GTGTTCTGTGATAATCGTAAAGGAACTTTTTGGGGATTTGTTTGTGTCGGGATTTCTCAACATCAATGGACGATGACCTTATTGTAAAAAAGCGGCAAGATCCATGTAAAGCTTTTTTGCAATCTCGAATTACATTTATTGAACCCATCACATGAGGTGGGCTAGTGATGTGATAATGTACCTATTTATTCATCGATAATTTTTTCCTTACAATGGTACTTTTTCCGATTCTACCGATGTCAAATTATTTACCATCGCTTCGTTTTTATTTGGTGTGACGGTTGTAATTGTTTTTTTTTTATATACAATCATGGATTATTGAACTCCTAAATAATAATTAAACAGTTCCAAATTGTAGTCTTAATAGTTACGATGATGACTCGATTTTCGTCTATTTTATTAAAAGTGTTTTAAATGACGCATTTTAAAAATAAAAAAAATACAAAGTTTTGGTCATAACGAGACATATCATTGGATGTCATGTGATTTTGTCACCTATCTCTTTATATGTACGAAATTCCAAAATAGGCTGTGAGAGAAGGACAGACAGACAACCACCAGAGTGATCATGTAAGGCTTCCGTTTTTTCATCGGATGTTCAAATCGTAAAAATGACAAAGTAAATGGAAATTTCTATACAATATAAACAAGCAATTCAAAATGTATTTGTGACACAATGTTCCCCGGTGATTTGTCCCAGAAACTTCGAAATTGGTTAACGCCCCATTTGCATTTAAATCAAAGAATCACAAATTCTGTTTGGTGTCATCCAATTTCATTAATGAAATCACAAATTGCTTGACAGATTGGAGCTCTGATTGGTTTAGACTGAAACGTTTACTTAATATGAATGTGACAGTTTGGATGTTTTTATTTTAAGTAACTAATAATATGACAAGGTAAAAACTAAAGCCGGAGTAGCATATTAATTTCTATATATTCCCCTAGTATGATGCATTTTTATAATTATTATAGCCCATGACACTCGCACATGCCCTGCAATTCATTTGATACCCCATTTACCAAAATCGGTTCAGTACTTCAGGAGCTACAGCAATAATTATATATATATAAATCTGCTGTCACGGTGTTTGTGGCCGCACTCCTCCGAAACGGCTCGACCGATTTTTATGATTTTTTTTATGTATATTTGGTAGGTATGAGAATCGGTCGTAAAGTAAATTTCATACTGCTAGGTGATTAGGGTGTCCACGCGGACGGAGTCGCGGGTGGAAGCTAGTTATTATTATAACGGGATAAAAATCTTTTCACTTCTTTTCATTGTGAGTACTGAGTAGGTAATATTCATTTAAATTTATCATAATTAAAGTACTTATTAACTTTATAATAAAGTTTAAGAAGACTTTAATCTATCGTTCATCGATATCGACCAGGAACCAGCAACAGCACTACGAGAGATCAGTTTTGTCGCTGCCCACGCGCATAGCTTACACAATGCCTCGTCCTTACACCAGCACCGTGAAGGAAACGCACAAGTCACAGCTCTTACAGCACAGGACACAGGATCTATTTTCGCTTGATTTATAATTGTTTTTCATGGTTCTTCTTAACATTGGTTTAATTTGCTACATCAACACGTATTGTGTTTGATTTGTATGTTCATTGTTGTGTCGGCAAAAAGCTTTGGTTTTATTACAGTCATAAAATGGTTGTATCTATTATAGATAACATCAGAGCTTGTCAGAAATAAAACAACTTCTCTTTAACCTTAGACTGTACCAGGCTGGTTAATACATACATACACATTACGCCCGAAATCCCTAATGGGGTGGGCACAGCCACAAGACTACTTGTGGCCACGTTCGATTAATTAGTCCTAAGATGGTATGATGAACCGTACGGTGACAGGTGATCAGCCCATCGCCCATACAGACAGTCCACCGTTGGAGAGGACCCGTCCCTTAGTCGACTTTTACGACATGCCAGGATGATAAGCACCTGCACGCATTCTATGCTATTTCTTCACTCCCAGTGCAACAGAGGAGCAGGAGGAGGATTGGTTAATTTCAATGGTATATAATGGCTGTTGCCCGCGACTTCGCCCGCTTGGAGCGCCATCTACCATGGAGTAGCATTCTTGCTATATCCTTCTTTGTGTAACTCTAACGGTTTTTGCAGCGCACGCCGAAATAGCTCTCAGATGGCAGGATTTTTGTCGCCTTACTTGACAATTTTATTGTTATACCTACTTCGGCCAATATTCCCAATATCTTTATACATTACTAGGGGACCCGCCACATCTTCGCCCGCGGTATTTTCCATACAAACTTAATCACCCCTTTTCACCCTTTAGGGATGGAATTTCAACAAATCCCTCCTTAGTGCACCTCTAGGGTACTCGAGGAATATCTCCTCCTAATTTCAAACCTCTAGGACCACCCGTTTAGGCTGCGCGTTGTCTATAAGTGAGTCACGGTACTGTTTTATATGTATTGATTTACTGGTACCTAATAATGCATATAAAATCCAAAACATATAACATATAGCGCTTCGCTTTTTATGCATTTTACCCCACTAATTACAAACACGTGTAAAAAATCCTACAACAGCGGTCAACCATCAAAAAAACCAATTTGCCTCAATATTGCTAAACCACAAATGATCAGCTCCGGCGCTAACACTCAACCATAACGACCCCGACCCGCGAGTCACTGAGGGAATTTTTTAAGGAAATTGAAATACTAACCCTGCCTTCGCTATACGTATTTGAAATAATAATGTATGTCAGAAAAAATATATACAATTTTCTTACAAATGTAGATAAGCCAAAGGCTACTAGAAATACCGGAAAGCTTAAAGTACCAACTTATAGACTGGCTAAAACTAAAAAATCATTTCTAGGAAATTGTACACGTTTTTACAATAAAATACCTAAAAACATAATAGAACAAACAGACACAATGTTCAAATCTACTGTAAAGCGAATTCTTATTTCTAGGCCATATTACTCAGTAAAAGACTACGTCATGGACAGGGACGTTTGGCTTAAATCGTGACCTGCACTGGCGATCCCTGGGTCTCGATGAGCGTACCTGCTGTGGTATATACTTAGATTTGTATAAAACTGTAGACATCATTGTTGACTTATATGTGTACTGATTTGAAAAAATGATACCTCACCGAGTTTCTTGCCGGCTCTTCTCAGTAGAGGATTTTTTCCGAACCGGTGGTAGATTCATTCCTTGACCTTCATAAGAGCTTGTAAAAGCCTAAATTGAATAAAGATAGTTTGACTTTGACTTTGACTTTGACCATAGTTCGTCAGATGATAAAGTTAATTCATTTACATAAATTAAGTCCTGGTCACATTGTGTGCGTGGCAGGAGCCCAGCGCGACCGTAGCTTGGCGTAAGCGCGGCGCGAACGTCACACTAGAACGCGTCCCGTCACATTGTAGCAAGCGCACGCGCCACAGACTTTGTGTCGCTCGCACCGCGCTCTTTGACCGCGCCGCTTTCCTGTCACGCTGCGCTCGCGTAGCGCACGCTATCTGAAATCTTTCATTACAACCCCCCAGTCACAACTCGTTCGCGCGCGTCACCTCGAGGGCAGAGCTCAGTTGTCGGCTAGGCACGACCGCAGCGTGGCGCAATATGTGTTACAAATTTTAATAAGAGACAAGTCACGCTGCGGTCACTCTTCGCTTCTGCCGCACCCGCAATGTGACTGGGTCTTATATTTTAATAACAAACAGACCCAAAACAACCGTTACAGGCATTCAGTGAAATTTTGTTGATCTTTCAGTTAGCTTGTTTTGACGAATTATTATTATTATTAGATGGTTTACTTTCTAGGCCGGTTAATAACAGGCGGTTATGATCGAACTAGGAGTAAATTTTAGTTCGTTTGTTAGTTGGGTTTAATTTAATCATTTTACAAGCTTTTATTTAACGTGCAATGTTTCTTTACTTATGTATGTTCGGGTCAAACTTGCAAGCTGAATTAGAACCACTTCCTCTTATCCCACGGAGGTGAATTTTTACATATTGCTTCAGTTCCGATGACACCGCATTTTTATGGTGAGCATGACCTGAATCAACATCCAGGGTTAGCTCCACAGACACGAAATTTAGTGTACGCATAAAAATGCAATAAAAAAAATACTTATTAGCTCTTAACATGAATGGAAAATTTACTGACGGTTAATATGGGATGACAAATCTCTTGCCTAGTTTTGATGCACTTTTGATCGAGTTCATATGACATTTTAATTCACAGAACCGGTCACACAAGTGAATTTTAATACCTAATTAATATTTATTTCACGTTTTGTCATATCGATTAATTAAAAAAAAAAATAAGAACTCCTTCTTGAAGCATGTACTTAATCGTGTTTAAACAGGTCAAAAAATAACTAAACCACGTCAAATGTTTTTTTACTCTTCTCTAAAGTCAACAGCTGCTCTTTGCAACTTGCACCAGACAGCTGGTACACCCGCTACACAACATTGTTGCAAATCCTTTAAAAACATCTGTTGATTATAAAATCAGATAAGATATCTCATTATAACCAACAGTTTGGCCAGGGAGCAGACACTTCATACAAAATTGCCGGTCTAGTACGCTGCCGAATACATATTAGCACACATGCGTAAAATTCCATAGGGTTATCAAAAGCGATGCGGCGGCACCGCACGAAAGAGACAACAGTATACAAACAGCGAGACAGCCCTATACGCAGTGACCATTTATCAGCGCACATAAATGAGTAATTAATCTAAGTTACTAGTATTTTAAACCTAACTCTTAAACCACGGGAAGCACGACCCTGGTGGGGGAGTGGGGGTGGAGAACGTCGCTTATTTACAAAGTGAAGATCAAAATGAACATATTTATTTTGCAAGTAGGCCACATGGGCTCTTTCACATGTCTGAATCGACCAGAGCGCTTCGAAATGTGCCATCTGCTGAGAAAAAACCGGACAAGTGCGAGTTCAACCCGCGTGGAGAGGGTTCCGTTCCATACATGATTATTTGAAATTTCCTATGTTATTTTAAATACCATAGACTTCTTATAGGTTTTCCTGTAATCTATAGGTAAAGAACTACTTTTTGTATTTTTTTCAAAATGTTAGGCCCGTTAGTTTCGGAGGTAAGGGGGGGGGAATGGTCAATTTTCGCCTAATTTCCTAAAAAACTTCCAAACCATTTAACTTAAAATTCTAAAAAATATATATTTAAGATTCACATAATAAGCCCTTTTATTTGATATGTCACACGACATAAGCTGCATAACTTTTTTTTTTAATTCCTAATTTACCCCCCAAAAGTGGCCCCCAAAAGTTTAAAGTTCATATATTTACGTCACGCGTCCGTGTTGCGGTCACTGATTTACGTATGTATACCAAATTTCAAATCAATCGGTCCAGTAGTTTCGGAGCAAATTGGCTGTGACAGACGGACAGACAGACAGACAGTTTTTTCCTTTTGAGGTACGGAACCCTAAAAACGCCGCAAGAAACTCAGCAGTAAGTCTTTTTTCAACTTTCACATTACTGTTTTATCTAAACACTAACACAGAAGTGCAAAAAACAAACCTAATGGGTACAAATTAATTCTATAATGGTAAGTATTTATTTTATGGTATTGCCCAGTTGATATGCATTCATTCGATTCTCGTCGTAAATGAGTCTGAGGTGAACTTGGGGTAAGTTTAATATAGAAATCACAGAGATGACAACACTGGAAGAGTTAATGGCCAAATTCACAAACGCCACTTAAGCATTTGATTAGAGATTAAATCGTTAAATGTTTCTCAACTAGTTGTCAACCTATACGTAAACGTCACTGCGGCCCTAACATGATGACACAAAGATAGACCGTCTTATCTCTAAGTGCGTCTCTCTCACACTAGTGCCGACGAAAGAGAGAGTTATAGAGATTTAAATTTAATTTATCTTTGTGTTTTTCATGTTGTGGCCTTTCTGAATTTGGCCATAAGTGTGTTAGATTTGTATATGTATAAAGGGTCAGAATAATCAAAATAATAATAAAAAGAAAGAAACTTACCAGAAAATCTAGATGTATAGATTTCATCAGATATGTCTAAATTTTCAGATTTCAAAGAAAAAAAAGCCTTTGTAAACCAAAGGTTATAAACTAAACAAACATGAACAAGAATTTGACAATGATCCTAATCGGGGAGCAGATGCCTTTACGCGTGCCAATGGCGCTATCATACCACAATGGCTAGTGCGTCCTTCTCTAACCAATATAATTTGAAAGAGAGGCACTTAAAGACAAACTAGAAACGGGCATGTCTGTGATCTACATGTTCCATACATGCTGAGTAACTTTTTAATCACCCGAAATTCAACTCTACATCTTTACACAGTTTATAAGGAGCATCATTTTGAAAAAACCGGTCAAGTGCGAGTGAAACCCGCGTGGAGAGGGTTCCGTTCCATACATGATTATCTGAAATTTCCTATGTTACTTTAAATATCATAGACTTCTTATAGGTTTTCCTATAATCTATAGGTAAAGATCTATTTTCAGTATTTTTTCAAAACTTTAGCTCCAGTAGTTTCGGAAATAAGGGGGGGGAATGGTCATTTTTCGTCTATTTTCCTGAATAACTTCTGAACTATTTTACTTAAAATTCAAAACAAAATATATTTAAGATCCTCACAATAAGCCCTTTCATTTGATATGTCACATGATATAGGTGGCAAACCTTTTTTTTATTTTCTAATTTACCCCCAAAAAGTAGCCCCTATGTTTAAAATTCATATATTTATGTCACGCGTCCGTGTTGCGGTCACCAACTTACATATGAATACCAAATTTCAATTCAATCGGTCCAGTAGATTCGGAGCAAATTGGCTGTGACAGACGGACAGACAGACAGACAGACAGACAGACAGACACACGAGTGATCCTATAAGGGTTACGTTTTTTCCTTTTGAGGTACGGAACCCTAAAAAGGAATAAGAAAGCGAGTTAATTGAAGTTCGACCTTGAGATTATGATGTTAAAGTTAAAATTGCAATAACGCCCTTTCGATTTGTGTACCATAGCAATAGCTTAGTAAGGATACGAATAAAACTGCAAAATGCGTTAAAAAATGGTCCATATTTTTTTTAAGGTCCCCCATTGTGTCCGCGAAAGGTGCAAAATACTTTTATTATATGGGTCAATGTTTAAATTGCCTTTGGACAGATGCTCGGGATGACTTACTCCATGCTTTGTGTGGTATTGCGGCTTACCTGAAAGAAGGAATATTAAATTACGAATAGAATTCACAACGGTTTACCACGCTTAAGCGCAACGCACATAGAACGCGTGCGCGGGTCGGGCGCGGTGGTATTCTGTGAGTTTATATGGACGACAACACACGGAACGCGTGCGCGGGTCGGGCGCGGGTCGGGTAAATTCAACGAATTCATTTATGGAATAATCAAAAGTAAGTCACTAGTTATTTTGTTATCAAATCAAAATGATCTTAATAATACATATAACAACTCAGTGGCTCCAATGTTGGACTCTGAAGCTTGAGGTCGCCAGTTTGAATCCCCTAAGAGTGCCATTCTCGTATCATAACATATGTAGGATTTACGTAAAAAGAGCTCTGACAATCCATATTTATACATCAAGATTTTTGTGGCAATATCAACTGTCAAGTAGTGAGTTCATATATCGATAAATACACTTATCGATACTTTTGCTACAGTAGTGACCGCTCCTAGTTTTGTTTATACACATACAGTATATATTTTAAATATTAATGTAGGTAATACAAAAGACACTTCAAAAACATTATCAAGACAGATGACATCAAAGCTAGATACTCTAGACTATTTTTTTTTAATTTCGGTTCTTACAATAAATGTATGTTTTCCAACGTATCACGATTAATTCAAATGTAGTAGTTTATAAGCTGCGGATTTTTTCAAAAAGAACTGAGTAAGAGGGACTTATTAATTACTTCTATCCTTTTCACTCCTATTATCCGAGGCCGGAAGGAAACGAGTAAAAAAGAAAGTAATTATTATTATCCGATTAATGTTTAATAAATCTTGTGGGATAAATCAGAGCTTAGTTACTTAAGAGGAATACTCAGAAGGACAACTATTTTATTATGTGGGTCTAACAAAATCCATTAGGAAAGCAATAATAATTCGAAAACATTTTTTTATAGTATGCAAAGGAATAAATTTAATAATCATTAACGAGGGATCAGACTAGGGGATCAGAGTGGAATAAACCCAATTCGTGAAGGCAATGCTCATGAAAACAAATTGATTGCGTGTCTCGATCGATTGGATTTATTAATAACTAAATAAAGTTTAATATTGACCTTGCCCACATTAGTTAAACAGTTATTCATGTGAAAGTGTTTAGCACTGAGTGGACTGAAAATGGTAAATCACAGAAAATAATAGCTTGGGCCTTAATTTTAACGCCATAAGACCTATTTCAAAATAGCAGAATGGAAATATTAAGACTAGACGCTGAGTCTAGAAGATGATTTTATATTCGTGTGTCCGTATACCTATTTAAGCAAGAAGGTGCTACAGTTAGTAGATAACTACTTATGACGCTGACTGTACAGTATATACACTGTATCTACCCTCAAAATATAATAGTGGTAATCTATACATATAATAATCTAAAATAAGTTCGATTATAAATTATTCACCTGAGACATTATAAACAATCAGACAGTATTTTTTTAAATGTAATTTAATCACTATAATAAATAATAACAATTCAAAAACCATTATCAAAAGTGACAGCCCTATTCATACGACAATAAAATATATTTTCGTAATATTAAATGAAATTGATTAACTTTTTTATTAACTCAAAAAGGTCCTGCAGCGAGGAAATGTTGGTAATTAATTATTATTACGGTTGTAATTGTAAATGTTATGGCAATTGAATACCGGTCGAATACTTTACCGTACAAAGGGAAAAACTAATAAGTTGAAACAGCCGACTGTATACCTTAATCCATAGTAATAAGATTAAAAGTCATTTGTTTTTAACATGATAGTTATGCTGTTTATCGTCCGACGTTTTAACGTAATGCAATTTGTAATTGAAATGTTGAATTCGAATTTTAAATTAATCGCAACCGTTAACTTTTATTGCATAATTCATATTTAAAAATGGTAATATAATTGTGTTTTCAATAATGAATGATGTTTAAAACATTCGATATAGGTAAATCATCATCATAATTTCAGAAAGACGTCCACTGCTGGACAAAGGCCTCCCTCAATGATCGCCACAACGACCGACTCTGTGCTGCTCGTATCCAGCCGAGTTCCGCAATCTTCACCAGCGGCCATTAAAAAGTAGGTATTGCATTAAAATGTGTAAAAATACCAATTTACTTACTTAGATTTAATTAATTTTATTTAGTGTTATTATTTAGTTTTTATTTAGATTTAATTAATTTTACGTGATATTATATAATGTTAACAACTATTATAAATTATTACTAATTATAATAAAAATACCAATTAATAAGAGATCAAATTCAAACCAAAAGCTATCTGGTCTTAAGCCGCGCGGTGTCCTTTTTCAAATACTAGGTACTTAATTAAAGTTTAACGGACTTTAATTGTTTTAACGGAAGTTAATGAGTCCGGTAACAATTTTTGAAGTTAACTTAAAAGTTAATCCGTTACTCGAATTGTTAACTTCGTTAATTAACGATTAACGGATTAACGGTCTTGTGCCCAGCTATGGTGAGCACTTTCCATCAGGTGGGCCGTCTGCCGGTTTGTCAGTCAATTGACATAAAAAAGGGCTCAGGTCGTGAGGGAGGTCTGCCCTGCTGCGCCTTCCATTACGTGTTCAACACTCAAGAACTCTGCTTCATCAGGCATCTGTTCTATGACCAACATGTGTACTATATAAATAAATAATATAATATACTGGAAGATAATACTTCAAGGTAATGGATAATATTGACGACGCGGTTAGCCTAGTTGGGAGTGACCCTGCCTCCGAAGCTAGCGTCCCGGGTTCGATCCCCGGTAACGGCAAATATTTGTGTGATGAGCACGAATGTTTGTTCCTGAGTCTTGGATGTCTCCTATGTATTTAAGTATTTATTTATCTATATAAGTATGTATATCGTCTAGTACCCGTAACACAAGCATAGAGCTTACTTTGGGACTAGATCGATTTGTGTAAAGATTGTCCCCTGATTTATTATTATTATTATTATTATTTATGCTATGTTTTTCCTAGCATTGTTGATATTGAAATAAATAACTCCATGGTTAGAACTATTTGAAATAATGACTCATTCCATTAACAAATTGCATCAATTAATATTTTTAATTGATATAAACGAGGGCTATTAAAATAATTCTAATGCACTCCACATGCACCGCACGTGTAAATACCACAGTAGACTAGGAGACGGCCACACCACCGTGTTACCTCGTAGGTTTAAAAGAAAATTTACTTTTTAAGCAAATGGACTAGAAATAGATTAAAGCTGGCCAAGTGCGAGTTGGACTCGCGCACGAAGGGTTCCGTACTATTATCTATAATCAAGCAAAAAAAAAACACGTTTGTTGTATGGGAGCCCCCTTAAATATTTGGTTTATTTTAATTTAATTATTTATTTTTAAAGTGAATATATAACTAAATATTACGTGAATATTTTAAGCTGTTGTCATTATCAATATCGAGCAAATACGAGCATAAAAATCACGTTTGTTGTATGGGAGCCCCCTTAAATATTAATTTTATTCTGTTTTTTGTATTTTTTGTTATAGCGGTAACAAAAATATATCATCTGTGAAAATTTCACCTGTCTAACTATCACGGTTCATGAGATACAGCCTGGTGACAGACGGACAGACGAGACAGACAGACGAACAGCGGAGTCTTAGTAATAGGGTCCCGTTTACCCTTTGGGTTCGGAACCCTAATAAAAACCGTCAGTTTTTCTTATCCTTACCTGATCTAAAGGCCAGTTAAAGATAGATTCCACCCTTTTCTAAGATAGTCCTCTAGATAATCTATGTAATTAATTAATGAAACTATTGGCCATTATGACCACAAAATCAAATTTTACAAACCCTCTGACCACGGCCAAATGCAAATGTATGGAAAACGGAATATCTTGGCATCATTGGGTTTCACTGATTCGTCCGCAGCGGCTGATCAGCGGATAAAGGAAAGTATTAATTTAGACTGTACGGACAAAGACATTCGGTCCAAATTTGAATGTCTCCCTCATGGCTGATCAGCCGCTGCACACTTTACAGAATAACACACCTATGTTCTCTTACCAATCTCGTCGGTGATTTCGAACGACAATCATAAATTGACCCGCGCGCTCGTAGGCATTAGGTGGAGCTAGGTGCCTACGTCTGTGGCCGTTTGCGTTGTAATACGACCAAGTTTGAAGACCCCCCGGAAACATGTAGTTTATACGCTCTGACGGGTCAAGTTATGCTTGCCAGCCGTAAGAGAATCACACCCCAGTTTTAATACCCAAGCCGCAGAATCATATTCGTTATAACTTGTAGAAAATTATTTTTGTTCAAAGAACCATTAATTATAGAAAAGTACCTATGTGTGATCACATTTCAAACGGGTTTAATCCGATGCGCTTGCGCAGGAGTATAAATAGAAACTGAGCTCTTTAACTAGTTGTATAAGATCTGGTTAAAGAGCCTTTATAACACTAAACCATGACATGTATGAACGAAGAATGTGAATGTCATTTGGATTTTAATTTCTTGGATCCAAATGAAAAGGGAACGTATTTTTATTAATTTTAAAGGGTACATTACCACATATAAGTATAACTAAGATTATAAATACATGAGTTTGAATTTCGATTAATATAAAGTCTGTCGAGCGAGAGTTGATACATTATTATGATATCGTCTCGAAGTAGCGACTGTCGCTTACCTATCGCAAACTGTATGACGGGCGGCGCCTATCGCCGCGTGCACCGAGTTTCGTGGTGCCAGGCACACAGTTGTTGTCAAGCGGAGCGCGTGCACACGGCGACGATATTGCCATTTCGTTCTGGAATACGCTTCGAGTGTGTCGTTTGGGTGTTCGTGTGTTCTTATAGAGCAAGCAAGCAAAGCGTTTCATAATAAACGTCACAGACTCAGATTCTTCCTCCGACTTCGTCATGGTCGTCGTCCGATGATATGCCAGCTGTATATAGTTTTTCCCTTTAATTTTTTCACACCATCAGAAAAAGAAATGCGGACCGCTATTTGTAATGTGTTAAGAAGCCCAGATTTTTTATTTTTTTTATCAACTCTTGGCGATCAGACTTTAGCGAAGGGTAGTTATTTGTAACTAAAGCAACGCAAATCTTGATTTCGGTGTATAAATGGTACCCTAATAATAATAATAATAATGGCAATGGCAATTGTGGTCATAATGGCAACACCGCTGACAAACCGACCGTAGTCTCGTTTTGAATAATTTTAATTTTATAGTTTATAACTGCATAATAATAGTAACAGCAAGTTTTAATACATTATTTACTTACAAGGAACCGCAAGAAGATAAAATACAGCCAAATTACTTCATTCCATAGAAAAAAACAGCTATTCAAACCAAACTGACAACTGTCACTTCAAAAAACTAACGATGTTTTGAATAATGCCAATCGTACTACGGTCCGGAATTGTTTTAAACGCCAATACAGGATGCGCACGCCTACCACCAACAACGCCCGCCCCGCCCAGCAGCTCCACAGACTCGTCGGATGAAGAATTCATTACACCGCCGACGAGTGCCCCCGGAAGCAGCGACGAGGTCGGGCCGCCGTCGCCCCCGCCGCCGCCGAGACCTGCGCGACGAGGACGACCACCGCCGCCGGCCAGCTTGGGACCAGTAGGGCCAAGTGCCCCACCAACGGCCCCCGCTACCGGTGGTTCAGTGCGCCGCATGAGATGGTCTCACGACCTCAATGAGAGTGTCATGCGCGCCTACTACAGGGCAACAGAGGGAGGAACCAACCTCACCGCATACCGTGCTAGGATGTTCTCTTTGTTTCAGTCTCTTGAACCATCAGTCACCGTTACGACTCAGCGATTATCCGATCAGGTACGGGCTATTCAACGTTGTCGCCTGTTGGAGGAGTCCCTGCTTGACCGGCTACGCGTAGAAGCACTACCTATCTGCCCCGCTAGCGAACCTCAATCGAGTGCTCTATTACCCTCAGCTACGATGGTGTCTGAAACCCAGTTGACAGTAGAAGATGCTGCGATCGATAGCGGTGCAGATATGCGTGTAAATAACCAGTATATTGAGCCAATGAGAAGGGCTTTGGAGGACGCGATAGAGGAATTTCAATTAATACCAATAGCTTCCCGGCCACGGCTACCTCGTTTTCCCATGCATAAACGTAACTTAGCACTAATAAGGACCTTAGATTCAATTTTATCACCTTACCTGGATGCAAACCAAGATCTTGCACATACCCACTTGATTTTATTTTGTGCAGCTGTTGCTGCATGTCGTGTGGCTAATGTCAGATTCCCCGATAAGAATCATGTGACGGGAAATGACCGAAAGATACCTGAGTGGCAAAATAGAATCCAACGTCGTATTGAAAGATTTAGGATCCTTATTGGGAAACTCACAAGTTTCAGAGCGGGAAACATACGCCCGCGAGTCATGCGTTTTGTAACCCAGGCATTCGCTGAGACTGGCGTAAGACCTCAAGATTATCTGTCGCAGGTTACAGAGCGTATTGACTACCTGAAACAAAAAGTTTATGCATGGGCAAACAGTATCCGTCGCTTTGGGAAGCGTGTGGACAGATTTCACCAAAATCGCATCTTCCAAAGTGACCAAAGGCGGATGTATAGATCTTGGGAGCACCCCGCGGAAAGTATGACTGACAAACAGTACCCGAGCAAAGATACATCAACTGCATTTTGGCAAAGTATCTGGTCTGTACCTATTTATCATACGCAGGGAGAGTGGATTGAGGTAGTTGAGAGAGCATGTGAGCCGATTGTGGGAATGGAGCCAATAACCATCTCCTCCATCGACGTTGCTTGTGCACTTCGGACAGCATCTAACTGGAAGTCCCCAGGACCGGACGGATTACAAAATTTCTGGCTTAAATGGCTAAGGACCTCACATATAGTACTGGCTACTCAATTCCAAAACGCAATTTCTGGCGGTATGCTCCCAAAATTTATGACAACTGGTATCACCCACCTCCTCCATAAAACCGGAAGTACAACGGAACCCAAAAATTTTAGACCTATCACGTGCTTACCCACTATTTATAAGCTACTTACATCGATTGTTACAACAAAAATTACAGCGCATTTAAATTACAATAACATCATGGCTGTTGCGCAGAATGGATGTAAGACAGGATCCCGTGGTACCAAGGAGCTCCTTCTCATAGATATGACCATTTGTCAGCAGGTTCGAAGGAACAGGAAGAGCCTATCCGCCGCTTGGATTGACTATAAGAAGGCATACGACTCCGTGCCTCACTCATGGCTCATGCGTGTGCTGGAGTTATACAAAATTGATGCGACTTTACGCGCTTTCATGGGCTCATGTATGACGCAATGGAATACGATTATTCACCACCCTGGAAGCGGATGGCCCCCTAGTTCTGAAGAACCCATAAGGATCAAGAGGGGAATCTTCCAGGGCGACAGTTTAAGTCCACTCTGGTTTTGTCTGGCCCTGAATCCTCTTAGTACTCTACTAATGGATTCAGGACTAGGATATCGACTTCGCAGAGATGGAGAGGTTATCTCCCATCTTCTCTACATGGATGACCTGAAATTGTTTGCACCAAAAAAAACAGAATTGATGGAGTTGCTGAAAATCACTGAGAATTTCAGCAACTCCATCAGGATGGAGTTTGGTGTGGACAAGTGTGCTGTGATGCATGTGGAGAGGGGGAAAGTTGTGGACTCTGAGAGATTACAGCTCTCTGAGTCCATAAGCCTCAAATCTCTCTCTGATGTTGAAACCTATAAGTACTTGGGTATGTCAGAGTCTTTGAACATTATGGCCAAGGACGCAAAACGAATGGTTGAGGAACGTTTCTTTAGCCGCCTGTCAAAAGTACTGAGAAGTCTTTTGTCAGGTGGCAATAAGGTTCGGGCCTACAACAGTTGGGTCATGCCTGTCCTAATGTACTCTTTCGGCATACTTAAGTGGTCTCAAACCAAATTGGACGCCCTGGATAGGAAGGTTCGTGTACTGCTAACGGCAAATCGAATGCATCACCCACGCTCATCAATGATGAGACTGTATATCCCGCGGAAGTGTGGGGGACGAGGCTTACTCAATGCCAAAAACTTACACAACCGCGAGGTATGTAAACTCAGACAATATTTTCTTACAACTGACGTGGGAATGCATCGAGATGTTGTGGCAGTAGATAGTGACTTCACCCCACTTTCCTTAGCTAAAAAGAACTGGCGAAAACCACCTGTATTAACTACTGAGGACCGCAAGGATGTATGGAAGAACAAGGAGTTACACGGACGATTCTATGACGCCCTTACAGGATCATATATAGACCAACTAGCATCCGTATCTTGGCTCCGTTTTAGTGATCTCTTTGGAGAAACAGAAGGGTTTATCTTTGCAATCATGGACGAAGTTATTAAAACAAATAACTACCGGAAATACATTATAAAAGACGGCACACAGGACATCTGCCGAGCATGTCATTGCCCGGGTGAGTCGATACGTCATGTTATTTCCGGTTGTTCTCGCCTCGCTAATACTGAATACCTACATAGACATAACCAAGTCGCCAAGATTATCCATCAACAACTTGCACTTCGATACAACCTTGCCGCCTCAGAGGTACCCTACTATAAATACATACCTCAGCCAGTTCTTGAAAATGGTCATACCACCATCTACTGGGATCGGTCTATCATCACTGACAGGACTATTGTTCACAACAAACCTGACATTGTGTTGATAGACCGATCAGCACGCCGAGCAATGCTCGTCGACGTCGCCATCCCACATGACGTGAACCTTGTGAAAGCTGAAAAGGATAAGCTAACTAAATACCTAGACTTAGCCCATGAGGTTACCGCTATGTGGGATGTTGACGTGACGACCATTGTTCCGATAGTCGTGTCAACTAATGGTCTAATTGCGAAAAGTCTCGACAAACACCTTGAGAGACTCTCGCTTGGCTGGTGGATCAAGGGAAAGATACAGAAAGCGGTGCTCCTTGACACAGCACGTATAGTCAGGAGGTTCCTCGCCCTGGAGCTCTAACCACCGGTAGCCTGGGCCCGCGCCTCACTACCGGATGACGGCTGTTTTTTATATTTTAGAATTTATTTTTTGCATACCTTTGTTATATTTTAAAATGTAATTAGTTATCTATCTTTTATATTTTAAAATGTAATTTTTTATAAATATTTTCTAAAATATAAATAATAAGAAATGTACCTAATAAAGATGGAATAATAATAATAAACCATTTATTTCAGGCATCAGTGGCCCATACATAAATAGCTTACAAACTAACATACATATTAAAACATAACTTAAAAACTATTTAGGGGACGAAAAGGCGTGGCTCCTTAGCGTCGTCCCACCTGGAGTCGGGTCCTGGACAGGCAAGCTGCCCCGGAAGCGCCTGAACACGACACCCTTCGGCCAGAAGTCCGGACACGTGACGGTCTCCAACAGCGGCCGCAATGTAATGTAATGTAATGCTCTTACTCTTATACACAACTTATAACATCAAAAAGGTTACTTTGATATATATCATACAACCAAAGCAACTCTAAGAAACGATATTTTAAAAGATCGTACGCGGGCTCCCCGAAGTGCACTTAACAACATTAGGTACTATTATAGGCGACGCCACCGTCTGTCTAAATAAAAGCAGACCCGCAAAAAATAAGTACGTCAAAGATCGTCATAGTTCTTATGGCGTTGATATAACGGCTATTCTTGCTTGGATCATAGTCCTTGGGAGTAATTCTCTTAAATAACACTTCGCTATGAACTCACCGGCGAATCTAACTTGAACCGTCAGCGCGTATAAACTACATGTCCGCACGTGTCTTCGACCTTGGTCGTATTTCGACACAGGCGGCCACAGACGTAGGTACCTAAGTCCGCATAATGCCTTCGAGTGCGCGGGTCTATTTATGATTGTCGGACGAAATGAGAGACGAGATTTGTTAGAGAATAACATAGCATACGTGGTACTTAAGTGTTGGTACTTAAATGTTGGTTTTTTGCTCTTGTTATTAGATACTTGATGGTTAGTTTCAATTGATTGGTTGCGGAAAATTGTGTTAAATGTCAAGGCGAGTAGGTTTGAGTGGACGTACGGATGGAGCAAATTACTTTATTAAAAATAACAAACATTTTTTTTATTGTGGACTTAAAACGTATTCTACGATATACAATGCCGAAGGAAAAAGATGTCTCATAAAAACTCGCTAAAAATGCGATGTTTATAGATCCATTTTTTATCTTCGATCAATAAATGTTTCTCAATAATATAGCAAATTGTGAAACTTAATAGGTATAACACGTGTATTTTACACACAAGAACCAAATTTATTATGATGAAATCATGTTACAAGTGCGAAAATTATGTTATAAGTACATTATAACATGTTGTCGGCAGTTAATTATGACATAAACTTGTTTAATGTAATACCGAATGTTTACTTTGCGAAACTCCTATCTTACTCACACACGAAGTTCCAAAAGAAACCTCGACCACGATACTATAAAGTCGAAATTTCAATTCAATGCATTATTGACATAAGAATGAAATCGGCCATTATTATTATTTATTCATCGATCGAGCGAGCGAAGCGAGCGAAGCATCTCCGTTTCAGCTTCGGCAAAAATGCTTTCGTGTGTCCAGTGACTCCGTCCGTTTGTACTCCTCTACAGGTCGCATTCCTCAACCGATTCTCGTGAAATTTTGTGAGCAGGTTCGAAAATGATATGGAATTTTTTAAACGATGCCTTTTTTCGAAATTGTTCAAAATGGCGGAGATATGGCGGTTTTTTAGATTACAAAGTTATTTTGCGGTGTTGGTAAACTGACCGCGACCTATGTCAATGTATGAGGATAACAGTTTACCAACGGCAAAGTAAAGTTTGTCGCGAGGCTTACAGGTCACGCAGCCACTAGTTTATTTGACTGAAACCTAATTTTACCCCGTTCTCATATACTTAATAATATTGTCGCCTAGTACCGGATCACCGGATCTGGTTAGAACTAGATCAATTTGTGTTATCGTCCAAGATTATTTGTTTTATTTATCAAGCTAATTTTAACCGGTTCCAAATTCAAAATAAATGCGTGTCTTAAATCAATCTTCGTAAACGCTCCCAAATAAACAAAAACTGAGTTTGTTTGATTAATCTAGAAGAGAATAGATTCCGAATGCCACCAGCAGGTTGTAGGTTTTAGCTGAACCAGTTCTATTGGGACCCTCCATAGAACCATGTCATAATAAACTGATACATCGGATCATTACCACTTAATACGTCACTTTATTATGACTAGGTTCTATGGAGGGTCGCAATACAGCTGGTGCAGCTATAAATTTTAAACTCGCTAATGCATTAGATTGAACTTGAACTCTATGATCAGCCTATTAAAGTTGTTTATAAGATTTATAAGAGAGATTATTTTTAAAAATCGTGTCTCTTTAACGCATTCCCTCTAAATTTAAACTCTATTGTCTAGAAATCATGGTTGTGTTTACAACTTTAGTTACAAGTAAGAAAAGAGGTATAGTAGATTTTTGTCCGCGTGTGGTCGGACAGAATTAGATGTTTGAAGTGTTTGTGGAAGCGTTGTCGTATTGTATAAGAGTGTTTAAGGGTTAAATAATTGCCGTACATTCGTGCTCACGCAGTCCCCGCGGGATTCGAGCCTGTGACCTCTGACACAAGGCAGTTGCTGTACCACTGTGCCAGTCATTATAAATTCAGCAGGTTATTAATTAAACTTTACGCAAACTACTTTAACCGTGACGCGTCGGAATTCGTTCTAAGAGACCAGGGACTCGATTGTTAGATTATCTCGAATGCACTGAGAATTGGGGCCCTGGGCCTCTATTCGGGAACGTCTAAGCGATATTGTTGCGTCTCGCGAGCGAAACTCTCATCCTGCTCTTACGCACTAGGCATCGTGCGGAAAATTGGGATCTAAGCGCGTCGCTACAATATCGCTTGGACGTTCCCGAATAGAGGCCCTGGCCACAAAGGAGATAGGTACAGAAATCAATCTACATACAAAGTGCGCTCGGACAACGCACACATAGACACTGCTCACGGACACGATATCTCGAACCGGTTGGAACCCGCACTAGCGCGAATGTCATTCGCTTAAGACACGTGTTTGTGCAGTGCAATAATGGTGAATCGCGACAAACTTAACTTTGCCGTTGGTAAACTGTTATCCTCATACATTGACATAGGTCGCGGTCAGTTTACCAACACCGCAAAATAACTTTGTAATCTAAAAAACCTCCGCCATTTTGAACAATTTTAAAAAAGGAATCGTTTAAAAAATTCCTTATCATTTTCGAACCTGCTCACAAAATTTCACGAGAATCGGTTGAGGAATGCGACCTGTAGAGGAGTACAAACGGACGGAGTCACTGGACACACGAAAGCATTTTTGCCGAAGCTGAAACGGAGATGCTTCGCTCGCTTCGCTCGCTCGATCGATGAATAAATAATAATAATGGCCGATTTCATTCTTATGTCAATAATGCATTGAATTGAAATTTCGACTTTATAGTATCGTAGTCAAGGTTTCTTTTGGAACTTCGTGTGTGAGTAAGATAGGAGTTTCGCAAAGTAAACATTCGGTATTACATTAAACAAGTTTATGTCAGAATTAACTGCCGACAACATGTTATAATGTACTTATAACATAATTTTCGCACCTTTTAACATGATTTCATTATAATAAATTTGGTTCTTGTGTGTAAAATACACGTGTTATATTAAGTTTTACAATTTGCTACCTATGCTATTGAGAAACATTTATTGATCTAAGATAAAAAATGGATCTATAAACATCGCATTTTTAGCGAGTTTTATAAGACATCTTTTTCCTTCGTTATTGTATATCGTAGAATAAGTTTTAACTCCACAAAAAATAATACTGTTCGTTATTTTTAATAAAGTAATTTGCTCCATCCGTACGTCCACTCAAACCTACTCGCCTTGACATTTAACACGATTTTTCGCAACCAATCAATTGAAACTAACCATCAAGTATCTAATAACAAGAGCAAAAACCAACATTTAAGTACCAGTTAAGTACCAATACTTAAGTACCACGTATGCTATGTTATTCTCTAACAAATCTCGTCTCTCATTTCGTCCGACAATCATAAATAGACCCGCGCACTCGAAGGCATTATGCGGAGTTAGGTACCTACGTTTGTGGCCGCCTGTATCGAAATACGATCAAGGTCGAAGACACGTGCGGACATGTAGTTTATACGCGCTGACGGTTCAAGTTAGATTCGCCGGTGAGTTCATAGCGAAGTGTTATTTAAGAGAATTACTCCCAAGGACTATGATCCAAGCAAGAATAGCCGTTATATCAACGCCATAAGAACTATGACGATCTTTGACGTACTTATTTTTTGCGGTTCTGATTTTATTTAGAGTACAGACGGTGGCGTCGCCTATAATAGTACCTAATGTGTAAGTTTTTGCTAAGTGCACTTCGGGGAGCCCGCGTGCGATCTTTTAAAATATCGTTTCTTAGAGTTGCTTTGGTTGTATGATATATATCAAAGTAACCTTTTTGATGTTATAAGTTGTGTATAAGAGTAAGAGCATTACATTACATTACATTGCGGCCGCTGCTGGAGACCGTCACGTGTCCGGACTTCTGGCCAAAGGGTATCGTGGAGGACCCGACTCCAGGTGGGACGAGTATTCACATGCAAGTTGGTGACCGCAACACGAACGCGTGACGTAAATATATGAATTTTAAACATAGGGGCCACTTTTTGGGGGTAAACTAGAAAATTAAAAAAAAAGTTATGCCACCTATATCGTGTGACATATCAAATGAAAGGGCTTATTGTGAGAATCTTAAATATATTTTCTTTTGAATTTTAAGTAAAATAGTTTAGAAGTTATTCAGGAAAATAGGCGAAAAATGACCATTCCCCCCCGCTTATTTCCGAAACTACTGGGGCTAAAATTTTGAAAAAAATACAGAAAAAAGATCTTTGCCTATAGATTACAGGAAAACCTATAAGAAGTCTATGGTATTTAGGTAACCTAGTAAATTTCAGATAATCATGTACGGAACGGAACCCTCTCCACGCGAGTTTAACTCGCACTTGTCCGGTTTTTTAGGCTACCAGTGGTTTCAGAGAGGTAAGTAGGTAGGTATTTGCTTGTATTTCGATGATTCGTTTTAACGTTACACCGAATGGTTAGGTAGGTGGGCAAGCGCCCCGCCCCGGCCCCCGAAAAATATATCTGAGATCGATTTATATGTATAATAGTTGCCTGTTTGGAATCAGTATTTTAAACGAAGTAACTACATTTTTGTAAGGTAATAAATACCTACACGCCACCGTAAGATGAAAACATGCTTTTTTTGTGTAGATATTGTATAGGTTTAGGTCTAAAACGGATAGGGCAATGGAAATTGTGTAACTAGAATAATCCGTTTAGAAGTTATTAAGGGATTTTCGATACTTACTGAAAATAGACAAACGTAAAATTTTGTAGGTACTTATGTTATTTTAGTTATTATAAATTTATATTTCCATTCTTTCCGTTTCATTCTCAACAATAAACCAAACAAGTAGATACGAGTGCCACTATGACGATAGTTTTTTGTGCATAAGCCATAGTTGACAACCCTAGAGTGACCGCCGAGCGTAGGCATGAAATGTGAAGTACATACATGTGATTGACTTCTGTACTTATCTCTTTTGTGCCCTGGCCCCCAATTCTCGGTACAATCGAGATTAGACGTCAGTGCATACAGTCGTTTGACACAACTGTATAAATCTGACGCTTAATCTCGCAAACGACATTATCTCGAATAAACCGAGAGGCCTGGACCCGTCAGTGCGTATTAACTACGTGTTCGTGCGTGTCTTCGACCTTGGACGTATTTCGACGCAACTGGCCACGGACGTAGGTACCTAACGTCTGTTCGCCGAGAGTTGATAAAAAAAGTAAAAAGTCAGGGCTTCTTAACTCATTACAAAAAGCGGCCCGCTAATTATTTTTACCGATGACAATTAAACTGAAAGGGAGTTTTTTTTGTATAGAATATTATTATTGAATAGCCTAACTGTATAAACAGAGAGCAACACGCGAACACCCAAACGACACACTCGAAGCCAATGACATATTTATAGAAAGACACAAGACACGTCATATCCATACTCAACGCGTTTTAAACATGTGTCATAGATAAAAAAAATCTTTTTCGTTTCGGCCAATGCAGTTTTTTGTGACATTTGAAGCGCACATACAAGACATGAATTTGTAATATGGCGATTGTGTATATGAACAAAACAAATATATATTTTTTGCCGCCGTCCGCCCAGCGTAACACCGCAGTTGGAAACATCTGTGTCCCTCGTACCACGAAATCCAGTACGCGCGGCAATTAGCGACGCCCGTCGTACAGTTTGCGATATTTAAGCGACAGTCGCTGTTTCGAAACGATATCATAATATTTATCAACTCTCAGCGAATAGACTTTACGAGCACGCGGATCTGTTAATGATTGTCATGCGCAATGAGAGATGAAAGTTAAGAGAAACATAGCTGGTCTTCAATTAACAAACCTTGATAAATATGCAGTGGATATGATGTTTTAATTAAAACTGAATAACTATGACCTTTTGAAATTACTCTGTGACCTTTCTTAAGGACGTAAGACGCGTCATGTTTTTGCAAGTATTTACACAGACAGCAGACATCTGCAAAGTCATTTACGATGTCTGTGAGATTTCCAACTCCGACTGGGTCCAGGGGGGTTATCACGATCTTTAAATGCGATTATTTTTAGATCCTAAACTGAACTGCGTCGCTTTTGCATACCACGCCATATATTTTACATCATCATCATCATCATTTCAGCCGAAAGACGTCCACTGCTGGACATAGGCCTCCCCCAATGATCTCCACAACGACCGATCCTGTGCTGCTCGCATCCAGCGGAGACCCGCAATTTTCACCAGGTCGTCAGTCCACATATTATATGACATGACACACATGGTATATTTTACATACGTAAATGCAATGTCGTCGTATTAAAAAATCGGACAAGTGCGAGTGAAACTCGCGTGGAAGGGTTCCGTTCCTTAAATGATTATCTCAAATTTACTACGTTATTTTAAATACCATAGACTTCTTATAAGTTTTCCTGTAATCTATAGGTAAAGAACTATTTTTTGTATTTTTTTTTAAATTTTTAGCCCCAGTAGTTTCGGAAATAAGGGGCGGAATGGTCAATTTTCGCCTATATTCCTAAATAACTTCTAAACTATTTTACTTAAAATTCAAAAGAAAATATATTTAAGATCCTCACAATAAGCCCTTTCATTTGATATGTCACACGAGATAGGTTGCGTAACTTTTTTTTTAAATTTTTCTTATTTACCCCCCAAAAGTGACTCCCATGTTTAAAATTCATATATTTACGTCACCCGTCCGTGTTGCGGTCACCGACTTACATATGTATACCAAATTTCAACTCAATCGGTTCAGGAGTTTCGGAGCAAATTGGCTGTGACAGACGGACAGACAGACAGACAGACACACGAGTGATCCTATAAGGGTTTCGTTTTTTCCTTTTGAGGTACGGAACGGAAGTCGACTAAGGGACGGGTAGTCGACTTTTACGACATGCCAGGATGATAAGCATCTGCACGCATTCTATGCTATTTCTTCACTCCCAGTGCGGCAGAGGAGTGAGGTAGGTAAATTACGTACTGGAAAAATTTAAATGAAATTATAAATTGCTCGCCATACGACAATGAACGTTAATAATTTTCATCTTGAAATTAAACTACGGTTATGAATAGTTAAAGGCGACAATTATTGTTCTTAGTTTTTAGGACTCCGTACCCAAAGGGATCAACGGGACCCTACTGAGCCTACAACGTCCGTCCGTCCGCCGGTCAGAGGCCTCTATCTCAGCAACGGTAAGAAATAGAAGTTTGGAATTTTCACAGAATACGTATTAATATGGCATGATTACTAGCAAATAATAAAAAAGCCCGAGAAGCTCCACATTGATACTCTAAAAATTCACAAATTTTAGACCAATTTTGTTCCAGCTGTATTTCAAAATAACGGCTTTAGTTTCAGCTATCTTTGGCCTGACTTTAGTTTATACTCCATAGTTTAATAACAAATATCAATTCAATGGCTCAGTTATAGCAATGCGAAAAATACATTGAAATCAAACCAGAAAATTACCGCTGCAGCTTAACAATCTGCCAACTTTGCATAGTCTATTATTGATTGGTTGAGACCATGCCAAAATGGTGTAGTACGGAACCCTCAGTGCGCGAATCCAACTCGCACTTGACCGGTTTTATCTTATTTTTCTACCGATCAACGACGTTGCTCAACCATGTAACACCCTTATACAATTTTAAAGTAACAAGAACCCGTTAGTACTATGTTATTTGAAGCCAGGACGTGGACACACAAGTTGAAAGCTCTCAAGCGACCAGAATTAATTGGCTACAGGAGCTTTGGACTAAATAATTGTTGTTATGGGACCACCACGTTAAATCACATTTTCAAAGTATGTATAGGTATACAAGCATATCCACGCTACTTCGTCCGCATAAAATTTATTTATTACTGTTCCTGTAGGTTGAGTTTCATATCGGTATTGATCCGTGTAAGTTTCAAAGTGATAGATGGCTTTTAGTAAATTTTCATTTTTGATGTAAATGATTTAGTAAAGACAAATTAAACAATATGTTGAAAACACTTATTGTTAGTAATTATTTATTATACTACCACTTAGCATGATGACCTGTGGAAATATACCTACCGTCATCATAATTAGCGAGCCTTGCTGGACAGTTAAAGGGCTTTGTGGAGAACGCTCAGATTTTAAGTCTAAAGGCCGAATTCAGAAACGCCAATTAAGCATTTGATAACGTATTAAATAGGTAAATGTCCACAACTAGTTATCAACCTATACAGAAACGTCACTGAAATGTCACTTTAATTAAAGCACAATTTGAGTGGCCTTTTGAATTCGGCCATAAGAGTGCTTCATAACCAGTAATTCGTAATGTTTGCTTGGATGTAAGACAGCAAAAAACCGGCCAAGTGCGAGTCGGACTCGCGCACGAAGGGTTCCGTACCATTATGTATAAAAACGGCAAAAAAATCACGTTTGTTGTATGGGAGCCCCCCTTAAATATTTATTTTATTTTAATTTAATTATTTATTTTTTAAGTAAACATATATCTAAATATTCTGTGAATAGTTCAAGCGTCTACCTGTTGCCGTTATCAATATCGAGCCAAAATGAGCAAAAAAATCACGTTTGTTGTATGGGAGCCCCCTTAAATATTTATTCTATTCTGTTTTTTAGTATTTTTTGTTAAAGCGGCAACAGAAATACATCATCTGTGAAAATTTCAACTTTCTAACTATCACGGGTTATGAGATACAGCCTGGAGACAGACGGACAGACGGACAGACATGACAGACGGACAGACGGACACACGGACAGATGGACAGACGGACAGACGGACAGCGGAGCCTTAGTAATAGGGTCCCGTTTTTACCCTTTGGGTACGGAACCCTAAAAAGACTATCAAATCAACATGAAGGTGACTTTGGAATCCAAAATAAAAAGCGACATTCTATGATTAACAATATTAGCAGCGGAGAAACCTCTCGTATTTTAGCCAAAAGGGGATTTAACTTGTACAAATCTATCCCGCGTAGAAAAGCTTTCTAGTTAACTCCAGGAGTCTTGTAATCACTGCAGGAAGTAAATGATTTATTTTCTCGCGATTTCTGTCATTATATCACTATAATACTACAGTGTAGGTAGGTAAGAATGAGCAAGTTTCTAAATTAAGATGGAGTCCGAACACCAAATAACACTTACCATAAGAAACTTTTATACATGACATGAATTCATGTCCAAAATTAATGTAAGTAGTAACTTTTTTTTTAAATGTCAATTGACTGACAAACGAGCTGACGGCCCACTTGATGGAAAGTGGTCACCGTCGCCCATGGACATCTGCAACACCAGAGGTGCTGCTAATGCGTTGTCAGTCTAGGGAGGGTGGGGAATGGGGATGGGATAGGGATGAGGGAATAGGCCTCCGGAACTCGTCACTCACCGTACGAAACGCACTAGCAAGCTATTACTTTACGCCGATATTCTGTGAGAGTGTGGTACTACCCCGGTCGAGCCGGCCCATTCGAACAGTAATCATCTAGTGAGGATTACTGTTTGTCTCTACCACTACAACAGTTAAGTACAGTTAATTAATATTTTTTCTCAAAAACTAAAATATTATTTATTATGTTATAGTTAAATAAACGAACTTATCTGCTGAAACACATAATTATTATGTGAACAGTATCATGATTTAAATCTAAATAAAGATAGTAAATTCTTTCTGAAGTAGTCTATAATTGGCGTTATTATTAGTAAAATGCTTTGCGACTGCAACAAGATAATATCTTACATTTATAATGAACTACTTATCAGATTTTTCTGTCCTAGAAGCCCACCAGATGTGCCTTTTGTAGCACAACAAAGTCGATATGTTATATTTATATTGCCTTTCATGTGCAATACCGACAAAAACGTAATGTTATGTATGACATTATTTAATAAACCTCTATAGGTTGACCGCTTAAATGAGTCTTCGCCCGCGCGGCACAGGGGCTTGGGGGCAGGACGACAAAGGGGCCTGAGAGATGTGCGGGCGGCGTGAAATGAATGAAAACAAAAATGCGCCTGCCGCTCGCACCTCTCTGGGTCCCCTTTGTCGCCTGCCCCCGCGCCCCTGTGCCGCGCGGGCGAAGACTCATTTAAGCGGTCAACCTATAATCACCCGCTAACTTCATTCTAGTCGCCATTTTGCTAATCACAAGCTGAGATCTGACGTTCGCGAAAGCACAACTTTGATTGACATGTTTACCGTTTACAGGATGATAAATGGGCCAATTAGAATCGGGAATCTAATTTTCTGTACAATTTACATAAAAGTTACATAATATTGTGGGTAATTTTGAATGAGTGCCTATGAAATATGTAATAAGTTATTGCATTAACTTAGCTTTATTAGTAATCCATTTAATACTTTCTGTCATAAATTATTTTAATTCAGGGAAAATAGAAAACAATAGATCATCTAATGTTAGCATTTTTAACATCGGGTGTTAAAACCGCTTAATCTTTATAACATAAACGTGTGCCATGTCTTATTCCTTCCGAAGCCAATGTACTCAAAATTTACGACATCACGCGACACGACATCCCATTCCCAACATGGCGTTTTTCCAAGCAATTTTCATCTCTCTGTCATCTTCACATAAGACCTTAACAACGTCGACAACCCGTCCTATAGCAACGTTGACACGAGGATAACTTAACCCCATCTTATCTCTAAATGCGTCTCTCTCGTACTAGTATTGAAGAAAGAGATGTACTGAGAGACAAGATAGGGATAACTTAATCTGCATGTCAACCTTGCTAGGGCTGCGGCAACATAATAGCATTCCAATCAATCAATAATAAACTTTGCACCAATCACAGTAAGCTCAAATCCAAAATTATGCACACTTCATCTGAACTCTTGCTTATCAAAATTGAACTTACAGTCTTGGTGATAAGCGTGTTTGGGATATGTCAGGAAGGAACAACAGGGTAAGGTCACAGCAAAGTTGACATCCATTTTTCTCGAGTAACTGTGAACGTCAGTCCGTCAGTGCATTGTGTTCCTTACCCGATGGGCGAGGCTGATCGGTTTATGGCGCTTCAGACGAGTTCATGCAGCGATCAGCGATTTGGATACTATTGGTACTGTCAAGATTTATGGGAACTTTATAATGGTGGCGTTGTTGTGAGGTGAGTTCGTCGTGTATCCTCATGACGGCGGGTCGTGAATTAGGGAATTTTTAGGTCGTGTGGTCATGAAAAAGAAAACATAGTTGCGGTAGCGCCGATGAAATTGCATGGGAAAGCGCAAGAGGCAATTCCTTGGACATTATAATTATTCCTGCTGAGAGATTATTGGCCGAATGCACAAAGGCCACTCAAATTGATTGATTAAACTGACGTGTATGTCAAGGCTAATAATTCAAGGAGACTTTGATATTTAATAGCGAATCAAATGCTGTGATTTCGTAAATAGTTTATCATCTTTGAGGAAGCAGTTATGGTGAAATCGATTAGTAGGATAATTTAACAAAACTTTCAGGCGTATATTTCTTTAATCGCAATGCGATTGAACGCGACATAATTTGCTACAATAATCAAGTTTTTTTTTGTAAATGACGGCGTTCACAAAACGCCCGCTACGTGTGTAAAGGGCACGCCACACAGCTCTTCGCAGTGCGACCGAGTAACGGAATGCGTTGCGTAACATCGCTTTTTGCTATTGAAACTGATCTAGCAACAAACAAAGGTGGCCGGTTCGAATATTGAACAAATTGAGGAAACCTCCGATTTTTCTTAGAAAAGACAATTACGTTCCACTGCTTATGAATATTAAGTTAATAACGCCTTAGTATTAATTTGTACAGCTTTAAATTTTGAGCAAAAGCGTTTCATTATTATTGTTGAAACTCAGCCATTTGTAAAGTTAGAGAGAGGTAGACTGACTGTTTCATTAAAATTTATCTTCTAGATATTCATTGAGCGTTTAATAAGATTTAGTTACCTGTAGCTAAATTATAAATTTAATTTATTAACTAAGTTTTATATGAAAACGGGGCTAAACCGCGATAGTAAATTATTATTTACCTCGACGTCTAAACCGTATAGCAACGGCTGCGGTCACGAGCAGACTACAGTGGTGGGTCTCAGCTTCTTCGAGTCGTGCGTGTTTTTCGAACTACCCGCACTTGATCTTGTTTTTCTTGATGAGGAATAACAGGTCATTTATTAGGACGATTTATTTGATGATATATCTCGACGCTTGCACTTGCTAATCACTAGATTCCCCGAAGTAGATAACTTATATCTTCTCGGTTGATATTCTCGGATAATTTGGTTTAAAGTCCCTTTTTCATTCAGATATTTGTATAAATCGCGAAACCTTATAACTAACTTATTAAGTATTTATCCTTTTCTATGGTTTTATCAAATCTTATCTTCTTAATGTCATTCTCGGTAGCAGCAACATCAAATGAAATATGTACACGCCCTAGATATAAACAATAACTCTATTAAAAGTATAACTACCCTAACAAATTCTCATAAATACGTATTAAAAACCAACTCAAGCGTTTAACAAATAATGTTTAGAATAGCAATATAAAACACTTGAGGCCACGGAAAGTGAGTCACCAACAACACATGTTCGGGACACTAAAATAGGTAAAGCAGAACCACAAAAATAAGTTACACGTCAAAGTTCTTATGACTTTGACATAAAGACAAATATTGCTTGAATTATATAACTTAAACATGTGGTAGAACTTTGTACAAATGCGTGAATAACTCTACGGAATGTCAACGGGGGCGATTGATGATTTGTTGACCTTTTGTGGACTGTTCTAAATAAAGGGAGTTGGGATACTTCAAGGGAACGAACATAAGGAGTGTGGGATATTGAACTTTAGGACATAGCAAAATGATTGAAGACTGAAGAGATGCCAACAGAGGTGTGGTTCCCGAACTTGCCAAGCGACGGCTCGACGACGAGACGAGATACAGGCACAAATCGGTTTATACCCTGGAAGTTGGTTTTTGTTGGTGAACGAACCGCTCTGAGCGAACGAGCGGGTTTTAAAACAGCCGTTAGTAAAATTATCCGATCAAATATCAGTAAATCGATACAGATTTGACATAACTGATCTGACATTTGGTCTAACGGACCTTTATTAAACCGTGTTGGTATTAAACCTTTAAAAAACGGAAATGGGAAATCATGTAACAGGATCAAATGCGAGTTGCATCGTATAATAAAGTAAAGGAGCTGGCAGAGTGATAAAAATTCTAGAGATTCATATTTACAAATCTAAAATAAGTTCTCCTGGTTCTTCATCACCGGTTCTATTTGATTTTTTATGAGCATAAGTTGCTTCCCAACCTTATACAGAAATCTAATCGCCACCCGTGAAATACTTATCATTCAAGATTTCAGGTGGTCACATGTGGTCTTCATCATCAGTTCCACTGCACCAAATAATGTTTTTGAAACGTAACTGCTTGAGTCATGAAAGAAAATATCAAAAATACTATATGCGTGCCTTTAGTATTTGAGGAGTTCCTTCGATTCTCCATAGATCCACTTATCAGACCTCGTTTTTGATCACAACGGGACCAACTTCGGTAAATACCTTATCGTTTAAAAATAGAATTATACAGATCGGTCCAGCCATCTCAGAGTAATCGGTGAACATACATAAAAAATAAATAAAAAAATAAAACAAATATACGCGTCGAATTGAGAACTTCCTGCCTCGAATTTTTTGAAGTCGATTAAAAATGAGTTTTTTTTTGTCGGTTGGTGTCATTTAAATGGCTTTCAGACAGATGATCAATGTATCACCAATTGAGAAAAACTGGTCGAAACTAGACAAAAAGAGAAGGAAAAGCTTTCTCAATATAATTTGCTTATTTGTAACTACTAAACACAATTCACCAACTGACCAATATAACCGAAAACCTACACTACGTCTACATATAAAAAACAATCATTAAAACTTTACGAATAATTAAAATCTATTATCATCAATAATTAAGAACCTCAATCAATAATTAAGAATATTAAAACGCAAGAACAAAGATGCACGAGTGTTAAGCAACACAAAAAGGATAATGACACCGTTTAAAGGTTTTAAACGCGTCGCATACCAGGAAAGACTTGACAAATAAACTATTAAAGTGCCGCTTTATAAAGAGCTGCTTAACATTCGAGACTCGTGCGCATTCTTTGACGATCCAAGAGGGATCTATGTTCTACTGGATCGGGAATATTATGGTATTTAACATCATGTTTCTAGTTCAGTCTAACATGATGCGCGTCTTTCATTAGATTGATCTTTATAATTTCAACTTCGTCTGTATCCACAAAATTAGTCGCATTTGTGTGTTCTAATTCTCCTTTTAATAAAGTGTTTGTCAATTTGTCAGTTTGCTTCAGTTCTATACATACTCTTAATCTAAAAATAGATGATTTTATTTAAATGTCATGTCTTACTCTAACATCATCATTTATTTATCTTCAGCAACATTACCCAACCACTGACCTCAAATTTGCGATCTTAATTTCTGAACGATCATTACTCAATTCAAGGCCGGGTTATAATGATACTTATTCAAATAATTTTAGACAGGTTATATTTTTCATATTGATCAACTAAGAGTGAAGGCCTTTTACTGTTACTTTGGCTCTATGACATAATTAATCTTCATTGAAATCATTGGTTAGAAAGAGCTAATAAATACATTTTTTTCCTAGTACCTAGCTTCAATGGGGATAGAAAGGATACTTTAACATTTTCTGATGCATCATGCTGTACCGTTTCTCCCAGGCTATTGTAGTTAATAAATAGTGACTGCATCAAACTCCAAAATGGTGGATCCTTAATGTTAGTCGTTTTGCTTGTTTCAAGCGGATGTTAAATCTATTCCAAGCAGAAGATGAAACGGGCAGATGCGGTTTGAATAGCATGACGTCACAACCCATATTGAATTCTACGGCTAACTTAGCATTGAATGCGGATACTGATTTGGATGGCTTGCCTACGAAATGGACATGGTAATATACTTACGGTTTATATGATACAAAACATGACTCAGGATTTAGTTTAACTCTAAGGATTGAATGGAAATACGAGTATGTGAAATTGTTGGGGAAGTATTGCCCTATTAGGTTGGAATTCTGTGTTGAGAATATCTCTAAATACAAAAGGCGTGAGATCAAAAGACGTGAGAAATTCTTACAGGTGACTTTTTTATCTTTTACCACGAGTCATAAACAATGATGGAAATTACTTATGAAGAAAAAACCCTCCTCCTCCTACTCCTACTCCTCTGCTGCACTGGGAGTGAAGAAATAGCATAGAATGCGTGCAGATGCTTATCATCCTGGCATGTCGTAAAAGTCGACTAAGGGACGGGTCCTCTCCAACATGGTGGACTATCTGTATGGGCGATGGGCTGATCACCTGTCACCATACGGTTCATCATACCATCTTAGGACTAATTAATCGAACGTGGCCACAACTAGTCTTGTGGCTCTGCCCACCCCATTAGGGATTTCGGGCGTGATAATATGTATGTATGTATGTAGAAACAAAAGTGGGAAGCTAATGTGTTCAACGTTAATAAATATCTTCAAAACTAGGCTAAAAGAAGACAAGACGGACTTCGAAGCACAATAGCAAATTAAATAAGAAAAGTCGATCCGATTACCAATAAGCATTTGATAAATCTCCCAAATACAACCCCACGACATAACATTAGGAGCCTAATGGGGCCCATTAACTACCATAGACAATATTCAAATTAGGCGCAATCCAAACTTGCAACAGTAAAAATAAGCCACTGTCCACATTACGACAGTGCTATAAATTACAACACTACCAACTTAAACTACAAGGCGGCTGAATTGGGAACTAACTATGCTCAGCGCTGATCTCACATTACTAGTCGATGACGGCGCCGCTGCTCCGAGGAACTCAGTTAAGTTGGTCGTGCAGTACCATGTACCGCCGTGGGTGATTTGGTAGCAGATGGCGTGGTGACGAAATCTCAGTTTGTTTTGTTACGTTTCGTTGTGCGTTCCGAGCTTGTTTATGGTCGTGTTGTGACAGCTGTCAGATTTTTGGCGGGAAGCGCTTGACCTTTCAAATGGCGGTCAGCGTCACATTTTCTTAAACGTCGCATGGCTGTCAGCGAGTGATAAGTATGCTTGTGTATACTATAAAATTATGTGTGAGGCAAGTATTAAAAATGAATATTACATCTTAAAATATCTAAGCAGCCAGTGCATAAAATAAAATATGGAGAATTCTGCGTACGACTCATAACGGTCGGGGTTGCCCGCTACAATAAAAGCTGAGAATAAACGAAGCGATAAATCAAATCACAATTCCGAGGCAGTGTTGCCACTTGGCAAGCATAAAACGTAATTGAATAATACTGGCCATACGGCCGACCGCGAATGGTGGCTGTAATAAAAATTAAGAAAAATGCACGCATGCCACCGACAAAGGTGTTTTATTGCGTCAATTTGGTGCTTTGTTATATTTATGATTCCATTTTTGAAAGTGTCACTGACTTTTCAATGACTAAAATGGCTTTTTTATACTCTGCAGACTTAAATAGATTTTTTAAACAGCTTTCGAATTTAATATGTTTTGCAAGATCATGTTTTGCTCACTCTTCAAAGTAAAAGTATATCCGAAGTGGTTATTTAAAATTCAATGATCATATATAATGGCGTCCTTGAAATGAGAACCGACTGGCCACGCATCTTAAGCGCATGTAATCTGCGTGTCAAATTGACGGCTGTGACGTAACGGCGGCCATTTTTGGTCAAATAATATGTTTGCTTTGCAAGTGAAAATGCACTGAAACCTGTAATTTTGTTGCTGTGTTATTACTTGAGCGGTTCTTGTAATGTTTCGTTCGTTGCGTAAATGTTAGGCGTTAAATTTTTAACGTTTTACTGGTTATGGTGTGGACATTCTTAAAACGCATGAAGACATGTAGAAGGTGCATACATTGAAATTATTTTACAGTAAAAGCTTGTTTACAGTTATTTTAAGTTGTTTCGTCTTGAAGTACCAACATAACCTATCAAACATCTAAATTATGTGACAATGATCTAACGACGTCACTACATAAGCTACAATAAATAATGATTTCTCAAATTCATGCACAAAATAAAAATCAAGATAAATTCCTCTCATAATGACCGTTGTCAAATTGACAATCAGCATATGTTTTGAGCTGTCAATTCAGACACTTGAACCTCGTTTCGTAATGGCGGTCATGTATCAATTATCTGCTGTCGTCTATTGGCATGTGTGCGTTAACTGGTGACGTAACGTTAGGTTGATCTGTCGTTATCTATGGTGAGAGAACTTTTTATTTTTCTAATCCGAGCATGTGGGAAAAAGTTTTGGTTCCTTTTAACTCGGGTTTGGTGTAGTTGAACGCTGCTATCTACCAGAGATGATCCGTAAGAAGGTTCTTCATATTAATGGGCATGGGAGGATTAACCGATTTTATTAGAAAATTGTACAAAGTGGGAAAAAGTTTTGGTTCCTTTTAACTCGGGTTTGGTGTAGTTGAACGCTGCTATCTACCAGAGATGATCCGTAAGAAGGTTCATCATATTGGGCATGGGAGGATTAACCGATTTTATTGGAAAATTGTACATAGTGTGAAAAAGTTTTAGGTTCCTTTTAACTCGGGTTTGGTGTAGTTGAACGCTGCTATCTAACAGAGATGATCCGTAAGAAGGTTCATCATATTAATAGTCATGGGAGGATTAACCGATTTTATTGGAAAATTGTATAGTGTGAAAAACTTTTGGGTTCCTTTTAACTCGGGTTTGGTGTAGTTTAAAGCTACTGTCTACTGGAGATGATCCGTAAGAAGGTTCATTTCCTAATTTTTTTTTCTAAAAAAGTATAACGTTTTTTCGCCATAGACTTAGTGACTAACAGAATTTACATAAAAGCAGATTCTATTGTTGCGCACAGCGTTACGGTGTCATCGGCCTAAATACCGTAACTCGAACACGAAACACTCGAACAGTGCTTTCGTTGTGCTTTGAGGAAGCGTGTTTTTCGACGATATAGGTCAATATGGGGTATAGTGATGGGAAAAAATTATAGAATTCGATTAAAACTATCTATAACAAACCAATGGTCGAGTTTTCGTTTTTTCTAGGGTAGCTCCTATATTTTGGTGTATCACCAAGCTTGACTCAAGGTGTTTTTAAAGTTTTTCAGGAACCTGAACATATGTTATTGACAATATCATGTTGTGCTACGTCTATAAACTAGAATCTATAATCCGTCAAACTAAATTAAAACACGAAAGGCTTCCTACTTTTGAACTACAATCAGAAATATGAACTAAGTATATTTTGCCTGTTTTATCCGATAATTAATAAATTAACTTTAAAATCTCTTCTGGTCCATAGAGTCTGACATCGTTCCTTTGGTAACAGTGGAAGAAATGAAATTATGGCACTTGATAATAATAAACGAATATATGGAAAACTTAGGTACAAACATAAATTATAGTACAAGTAAGTAAATATAACTGAGCCCTTAGGGTAAGTTTGAGTTATAGCCAATGTTTCGAACGCATTTGCGTGAAAGTCTCTATTTCCTATGGACGAAATGATTAACGCGTTTAAGACGTTTTTTTATGATTCAAACTTACACTTACGGCACAAAAGCACTATCCTTAAATGTGGCAACATTTGTGCATTTGAGCTGTCAAATTAGCTCGCCGAATTATATCTTCTAGTTTACAACACAGCATCAAAGAAAGTATTAAATGCTAGGTTACATTTATTAATAAAAATATTAGCGTTCTATCATATTCACCAATATTCCATCGTTTTCCGCTAGCGTCATTAGTCACAGTAACTCATTTCTTACCTGCAAACAATAAAAGTCATAATGAGTAAAACGCAAAAATAACACAAACTTCGCATTATAAACCTCTCACATGCTCCCTATGAAAGTCGTCCAAAATGCCACGTCATTTTTAAACGTCGATATTTAAACTATCGACATCGCCCACCCCTAATAGATTGCATCACGGTAAGCATCGACAAAGATTCGGCCGGTTACGTTTAACTAATTTTACTTTGTTTTGTTTTTATTGTAAAGAACAATGGAGCGTAGTGGACTGGAAAATTGTTTATTGGGGACACGGGGTCATTTCCTATTTTATTTCAGTTGGTTCTTTTACCCGTACGCACGTTATGGAATGGAAGAATATAAACTGAAGGGTTTTTACCATTTTATTCGATTCCATTACCTATACTGAGCGCGTCGCTATTTCAAAATACGACATTAAATGTTTTGTTTGGCAGCGATTCAGTTAAAAAGGCACGTACTTATTTCTGCACACCTGGTAATTAAGAATATTATAATGTTTCAGTATGGGCGATGGGCTGATCACCTGTCACCATACGGTTCATCATACCATCTCAGGACTAATTAATCGAACGTGGCCACAAGTAGTCTTGTGGCTCTGCCCATCCCATTAGGGATTTCGGGCGTGATAATATGTATGTATAATGATTCAGTTAAGAAATTATACACCGGCTACTACTATTTAAAATTGTAGCACCCCTATTTGCCTTAAAATTTACTACCGGTATTGGATAGGGTAAGCTTGTACCAGTGGCGGAGCGTAAGGGTAAGCCGGTGTATAATTTTTTAACTGAAACATTGTAATATTCTTAATTACTTCTCGTATTTATGTAAATAAATTACTTAATGAGTAATAATATAATGTTTAAAAATAGAAATGACCGGCTTACCCTCACGCGCCGCCACTTGTACACATAAATTTATGTCTCATTTTGATGTTTAATGACAGATGAAACGTGTTATCGTTATGACCTAAACTATAGTACATTACTGAAGAGACCAGTAAGTACCTAAGCTATACTGGACGAGTACGATTTGAAATCCGAGCCGTAGGCGAGTATGTCGCGATCAGTTCCGGCGCCGCGCAACCCGCCGGACCTGGCGCACGCCCCGTGCAGTGCATGTTATGATATTTGTATCGTACTTACTGAACACTTTTTCATTCCGAATTCAAAATCAAAACCTCTCTACTTACCGGAGACTTTTTATCATTGTCTGGTATTCTTAACTTTCTGGCGACTTTTTAAAGATGTTATTGCGACTTTACGTATCATTTTTGAGAAAAGTATCTTTAATATATACCCTATTAATGAGTAATAAAATAACTTCATCCTTAAATACTTGACTAACTATTGATTTTCATTTGTTTTGTTAAATTCGTCAAAACCATATTTTTTATACGGAAGACGGAACTCATGATTAACCACCATTACACACACAGACTTTGATTATATTAAATTGACGGATGAGTGTTCCATTTCAAATTCAAACCAAATAATTAATTCACTTCGAAGCGGCGCCACTCTCTTGAAATGTGCATTAATTTTAACTACTTTTTGGTTGTTCTCCGACAGCACAGAAAAGTTTGTAAAATTTCGAACGTTTTAAATTTCCCGTGGACCATGTGTTCTGCATCATAATTAATTTTTGGGTTCGCCCATTTAGGTATTGTTTAAGTTGGGAATTTGATTTTAGAAGTGGGGTTATTATAAGGACGTAAACATGTACATGTACAGTGAGTGGTGTGATTCTCTTAAAAACCGGACAAGTGCGAGTTATACTCGCGTGTAGAAGGTTCCGTTCCGTTCATGATTATCTGATTTCCTATTCTAGATGTTACTTATAATACCATACACTTCTAATAGGTTTTCCTGTAATCTAGAGGAAAATAACTATATTCTGTATTTTATTCAAAATTGTATGCTATGTATGTTTAGTAAATTTTCGCCTATTTTCCTAAATAACTTCCAAACTATTTATATTAAAACTCCAAAAAATAATTATTAATGATCCTCACAATAAGCCCTTTCATTTTATATGTCACACATTGTTTGCATAACTTTTTTGTTCTTTTTTCTAATTTACCCCCAAAAGTGGCCCCCACGTTTAAAACTCATTTATTTACGTCACGCGTCCGTGTTGCGGTCACCGACTTACATACTAATACCAAATTTCAACTCAATCAGTCCAGTAGTTTCGGAGCAAATTGGCTGTGTCAAACAAACAGATAGACCCACGAGTGATCCGTAAAGGGTTCCGTTATTCGTAACCTAAAAATGATGAATTTTACAAAAATAGGAATAAAATCAAGCAATCAAGCAAGTCGACAATATTAAACTGTCATCAAAATTGATCAAGGTCATCAAAAAAAACATTTTACATAAACCATCGAACAATACCTCAATGTCTATTGACTGACGTAACGCTTCACCGATCAATTCACCATTGAACAACTGTACAAACATACTGTTTGAGCACGTTGAGGTTATATATTAAGTTTACAATTTAAAGAATATAGTCGTTTATCTTAAACCAATAATGTTGATCATTTAGTTTGACAATTGTGTTTAATTTAAAGCCAATTCTAATTAAGCCCTTCTTGTTAAGCCTCACTGACCAAATATCCTAAAGACACCGCACCAAGCGGTGCGGTGTCCTTAATAAAGTACTGTTCGTTTATTTTATTATACTGTGGCTAAGCAGCCACATGCTACGGCTACACACATCGCGATAACGCGAATATTCGCATTATCGCGATGTATGTAGCCGAATATTCGCGAATACTTCGGCACTTCGCCCGAAGCCGAAGCCCCTTCGCCCCGCTGTCGGTAAATTTGCGCACATCAAAGGCTTTTATCGCGATGAACTTCGTTTGCGCGGCCACACTTCAGTTGGCTCAACTTCATCGTGCGTAGCGGACGTACTGTCAACTGCAAGCGGCGACGTATTGTTTACGATTTCATGGTTGTTCACGATGGATTGGAGTAATGACAGAATCTTGGAATTTATTTCCAATTACGAGGATGAGCCTATACTATGGAACCCTAAAGAATAATTGTTGAGCGCCATAAAATACAGAGCGACAGCTTCGTCCATTTTTCCGCGATAAACTCTGCGGCAATGCTCTCTATAGCAGTGTGGCCATGCACATTCGCCGTAGGCCGAAGACGAAGTTCTATCGCGATATGTGTAGCCTTAGAGAATAATGAACTAACAGTATTCTGTCTCGGCAGTGTCCTCAAAATAGTTACCTACGGCCGCTCGGTATGTAAACAGGCAGTAGGGCTGCCCGCTGACTATCTTTCTTGGGTTACGTAGGTATTTGATAATGCTGTTTTAAATTGTCGTAGTATCTTTTCATGAAATATTATTTCAAATCATGTAAGTTTTAATTTTAATTATTTCTACTTGGTTCACATTCCTACTTTCAAAAGTGACTGTCACGAGTCAGTATGGAGTAAAAAAAATGCATTTTATGTATCAAAAACATCAAAAATCTCGTGCGATAAATAAAGTAAATAAATTCATGGGAACATCTCACACTATCTACGTCCGTACACAACCGCGGCGCCCTCGCGACTGTTGTGTACCGAAGTTTACCGAGATTTCGAGTGGCGTCGTTTCGGCCGTTTGTATGAAGATGGAATACTGTATACTTGATTATACTGTGGCTTAGCCTAACTATTACAAGCAAATAAAGCTGTCTAAATAAACTTGCGGGGCGCGCAGTTTTATAGAGCGCTGATTGGTGCGTTCAATGTTATGCGCTGCCCATAGACCCGTCGCTTATAGATTTTTGCCTCTAACTGGCAACGGGGTCGCCTGGCTATGCAGAGTCTATTGGATTTAAGGTCTACTGCAGTGCCCGGGACTTCGCGTGGAATTCGATTATTTGGAATAAATAATCGAATGGAACTGGAACTTTTAAATTTTCCGGGATAAAAATCCTATGTGCCATTCCAGACTGTAATCTATCTCTGTGCCAAATTTCATCCAGATCCGTTCAGCCGTTCTGGTGTGATTGAGTTGTTACTCAACTAACTATTGTAACTAAGTATTATTGTTAAGTAGAGAAAGAACTTTTGATTTAAAGAAAACCAGAGCCAATATTCCAAAATCATTCGCTGTTTCATTAATTGTTAGCATCAAATTACTCGAAAGTATTTTAATATCCAGGGCAAAAAAAAACACTGTTGACCAGTAAATCGAAATTTGGATGGATGTAAAATACATATGTACATACGACTACTTGTTACTGAGACTTCGACGGTTAATAATAAATATTAAGACCTTGTACGATAGTTATTTTATAATAATAACGAAGCCCACGGTATCATCGAAATTAGCGTATTATTTGAATAGAGCGCGAACGGACTTCACAAAAAAAGGCAAAAGCATTAACATGCTAAAAAGATTGTGGAATTCCTATACCCGTGTTTAAAGATGTGTTTACATTAGCCTTAAAGCTTACTTTGTATGTCATAGTAGTATTTTAAATTGGATTTGCAGCATGCATTTTGTTAATACGCATTAAACTGTAGTTTTTGCACACGAAGTACCTAACTATTTCTGTCAACTTTGGGATACTAAAGATTCCGGACGACTTTTCTTTACCTCTGGGACGACCGACGGAGATGGGCACATGTTACGACTCAGTTCAATAAAATCGACCTTTTCACCGCCCAGTCGGCTGCAGCTGTCAGCGGATACAGGGTAAAAAAGTCCTTCACTACCTTGACTTAAAGTTGAAATTCGTGTTACTTCTCAGACATGCTTGGCGGGCAAAAGGTTAAATTAGGTACAGGGGCCTATTGCATAACTACTTGTAACCTGTAATACAGCGGAAGCCTCTTTCTAGTAAAAGAAGTTGAAAAGAGGCTTCCGCTTGTATTACAAGTTACAAGTAGTTATGCAATGAGCTCCAGGGGGGCTAGCACGACATGCCCGCGAGTCGTTTGTCGCTCAGTGCGTCTCTGTCCAACTTGTCAAGTATGTAAGGGATGCACTGAGCGACAAACAACTCGCGAGCAGGTCGTGCTAGACGTGCAGGTCAAACTAGTGTAGAACCATCTTTACAGGTCCAAACGAATAACGTATTCAAAAATTTTAATTTAGAATTCCAAGGAATATTTCTGCGTTGCTCGTTTCGACGATATTGTTTTGTTTTGATTCTGATAAAATATTTTAATGTTTAATATTAGCCATGCTTCTTTAGGAATAAAAATATGTTGGATATTTTCTGTAAGTATTAATCTTGGAAGTTTCTGACAGTAGATTTCTCCCGCGGCATTATCCGATTAGTACCTAATGTCTATCTTACGCGTAACACCGAAAAATAAGTTATTACCTCTAGTTCAAATACTAACTAACGTCAGTGCAAAAAATCATCGAAATGGGTACAGCCGGAATTAAAACGTAAACTGTTTAGCGGGTAAAGACACTAAAAGAGTTTTATTAAACAATACTAATTTACAAGTGAAGTCAAATAAGTCTTGTAAATAATGATAAAAAAACTAAAAACATTATTTTTTTAAAAGGAACGATATCTGACATCTTTAATTATTATGATTCTAATAATTGATAAGGACCACCTGGAAATTATTTTATCAAAAAAATAATTACAAATGGACTCTCATAAAAAAGTGATTGAGTCGTTAAATATTACGTTATCTGATACATTTAATAACTAACTGTGTGTGGTCCAATGACGTAAAACTATGAAACATCTCTAGCTAAGATACATATAAATATTCACAGATATATTAATTTTTTATCGCTTATGACAGTCTGTCGCTGTTACTTTTGAAATTCATACAGAAATAGCTTTTATTACGTGTTAAAAATGTGAATACACCTACGTTACTCATATTGAAAGTAATAATTATATGCGGACAGGAAGTAACTGCAGAGCATTTGAGCAAAGCCGGTATTATCACCTTGCGGAAGGACTGTGTCCTCAATGGAGACACCTTTACCATCTTCTCACAAAAGAGACCATTCAGCGACATCAATATTCAAGCAGATATTGTTCAATTTGACGTATCATCGATAAACAACGTAATCAACCTAACGATACCTGTCTTAAAAACGAAGATAATAAATCATGAAGAAAATCAGAAGTATTTCCAGGTCATCAAGGAACAAATTGAACACATGAAAACAGAAGGGGTCCTATCAGATAAAATAAACTATCACGACGTTCATCATTATACTGCCATCTACGTGGTGATGGCCATAGTGTTCGTGATAGCGGCACTGTATGTACGCCGCTGCATCCGGCGGCGTCAGCTCGTCGCTCTCCTCACCCCGCCTTCATTTGTCTCGCCGCGTGCGCGGCGCGAACGAGTACCTACATCGATGTCCTCTGCATCGCGAAGCTCCCTCCACTCAGCAGCCGATCAAAACAATGCCGGTCAACACAGGGAGACACAAGAACTACGCGTCGGTGCAGCTGCGCCATCCGTCTTTAGAGGATTTACCACAATCAAATAATCTTCTGTAGAATAATTAAGTTTTCTTTATTGTATAATCAAAACAATTTCTATTAGTATTTTCATAACAATTTGTTGATGTAAAAATGTCAATTGCAGCATCCTTATCTCTCCGGCCGGGAATATGTACAATACAAGCATCGCACATTCCACGCGTCAGCTTAACGATCACTTTACTTCATTATTGCGGTATTCGCATTGGCTTTACATTTGAGCCAGTCTACGTTTATACGTGCTCCTAGCTAGTACCTTATAACTATACCTTGGTTATGAATAAATAATACACAGTTATCAGTGTTTCTATCAAGATCAATCAACTATCAAATCATTGCCGATGTACTAATCCGTACAAATGTGCTAAAACCGTAATAGTCGCGTTTATAGTTTAATTTCTCTTTCCAATTTTCATTTTTGTTTGCACGGTAGCCCGATTACACTGAAAGTTAAAATTACAAGTTTTTTTAATGTCTATTGACTAACAAACGAGCTGACGGCCCACCTGATGGAAAGTGGTCACCGCCGCCCATGGACATCTGCAACACCAGAGGTGCTGCCAATGCGTTGCCAGTCTAGGGAGGTTGGGGAATGGGGATGGGATGGGGATGAGGGAATAGGCCTCCGGATCTCGTCACTCACCGTACGAAACGCAATAGCAAGCTATTACTTTACGCCGATGTTCTGTGAGAGTGTGGTACTTACCCCGGTCGCAGTGCAATAAATAAAGAGAAGATAATTTGCGTGGCCTCTTTGTTAAAATCTCGTATTCACACGATAAAAAGACGAAGTAGAATTAAGACAGATAAACAAAAGTATCCAATGAGGCCCTAACGCCACAATTGCTCTTGATGAATCATTTATGATGAGTTTTTATCAACTGTTATTGTATAATTTCTTCTCGTACAGCGCAATGAATTAATTGAGTTTCCCTAGTTAGGATTAACCATTTTCTAATTTCCATTAACAGTCTTCAAAGATAGATACGTTTTGTTGTGAAATCTTTAAGGAAATTACACATTGAAATAGGCGCCATTTTTACAGGTTAAGTTCTTCTGGTCTCATCGCATATTTTAATGAGAATGTATAATAGTCGCAACAAACTTTAACTTATTATGAATGAAGTCGGCATTGAGTTAGAATATAGTTTATGAGTTCAGATGTCAATTGGGTTAGGTATTTGGGTCGTATGACGCTGTTCGCTATGAATGTAGATCTTGTTTTATTTTTTTATCTAATGGCCCTTAGAGTAAAGGCTTCCCACACCAAAAGCGGCAACCGCGCGGATACATGTAAAAGCTATTTTAGTTCTTGTCATAATTGTAACGCGGGCCCGCTTCCGATCCATTCCGCTCCCGTTCCGCATTTTGGTGTGTTGAAGTCGGATTATGCTGAGCCATAAGTGAATTGGTGGCCACAACCAGATGATTTTGACATTTCAATGTTTTTTTTTTAGGCAAGCAGACATACAACATGCGTGCAGGACCAGCTTAATCGTACAGACGTTAATTAGATTAAAGAAATGACTGCGCAAGTTATCTTTAAATAATAAAACAAAGGTATAAGTTTACTATGAGAGGAGGCCTGTGTCCAGTAGTGGGATGTATATAGACTGATAATGATGATGATGAAGTATAAGTTACAAAGCTTTCCCATAACTACAGTTCAGTTGTGACATCATCGAATCAAATGAATGATAATAAGTATTATCAAACCGCGATTAGAATAGAATTGAGCACTTATAAATAATACATGCAAAGACATTGTCAATGGTAGTGTGCAGATAAATGTAAATAATTATTTTAGGACGATGAAGTTCTAAAGTTTGCAAAAAACGGCAAATTATATTTCTTAAATAAAATACAAATACTATAATTACTTTTAGAAACACCATCAAAAATTATTCACTCAAAACATCAGAGCTGTCTGTATCATAACTGGTACAAACAAAATAAAATAGTAAATTAGTGTTAAATATGTGAGTATGTTCACATTTGACATCATACAAATAGGTTACTCCTGACGCAACATTTACCAAGAATAGAGTTGAAATATGTACTGACTGTTTATGGTAAAGCATACTTTGTAAATCTATTATCTATAAGTGTCTGCACTTAAAGTATGAAGATATCATAGATTGACTTTCGATTATATTTATTAACTATAAGCACTGTAGCTAACGGTACTTCCGAATCCTATTTTAATTGCGGTCGATTAATATACGTATGTCAGTCTGCGCCCGTAGCCAAAACCAAACTGAACGTCACACGATAAAATTGGACATTGTCATCCTATAAAACAAATAACCTTTTCCCAACAGGTAGGTAATAACGCAATAAAGCATTACGTGTAACCCGATGCCTCTCGTGTCCTACAATTTTTACCTGTCAACGCCTAAATAAACCTTCTTCGTAGTCAATTTATTTCTATGTCACAAACACTTTACGAAAACATTAAGCAGGTATAGCAATGGAAAGATTACATAAGACTTAATTCTTGAGAAAATACCATTTATCTACACCCATATCATAAAACCTCCATTGGTTAATCAAAAACCGTAGGAAATGACCACCATTTTGACAACCAATTAGGAAAAACCAGTGCTGCGATAAAGAAATAACATGACTTCTTTATCGTTTTTAGTAAAGAAATGAGATTAAATTTGGAACAGCTGTCAAAACTCAAGTGGGTCTCTATTCTAGTATCCATAGATATTAAAACTGTTATTGATACGAAACGTCAATTCAGTATGTTTTTTTTAATATAAACTGCACAATATTTGATCTCGAGTGACGTGAGAATAGAGACTTCATCCGTTTGTCTATGATTTAAAAATAAAATGGTCTTGACGGAGGATCGCCATGTTGGTGTTTTGCTGAACGAAAGTAGAATTGTTTTTGAATTGAATAGAAAAAGTTGTTTGTAATTTACATTTTAGTTGAAAATATGAATAGTAAGTAGTCTTCTCGGAGTGTGTGTGATGTGAAAATGCGCCAGATATCGGAAATATGCAGCCACGATTGCAACAAATAACTTGTTGCCAGAAAATATTGTTTCTGAACCCATCATGGAGGATTTATAATATGTGTGTAGATAAAGTTATGTATGCAACTCTGCATAATTTGGCCTTAAAACACACGAGCGATCGTATTATGAAACTCGCCTATCGGCTCGTTTCATGAAAACCGCACTAGTGTTTTAAGGCCTATCATTATGCAACCGTTGCATAAACTACTATTCTTTCGTTGTCAAGAATGTCGGCAGATAGAAGAAAAGTGAGGAAAACATTTCTTCTTCAAGCTTGCCATAAGGGTAGTAGGGTAGGTACATTGCATTATTTTTATGCATTGCAGGATTCAAGACACATCCTGCTATGTATTGCCAGTTCTCCTGCAATATGCGAAAACATTCACAATCCCGCATCATACAGCGGACGACAAGATGGACTGGCCCCTTAGGTTACATTTAGGTTGCTTTATTCGAAGCGGATGCATCGAAAAATATTTGCGTAACTTGACTGGTAGTCAGAAATCGTACTAATTAATTTAGTAACGTAAATATATAACCATATATCGTATTTATTATTAACGAGCTATAATCATCCTTTTATAGATGCAGTGAAAAAAAAACGCATCGTCCGACGAATTAAAGTCAGTCTTAGTCGTAAACAGCAAGTGCTCAAGTGCATTCTAGATAACGCGCAAGTTGTTACGGCTTGGTTGAAGTCCTTTGGAGTATTTTTATTATTATTAACCTAGCCGGTGCAACGCCTCATCGCTAGCAATTATATTTTGCTCAACCACAGAACAAATATTTTAATAGGCTAGCAACATGACAGGGAATTGAAACGCATTTTCTGGCAAGCGGTATGCATGTATAGTTCGCGTCATAAAAGAGCGCTCTTTTTACGTGACGCGAAATATACCGCCTTGTCTTCAGTTTTCACTAGGTGTGATAAGGATCACTCCAACCAGAGTCCAACTCGCATTTAAACTACACCTTAATGGGTCAGTCTGGGATGGGAGTCTGAAACTATACGAGTATGTATAAGATAGAGCTGATTTTAACGATAAAGAAAACTGCATTGACAAATTACATGAATAATAATATGAGAGATAGAGGTAGATAACAAAACTTCCGGAATTGTCAAAAAAATAAAAATAAAATGCAGCACTTTCTTCTAGGTGTAGTTGAAGCGTCTCAAAGTAACATCTATCAATTATAGAACTAAATTACATACTACATACGGGTTTTCTGTGCAAAATGTCAGGGTTCGATTCCCAAGGTGCATACATTTTTCTGGACAATTTATAAACGCATTCTTATCTTTAAACTCTAAGACATGGTTTCCTAGAACAATTTTCCCTGTCTTTGTAGTTTATGGAGGAGCCCCTACTAATCCATTTGGGCTGCTTACCCTGGATTCCACAGAAATTAGGCCATCATCATCACAGAAAAGTAATAGGACAAGCAACTCGACACATTCGATGATACGCACCCAGTTCAACACAATCTCAAAGGTCAATCATGTTCTTACAAGCACTATCAACACGCATGCGCTCTTAAGATAAAATCTATTTTAGTCCGTATTTCCAGGCATCAAGTGTAACCCATTGAGAAAATAGAGAATCTGCCATAGGTACACTTACTGCCAATTTGTCAAAACCTGCCAAACAGCCTTAAGAAAAATATCATAAATATGCCACATAATATCAATGCCCTCTATGAATTGAATCAACTGGGGCCTACTGCATAATTTTAAATATAAGCGGAAGCCTCGTTTCAACTTCTTTTACTAGAAAGGACTTCGGGACAAAAAGGTCCCGTTTCACGAAGCTACTACTTACAATTTTACACTTGTAAAAATGGCAGCATTGATAAAAAAGGTCACTAGTCATTGGTGCAAGCGTTGTCAATGACGCAATTGTTGCCAGTATAGACCGTATAATGTTGTTAGCAGAACATGTAGTAGGCCCTTTAATTCCTGCCACTTTTGTAAGTCGTCAACATAATGTGCCAAAGTGAAAATAGGATTGCAGAGTCCGCCAAAATGGCAGTAATCTGCCACAAATGGTCACACTTCAGGCATCCTTTCTGATCCTAACAAAATGCATCAATTTAGGTTTTTATTTTTCAACGGACGCCAGCTTAATGTCGATGTGAGTGCTTCCATGAAAGTTTTATTTCTCGTAAATGTGTTTGAACTGTAATAGTTTCTGTAACGAGATTTTGCACTTACTCCATGTATTTTTCCGTTAAAAGGGCTCATGTTTTTGTTTGTTTAGCTTTTTGCTTATTTCTTAAAAAAGTAATAGAAGACATTTTATGTAACATGTCGCTGTGGTACAACGAAGGTAAGGATTTTTAGGTCATACACACGTTTACGTTCAGAACTGTCCCCTGCTGTTCCCGAAAGTTAAGGACCCTGAGATCTGATTTCTTTGCTTGGACTATACCCGCGTATAGGATATCAGGCATAGTTTTGGCCTGTATGAAGAAAACATAAAATTAAGCAGTCGTTTTCGTTGACTCTTGGTTACAGGAGGTACAATTTTTGTTTTTTCAAGTGTACCCTTTTAGCACAGATAAATGTAGGTTTATCGTATATTATCTCCTACAGAATCCACGTACAGTTTTAGAACGAATGAAGACCATGTGTTATTCTTAATGGTTCTGCTTATAACTTTGTCATTGTAATGATCAGTGTGGTCTTTTCCGATAGGACGTAAATTCTGAGTTCGTACCTTAAATTTGACTATTATTAGGAACTTTCATTCCGAGACTTATACTTAAAAAAGTTTCAAGACAGAGGACACATCATAAAATGATCTCCTAATACTATTGGGAAAATAGAAATGATATGAAATGGTCTTCCACTTAACATCCCACAAGCCCCAAAGAAATTCGCGTTCAGAAAGTTGGAACGAGAGTCGAGAACACTGTCACTTACGGAACTAAATTCTTATAGTAGTCTATTTGCCATCATTATATATTTGTTTATACATATTGTGCAATGTATAGGTTCATTTATATATAATTATTCGGAGTATATTGATGTTTATATTAAATGTATATTTGTATACTATTTTATTACGATATTGAAAATATATTTAGTAGCACCGCTAATGATTAAATTTCTGTTATGCTTAAAGGTTCGACTGGTAGGCAATGCCTCAAAGCAATAAGTCCACCTTTTGTTATCTAAGTGTCTTACAGTGCAATAAAGATTAAATAAATAAACATGCGTACCAACTAAGAGATAATACTTAATGGTTGCTTACTAAGAGAATTCCTTATAATGTAATCAAAGTATGGCATAGTCAAGGATTTTGAGATTTGACTCAAGGAGAGATTGCTTTGATATTACAAATCTGGCATCTCATTTCAAAACATTGTTGTTCTTCTATCTTGTTTAAATTTACACAATTTGCCACATCAATCTACAGATGGCGTTGGCACAATGGCAGCCATTGATTTGCACTCGAACTGCGTGGGCGCTCGTGCAATCTAGGCGCATTGGATACTGAAAACGGTGCCACGGACGTTTAACTGAAGAGGATTAGTGGTAGTCGCGGTAATATTTTAAATAATAGGTTTTGTAAACCACGTTCTTTGGTGTTAAGGTTAAAACAACTTTTGTTTGTCAAAGTGAAAGATTTTCAAAAACTTATTTTTTATTAAAATTCGACATAAATTCTGAATCAAGCTCTACAGTAGAAGAAACGGTCATGCTATATTGGTAACAAGAATTCTTGTTGTCCCTGTCTAGAAAATATAATATAGAAAAAAACTGTTATTTTGATCTGTAGCTTTTGAAAAGATCCTTTCATGTTTAGGTGGTGGAGGAAAAGCTATTAATAATATAATAGCTGTATTGACAAAATTATTAGTTAGTAAAAAAAATGCGTTCTATAAAAAGAAGCTAACTAAAAACGGAGATAGAAAGATTCTAAACATAGTAAATGGAGAACCTAAGTCGTAACTTACAGCGCAAAGGCAAAACAACTCATGACGGAAGGCTGTACCCTGACATTTTAAAAGAAAATGCTAGAAGACCGTCCTAAGATAAACAAATCGCAACTCAAGAAAGTAAACAAGTGAATATCCATGAATGACATTATTTGTTTACTAATATTGTTGCAAGTATGCGCGTGAGTCACCCGGATCCGCGCGCGCTAACATAATAATTGTGCGCTTAGGCAATGCTGTCCACAAAATTGGAAACTTAATTATTTACTACTTACTTACTTACTTGTTTGATAATTTAACACAAGATTTGATTTATGTACGATATTTTGGAACTTCGACGTTGTGATGTGTAAGATACAAGTTTGAGAAAATAACCAGGATCTTATTTATCGTTGCTTGAATTAGAGGTAAAACTATACAATTCGCACCAAGTAAGTTTGCACCTGTGAAGTTAGCCTCAAACCGTGTTCGGCGCAGGCACACTCATGCCGCTGCGTCCATCGAACCCCTTTGACACCTAAAAATGTTACTGCGACGCTACTAGTAGCTAACTTCGCAGACACAAACTTGCGTGGTACAATTGTAGCATTGTCTATTTTTTGACCTGAGAGTGAAAGAGATATCGATACGAATTTTGTTGTTCAGAATACAGGGACTGTTTTAATTTGTCCCTCGAAATGTAATTCTACCCAGTACAAAATTGTTATTTTTTCTCCAAAATTAAACAGGAGTATGATGTCCTCTAGAAATACAAATGATTTATTATTAAACTCAACGCGATGTTTCGATTGTGACACAAACCATAAAGACATAAACAGGCTCCTAAGGCTAAGCAGGTGGCGTCGGTATGTTGGTTTACGGCAACTGACTGATACGGTAAAACACTTGCCGTTTGTTAACTGTTAATATTATGTTTGCAGCTTGATTGTGTGTTGCAGGATTATTGGTTTCCAGGGCGCGGGGTGTGGGGGGGGGGGGGGGGGGGGGCAATTGGCGTGATTTTACCTATCAAAATAATAATAGGTCAAAATAAGGTGCTTCGGTCGTGAACGCCCCCCCTCTGTAGCCGCACTTGTTATTTTCAAAGTATGTATCAATGTTACATCTGGTGCTGGAAATTTTAATAAAGTTTATTTTTCTAATTTTTTTATTTTTATTGCAGCAATGCAGCCAAGAGCCTCTGACGACAGAAAAGTGTCAAACCGGTGTTGATAATTTGTTGAAATAAAGCACAACAACAAAATTACAAGCGTCTTCTCCTGTTATGTGTAGTCTTAAAACTTTTCATTTTTCCCTTGTTACAAAGCAGAACAATGAAAATAAATAATCGCTTGAAATAACCTTTTTGGTTTAGGTTAGTAACATTTTCACAAAGGTAATCTCTACTTCTGAAGTACACGTTTGAACAGTAAGTCAACAAATACAAACGATCTTACTAGCTCACTACCGAATCAGAGCTTATTAAATTAAAAGCAGTCATGAAAACCGTACTAAATAGTTATATCGGAATATGTATGATTCAGTGCAGCAATCAAGTACTTAATCTGCAACAACGCGAACTTTCCGTGACACGTGTGGCGTGCCAAAGGCTTCTGTTATGTCCTGTCATCATTACACAGCTCAACAAAAAACATTTTTTTAGGTATCATGCGGATTTCTCTAGTTTCAAGTAAGTTTACGGATATATTCATGAAAGTATTCATTGGCTCAAGTTTTTTTTATAATTTTGATGTAGGTAGCTATTTTTATTAAATAGTCGAAACACTTTTGATTTAAAGAAAACCAGAGCCAATATTATAAAATCATTCACTGTTTCATTAATGTTGGCATCAAATTAATCGATAGTGCTCCTCTGCTGCACTGGGAGTGAAGAAATAGCATAGAATGCGTGCAGATGCTTATCATCCTGGCATGTCGTAAAAGTCGACTAAGGGACGGGTCCTCTCCAACATGGTGGACTATCTGTATGGGCGATGGGCTGATCACCTGTCACCATACGGTTCATCATACCATCTTAGGACTAATCAATCGAACGTGGCCACAAGTAGTCTTGTGGCTCTGCCCACCCCATTAGGGATTTCGGGCGTGATGCTATGTATGTATGTATGTATTTTAATATCCAGCAACAAAACCGCTGTTGCCCAGTGTTATTAACCGACTTCAAAAAAGGAGGAGGTTCTCAATTCGTCGGAATCTTTTATTTTGATGTATTCGGTGAGGAACAGTGCAACTGTATTACTGTTTGTTTACTTACTGTGCTACGCCTTTCATGTTTGTGGTATTGGATGTCGCAAGGATTGAAGAAAATTGTGTTCGTTTCGCGATGCCAAGTGGCGTTTTGGAGGCGAAATAATTTCTATTCTTGGAATCACGAAATCAGTGAGCGGGGTCATGAAGATGGCTTTATGATCAAAGACTTTTTCAGGTAATCGAAAGTAATGTGAAGTCAAATTGAATAAACCGACTGGTATGGTTGACGTTTGGGTAATTTAGGATTATGCCAGACGAGAAGCAAAAGTTAAAATATATGTCTATGTTACTTCTGTAGTGGATAAAGCTTTATCATGTTCAAAAATAATAGTTTTCAATTAGCAGTAAATCATTTTTGTAAAAGTAGTAGTAATAAAATTCCATTTTCAGGTTTACTGTCCAATCTTCTATAGACGTAAAGATATAAGCAATATCCGGTAAGCGTTTCAACAAATAGAGCGTTACATTTTTAACCGACTTCAGAAAAAAAAGGAGGAGGTTCTCAATTCGGTTGTATGTTTTTTTTAATTGTTTGTTACTTCAGAACTCCGTCATTTATAAACCGATTTGGAAAATTCTTCTTTTAATCGGTAGGGTATACTTCCAGATTGGTCCCGTTGTAGTCAAAGCCGCGGTTTGATGAGAGGATCTATGAGGAATCGATGGAACTCTTCAAATGTTATAGGCACGCATATAGCAATTTTAGTATTTTCTGTTATTACAGAAGCAGTTACGTTCCAAAGCATTATTTGGAGAAGTGGAACTGTTGATGAAGACCATAGATGATCACCGGAACTCCTGAATGATAAGTATTTCACAGTTGGCGATTAAATTTCTTTATAAGGTTGTGAAGCAATTTATGGTCATGAAAATGCATGTGGTAAAATAGAACTGGGTTTGAAGAAGAATTGATGCCCTTGCACCCTGGATAGCAACATTTTCTAAATGGTGATGAGCAATTAGCATTATGCTGTTGTTGCTTGATGTAATAAATGTGTTTTATACGATAAGCACTAAAAAGTATAAAATAAAATAATTATTTAACAAATAAAAAAAACCGACTCCAAAACCCCTCTGAAAAGTAAGAAATAATAGGTAATTGGCTTTCGTAAGTCATTTACCTAGAAATGGGAGATATATTATTGGTTAAGTGAAGTCATAAATTAAATACATCGAAGTTGGTGGAAAGTTAATAAGGTAATAGGTACATGGAATAAATGGTATTTTCTAATACATCCCTCATACTGTGTTCATTTATTTGACAAGTCACCACCAACCACCAACCACCAACTTGCCACCGACTTCGACATATTTAATTTATGACTTCACTTGACTTACGAAAGCCAATTACCTATTATTTTTTACTTTTCAGAGGGGTTTTGGAGTCGGTTTTTTTATTTGTTAAATTATTATTTTATATAAAATACTTTTTGCTTGCAATATCAAACAAAATGAAAAATTGCTCGTCAATGCTATAGCTACCTTTATGACAAAGTGGACCTTATTCGCGACCAATAACACTATTAATATGCGATATATTGTCTTACTAGGGACCCGCCACAGCTTCGCCCGCAGTATTTTCCATACAAACTTTATCACCCCTTTTCACTTTCCCCCTGGAGTTTCAAAAAATCCCTCATAATTGCACCTCTAGGACTACCCGTTTAGGCTGTGCGTTGTCTATAAGTGAGTGAAGCCACGGTACTGTTTTACTTATATTTATTGATGACAATATTATGAAACGAATTAGAACACTTAATTTTAGGACTTTCCCGGGATCCATCAGACAGACAGTCATGGGAAAATACAATAGCTACCACATGAAATTGAGGCTTATAATGACTCATGCGCATATCCGAGATAATACTTTGTATGGCTGTATTCTTTTATGGTCGGAGCGGATCAACTTTACGATTTGTACAGCACATTCATCTGCAACTGCAGCAAATGGGTCATGAAAACAATGTCTTTTGTTTCTGGAAATTAGGGGCCACACATAAATTACGTCACACGTTAAGGGGGATTGAGGGGGTCAAAGTGTGACACGGTGGACGAGTTATAAGCTTCATAACGTCACATGTATAAAACTCTAAACTTCAAATCTATCGAAAATCATAAAATATTGCATAATATATGACGCCTCACCAGGCGAGGGGTTCACAAATGTGACCAGAGGCGTAGCGTAACCAAAGGTTCTGGTGAAAATAAACCCAACCTATTTTATTTACATTCCGAAGGTGGAAGAATTTTTAGGTAGTTCAATACGAGGTTTGCTGGTCAGGGTCCGAGGGCCCCCAGCCCTTCGGTAGCTATGCCACTGACTGTGACCACTTCTGACAAGGACGGGAGTGCTCCAAACATCGTGAAACTCGTGTGACGTACTTTATGGATGGCCCTTTAACCATGTGGGTGATTTCAATTATATTGACAAGTCAAATCAGTACTTGCTTGCTCAGTACTTAGAGGTTCTCTCCCAAACTTAATTAATGTTTTTGGATACCATTATCATAATACTAATGCTAATAGTGTATAAGCAACCATGTGAGTGTGCGTGTGTGTGTGTGTATCTGTCTGTATGTCAGCTCCACAAGCGCTGAACAGATTTTTATTAATCATGGTACAGGTATACCTTGGACCTTATGTCCTGGAACGTGTGTTAGGATATGGGTACTTTTTAGCTCGCAAAAATCCCTTGGGATCTGTTGAATTTTGCGGACTTTTTTGGGAACTGAATTCCACGTGGACGAAGTCGCGGGCAGAAGCTAGTTTAATATAAATATCGCTAGCGTTCTTAAATTTATGCTTAACCCAAAAAGAACAAGTTAACCAACAAATGGCCGGTCAAAACTAACAATAAATAAATTGTATGACTCAACCGAGAAGTGCGAAAGCCATAGGTTTTCTAAGAAATCGAGCAGGAAAAATTAAATTACTTGACATTTAAGTATTTGCAGGTCAATATTTCCTGATTGGTTATTTAATGAATGGTTTCATGATCAATTTACCTTAAGGAAAACAATAACAGAAGTAAATTTGAAAAGATAACATTGACTTTTATGATAAAACCAACGAGTATTGTGTTACATTTTAGAGTCAAAATATTCAAGTTGTTTATCATTGTTTTTGAGTGACTTAAAACAGTACTTATAGAATTATGCTTTTGTATGTAGCTCGGTGCAATTCACAAATGCATTGAATATTTGTATCAACTGAATTGATCTGTTTTCACGACTAAACTGCTGAACCAATTTTGATGAAATTAGGAATGAAGATACTTTGAGCCCTGAGGAAGGACATCGGCTACTTTTTGAATGAAAATAAATCCATAAAAGGGTAAAATAGGGGCTGGAAATTTTGTATACGGGTGTTTGTCCGCCCTTATGAGAGCCCGTTGACGTCTTTTCATGTATTTGCGTGATTTACGCCTAAACCGCTGAACCGATTTTCATGAAATTTGGTACGGTGATAGTTTGAGACCTTTCCCAGGTCATACACTACTAATCTAAAATTAAAAAGTCAGTTTCATGAAAATTCGGTATATCTTAAAGCATTAATCTCAATGCCACGTAAGCTGCGCGAGACTGGACGATACCCTTCGGATTTTCCACTACACCAATATGGAACCCAATGTTAATATCAGATAATTTTACTATATCATGTCAGATTAAACTTGTTCGTTTTTTACACCAGTTCGTTAGTGAAAAAGGAACAAAGAACTCCTTGTGCGACGCACGATCTGCGAACCTCTTATGATCAAAGATTACAATCAAGGAGTCACAATAAAATGAAGTCTTAAAGGTATGGTCAGGTTTTTTATTATCTTGTAATTTTTTTGTCAAGAGTTCGTACTCCTGTTGTGGAGATGTTTTATCAGGATTCTTGAAAATAAAAACAAGGTGTTTGACGGATTGTCGTATTGCCGAATTTTCATGTATACTCGTACATCCATTATATTATACAGATATATTTTATGGTAGTACATACACTGAGAAAAAATTACTGTACCGACATACGTAATTCTGGAGGCCACGTACGTAATTCTGGAGAAAAACGTACCTAGAGATTCGGCTACATAGATATTGTTGCGGGCTACATAGATAATGTTGCGGACTACAAACGCCTATATATGTTTTTACATTACCACTTAACAATCAACATTATTTCGGATGCTTCGACATTATTTGGACTTGGCTGCGAATACATTACGTTAATGCAGGTATAGCATCAAAATTTTTCTCAGTGTACGTGTGCCTGGCTGTTGGACATTCTTTGACATAAAATGCTCAGTCCTGCTCTGCTACTGAGCAGAGAAGTACTTCAATGTACGACCAATTGATATGAAAGTTATCTATACAATCACTCTAGTATTTACCGAAAAAAAAACTGTTTATCACTATTTCACCTTGGAGCAATCTGTCAGTATTTATACTCTCTGAAAATGTCATGTTGCATAGGTCCCATAAAAAAGTCCTGCCAATTAATGTGCCACTCAAGAATTTGTTGCCATTATCACTAATTTGTTTTACTTAAGTTGACATATTTTGTTGGAAAATATTAGTTCCTGTTTATCTTTAAAAATAGCATTTTGAGAATTACTATTTTACGGGTTTTGATTAAATGGGTAATACACATTTCTAGAAACAAGAATTGTCCCTCCCGTGACTAAGGGTTAACGTAAACGACTGCTTAATTGTACGTTTTCTTCATGCAAGCCAAAACTATGCCTGATGCCCTACATACGCACTGAAAAAAATGGTTTGTTAAATGAAACCGAACTTTCGTTTATCTGTAACTTAAAAAAGTGACTACATAACTTAAGTCATACCTTACATTCAGTTTTGTTATTTATAGATAAACCATTTAGTTACATACAAATGTCTTCAGTTACGCCTTACCAAATTATGGTTAAAACTGAAATAACCGAAGTAGTTTGGTTGTCATTTTTTTTCAGTGCGGATTTAGTCCAAATAAAAAAATCTGGTCTCAGGGTCCTTAACTTTCGGGAACAGGAGGGGGCAGTTCTGAACCTAAACGTGTGTATGACCCAAATATCCAACTGCAAAGGAGACGTTATACATATATGTATATTCAATCATATATGTGTATATTAATACTGTTAATAAAGGAAAATAACCAGTATATTTAAATTCTATAGTATATTTTACAATTATACTCCAAATGAATGAATGTTCATCGATTATTTATTGATTGTTCACCACGCGACACTGTGAATTATGATGGACCTTAAATAACTCACTATAAGAACTATATTCGTAAAACAATAGATGAGAGAAATCTAAACATTCCAGTACATTAATTGAAGACTTCATTAAGTCACGCGAAATAGGAATAAAGTACTTTATCGCTTTAAGAAATAGTATGAAATCAAAACGAAATGCGCTCGTACGTTAAAAAGACATGGTTCTTATTTACACTCCTGTTGATACGTACCTAGTTAAGAATGACAATTAAGTTCCTATTAAAAATAAATTTTCTAGTTCCAACCCAATGCATGACATGCTTCCTATTCCAAAAACGATAGAGTTGAAATTATCCTGAAATCTTCAATTTAGACAGCAAACATATCGTGGTAATACAACTTGAAATGGATTGGTAGTAAGTTCCTGATTGACAGTAAGCCTTCCGCTTCTGATATACATAATCCCCACTGATGTAAACATTAATACAATGACAATGATCGTGATGATTTTTTTGACTCCACTGATTAATGATTCACTTATAAGGCTTTCGCGGAAATGGACAATACAATGAGCGACCCTGGAATTAGGGTTGCCAACTTTTTGAGATCACCTACCTTGATGTTTGAAAGCAAAATAAAATTCATTAATTCGTCTTAAAAAGATACTTCATGTGCTTCATGCGATTTACTTTTAAAATGAAGACGCAAACTTATAAAACAAAACTTATTAAAAGTGAAATTAACGAGTATTGTTTTAAAATCTTGACGTGCGTTGACTTGGCAGTGACATGTGTCAATGACACTGACATCTTCATTTCGTTCAGAAATAATTAATTTATATTTGTTCAAGGTGCGTTTTGTTTATTTCGTTCTTACTGCTACAAGAAATGTAACAATACGCGGTTGACACTTATAAAATTACGCATTTAATTCCATGATTCATAGACTCCCAATTCTCGGAATCAGTATAAAGTATACTTATAACAAAGTATAGCTTTATCCGTTCAGCCGTTACGGAGCTGAGTGTTAATATACACACACACACATACACATGCGAAACTTTGTGATTGTGTGTGTGTTAGTATGTTTGTTTCTCCTTCACGCTTCAACGGGACTGGACGGATTTGGATGAAATTTAGAATTGGGATAATTTATACCATGAATTAACAAATATGATACTTTGCATCATAATCCCACGCCAAACAAAGTTGCGGGGACAGCTAGTATGTACTAGGTATGAATATGGAATATATAGGTGTGTAAAATATTCCTCCTTACTCCTCTGCTGCACTGGGAGTGAAGAAATAGCATAGAATGCGTGCAGATGCTTATCACCCTGGCATGTCGTAAAAGTCGACTAAGGGACGGGTCCTCTCCAACATGGTGGACTATCTGTATGGGCGATGGGCTGATCACCTGTCACCATACGGTTCATCATACCATCTTAGGAGTTATTAATCGAACGTGGCCACAAGAATTGTGGCTCTGCCCACCCCAATAGGGATTTCGGGTGTGATGTTATGTATATGTGTATGTGTATATTCCTAGATATAAACTGGTTATGGTTTTTATGCTTCTCATAAGTAATTGTAAAATGCAGTATGGTCAAGGACATGACATCATCGTCTGAGTCACGCGAAACAAAGTTTAAATCGTCAACACATCCACTGACTGAATAATGATTTAAGGGAATAAGGAACTCGATTGAGAAAATACAATGATGAAGCTTCTGAGAAACATTTTCCACTTGCAGTTGCAGTCACACATGATTTGGAAGACGTAATGCAAACCATTGTTGCAGATACAGCTTTCTTATCGCGGTTAACAAACAACACCTGCAGCTCAATTACGTAGCACAATTGGTATCGGTTTGGCTCGAAATGCAAACCAATTTAGTCTTCACTCGATGTAAATAAGGGTACAATTGGTTTACGTTTCGCGAAAGCGAACCCATATGACCAGCGATTGAAATACTTCCGAATGACATCCCTTCGCGAACGGAGAATGATACACGACCTCACATTTTTACACAAACTTATAAATGGCAAAATCAATTCCTTCCTACTTACCGAGCGAATCCGACTATCAGTTCCATATCACTACCCAAGAAACCCTATAACCAAAATTCTAAAAAATCCCTTCTTTAAGACTAACCTCGGTCACAACTCCCCATTAGCCAGGTCATGTACCAAGTACAATGAGCTTAACAAAAAACTTGAAAATGATATTTTTCATGACTCTCTTCCCAAATTCAAGGACAAATTATTAAAATTCGTTAGTAAAATTTAGTGTCAATTTATGTTCATTTAATTTAAGTTAGTGTTAGTTTTAGTTTAAATTGAATATGTACCAGGTATTATTAATCACTTTCCTTAATATGTTGGCTGCAAATGTTGTGTACGCCTGTAATTGACATGCATATCAGATAAGTTTTTTTTTTCTATTTCAATTTATTTGTGTTTTTTTTAATATGTTTGTTGTTGGTGTACCCTAATAAATAAATAAATAAAGCGATACCAATTGGTGTTACGTAATTGAGCAGCTGTACTTTCCTGCGGTGCTGGATTTATTATTTATTTGACATTTGTCCTTACATATGTATTTCCTTAAAAATGGGCACCCTTTATCCTATTTAATTAAATTGACAACTATAATTATTAACTTTGACAGATGATGTTAGTTGAACTTAGCAAGTATGACAATCAAATCAACTACAGTACGATTAAAATCAGTTAACGATTCGAATTTTCTCGGCTATTATCGGCTAAAGCCGGAGACGACTATGACACAAGTTACATTGCTGCGATGTCTTTTAGGTAGCATTCAACTTAAAGTATCATAAACGCAATGTATATCACCTGCCATGATGACATTACTTACCAGTAGCCCTAAGAAGTTTACAGAAGCGTTATTAGCGGACATGCATTATTTATTAATGTATATAAATGTACCTATACTATAAAACAAACATGATTCTTTATTAATCAATAGTTACTGTTTTACGTAAGGTAACAGTACGATATTTGTCATGCGTGTCATACTGTCAAAAAATTGTCACATTTTTTTCTTATTTCAGTTTATAGGTTCTGTTACTTTGGAGCTAGTAGGAGGTTTAGTTACTCATATCCTTCTGTTGTATTGTGTTTAATAAGATAACGGGTAATATATTTAAAGGTCACATCTGTAATTTGATATACTCTATGTGAAAAACGAGGGATTCCGACAACTACCGAGGATGGCCGAATGGTGAACTTATTTCAATAGTACTGTACTGGTTGTGGGGTGATAATACTAGAGATATCATTATTATATGTTTAATTAAGTTAATTGCGATATGGGTATATAGTAATGATTGCTTTGATTTTGCATTACGTGTTAAGTCAACATATATAGTAGTTAAAAACAAAATTAATCTAATATGTGATATCTCATCATTATTAGCAGGCTATATATGTCCCAGTACTGGACACTGGCCTTCTTTCGTAGTGGGAAGGGCTGGGCAGTAGTCCCCATCCCAGCGAACTGGAGACTTTTAAATTACTATTGTGAAATTGGATTCAACGAATATCAGTAGCAACCCTATCCCGTCCGTTAGGTGCTAAAGTGTTTTAAACTTAAAGAAGGTAATTTAGGGTTCAAAATAACTTAATATAATATTGGCTAAGCGATTTTAAGGTTGACACATTCGCACATGGAGCTCTTTTAATAATGGATTCGTTCACACTATTCTAAAATACTTAATAGACTTCTATATATATAAAAGAAGAAGCTGACTGACTGACTGTTCGGGTGACATATCAACGGACAGCCAAAACTACTGGAGCTAGAAATCTGAAATTTGGTACAGGTATTCTTTAGGTAATGTAGGCGCCCTCTAAGAAAGGATTTTACGAAAATCAATCCCTAAAGGGGTGAAAAAGGAGTTAACAATTTGTACGGAAATCCGTCATTTTTTAGCTTATTAATATGAAAATGAGAATTTAGGCTTCTGAGTAAAAACAAAGGCGCACTGCAAAAGCTTTTCGAAAAAATCAACCCCTGTAGGGGTGAAAATTTAGTAAATTGATTTTGGGGTAGTTATGAAATTCCATCCCGAAGCTGTGGCGGGTTCTCTAGTTTTGTATAAAACCTATAACCTCATGATGCATTACGTACGCGACATTCCTTCGTAATTACCATCATTTGAAAAGTGATTTTTCACCCGATGACTTAAGATTATTTTATACAAAAAAAAAACATTACCTTCCACCTGGGAGGTCCAAATTAATCTCTATGTGTATATGGGATGAATTTATCGGAATTAATCTGCTTTTAAATTTTTAATGGACAGTTTATCAACGTTGGATTAGATTTAATATCATGAGTGGGTATTAAATCTTTGTTTGAATGCATCTTTACGTAGATCAAGTCAACTATGAAGGTATAGCCGTCAAGTTTCAGATTTACTTTAAAAAGTATGTATGTCATTTCAGTGAAATAAATAATTTAATATGAAAAAGTGCAAAATTAAAGAAATAAAATAAGTTTATTTTGAAACAACTGAAAAACGATGGTAACTTTTGTAGAACTTGTACTCTTGGGAATCTTTTGCATGTCTTTTTAAAGCAATCATTTTTAGATTTATGCTTTGGGCGTATAAGGTATAGTAACGTTTGCAGCACGCCAAACACTGCGCTAGGCGACAAAGCAGGCAATTGTTGCCTTTTTTCTTCCTGAAAACCATAAAGTTTTTCTAATCAGCTTCATGAATCTGGTCAGTGTCTTATTATACAAATCTTTTCTTAAAAAGAAAGAAGTTTAATCACTATAAAGATGACCACAATCTACAGAATTGTTAGACCTAAGGCCCCTTGCACACGACGACGCTTTCGCGCGCAATCGATGCGCATTTTGCATTGTTCCGTCCCCATTTTTTTAATTGTGTACTACTGTGCGAAAAAGTCTTATGAGCAGAAGCCCTCACGCCTACTAGAAAAAACAAGAGAGCGTCGGCGTTTTTCCAAATTTAAACTCATTCACTTTCTAGCGTGTTCAAACTAATCAAATTACAGGTCGTCCGTGACGTTTCGCGGAGTGACCACACAACAAACACTGGTTTTATGCCACCATTTCATCAGTACGGTTGGCTGTGTCGCTACTGTCATACAATTAAAGTGCAGTCAGTGTGGGCTCAGGTTAGTTCAAAATTTGTCCACCAGCACGTTTAAGTTGGTGTAAGTGGTAATGGACGGCAGAGTGTTTGTATAGTAGGGTTACCGTGTTAGAAAATTCAAAAGAACATTTTGTAATTAATAGTTACAAAGTTTTATCAAAGGGTTTTTTTTTTATAGTTTCAAGTACCTAAAAACAAGTGTATTTTCATTGCAGCTGTAACCACTTTTTAATGATGCACATACGAATTTTAGCAAAAATACCGCCTCCGAAATCTGAATTAAATCTTGCTTTCATTTCAGGGTTGCACAAAAACATCAAGTTCAGTTAATTTATTTTATTTGCATTAAATGTCATTATATACCATAATGTCAAAATACATTTAAGTACATCCGATGCATACAAATAACTGGTTTTACGAGAATAGAGCTTATGCGATCATCTGTTGCCTCATTATATTTCAACATCGAATCGAATGAGTTTTGTACATTATAGTAATAAAATATTTAAATAAGGTCAAGCGCCAACGTGAGCAACAGTCATAAAACTAAAAATATTATGTAGTATAAGTTATATAACGTTTTGCGTGCGCTGTGATTAATCTTTATCATCCGAAGTAAATCAATAAATTGTTGAATAATTACGACATAAATTATCTTGGGAGAGACACAGTTTATAATGCTCTACAAAAGTTTAATATGTATTTTTACTGATTTCGCCGTTGTGCACCTTTACAATATATCACGCCTGTTTCCCAAAGGGGTAGGCAGAGACCACGGATTTCCACCTGCTACGATCCACACACACCTTTTGCTGCGTCTACTCTCATTAAGTTCTTCATGCACGCTCGCCGGTTTAGGCCGAATGACCTTTACACTGAATGGAATCACATTCTATAATTTTTAGGGTTCCGTACCTCAAAAGGAAAAAACGAAACCCTTATAGGATCACTCGTGCGTCTGTCTGTCCGTCTGTCACAGCCAATTTGCTCCGAAACTACTGGACCGATTGAGCCGAAATTTGGTATACATATGTAAGTCGGTGACCGCATCACGGACGCGTGACGTAAATATATGAATTTTAAACATGGGGGCCACTTTTGGGGGGTAAATCAGAAAATCAAGAAGAAAGTTATGCAATCTATATTGTGTGACATATCAAATGAAACAGCTTATTGTGAGGATCTTAAATATTTTTTTTGAATTTTTTAAGATAAATGGTTTGTAAGTTATTTTGGAAAATAGGTGAAAATTTACCCATTGCCCCCCCCACCTTATCTCCGAAACTACTGGGCCTAAAATTTTGAAAAAAAATACAAAACATAGTTCTTTACCTAGGGCTTATTTCGTCATGTATCGAACTTGATAAACTTTCGCTATCTTCTTCCCAATAATGCCGCGTTGTGGACACTGTATCTGTAGTTACACTTTATTTGTAGATACACTGTATCTGTAGATACAATGTTTTGTCACAACACGACAGATTATCGCTAATACTCATAGTATAACATAATTTTATTGACCGATTCGATGGTATGGTGGTACTGCAACTGCCTCCAGCGGCCCTAACATGCATGGCACAAAGATAAATTAGAACCGTTTATCTCTAAGTGCGTCTCTCTCACACTAGTGCCGACGAAAGAGATAGTAATAGAGATAAGCGGTTCTAATTTATCTTTGTGCCATGCATGTTAGGGCCGCTGTGCTGGAGCTAGCGGGTTCCAGTCCCACTAGAGGCTAACTTTGTGTGATAAGCACGAATGTTTGTACCCGAGTCATGGATGTTTTGTATCTAAATATGTATGTGTTTTATTTATCTATATAAGTATTCGTATCGCTGTGGGAATCATAGTTTAGGACCAGATTGATGTGTTTTAGTGTTCAGGATATTATTGTTTATTATTCGTCTTGGGATAAAACACAAGTTTATTTACTTTGGTCCGTTGAGTGTGACGTTATTATCAATACATATAAAACAGTACCGTGACTCACTTATAGACAACGCACAGCCTAAACGGGTGGTCCTAGAGGTTTGAAATTTGGAGGAGACATTCCTCGAGTACCCTAGAGGTGCACTAAGGAGGAATTTTTTGAAATTCCATCCCAAAAGGGGTCATAAAGTTTGTATGGAAAATACCGCAGACAAAACTGTGGCGGATCCGCTTGTACAATATAATTTCACTATAATTTGACTAGTTGACATCAAAACCTGCTCAGCAGTGCCAGCCCTGAACTGTGGGAAAGTGAACGAAAAATAGTGAAATTCGTCGGTTATGTCGGACGTGTGAGAAGGCTTTTCTCTTCGTTTTAATTAAATACGTGACTTCATTAATGACGCTTTGTTATTCTTTTGGTAAGAAAATAAGCGGCAAAGAGCTATTCATAATCAAAGGTTCAGGCATAAGTTCAAAGATAATGAGTAAATTATTTGTTTAAAAATATTTTTTGTTGAAAATGAAAATGAAAATATTTATTTTGCAAGTAGGCCACATGGGCTCTTGTACATGTCTGAAGCTACCAGCGTTTCGAAAGGTGACATCTGCTGAGAAGAAACGCCGCAAGAACTCAGTAGTAAGTGTTTTTTTCCCCAACTTTTACATTACAGTTTTAACTAAAACTAACACATGAAAAGGGCAGGAAACAATCCTAATGGGTAAAAAAATTATAATAAATAACTAATAAGGGACATGTAGTCTCCGCGTCTGGACAAGTTAAGTGACTTAGAGATGTATAAAGCCTCTAAGGGTCATAATAATAATGATTAAGATAAAGAATAAATGAAACATCTAAATTGACTACCTAATCTAGGTTAAATGGAGATGTAGACAGTCTCCACGGTCAATTGTGTTTGAATAAAGTTTTCATTTATAGGACACTACCTTGTTGAGAGAATTGTTCTGTTGCTGCGTGAAAGAAGAAAGAAGGAAACTAACAAACAAAGGTTCCTACTTAGGAAAAAAGGAACCCTTATAGGATCACTCGTGTGCCTATCTGTCTGTCTGTCTTTCCGTCTGTCACAGCCAATTTGCTCCGAAACTACTGGACCGATTGATTTGAAGTTTGGTATACATATGTAAATCGGTGACCGCAACACGGACGCGTGACGTAAATATATGAATTTTAAACATGGGGGCCACTTTTGGGTAAATAAGAAAATTCAAAAAAAAGTTATGCAATCTATATTGTGTGACATATCAAATGAAAGGGCTTATTGTGAGGACTTTAAATATATTTTTTTCTGAATTTTAAGTAAAATAGTTTGGAAGTTATTTAGGAAAATAGGCGAAAATTGACCATTCCCCCCACTTATTTAGTAATTTTAAACATGGGCCACTGGCGGGGTAAATTTGAAAATTAAAAAAAAAGGTTACGCAAAATATATCATGTGACATCAAATGAAACAGCTTATTGTGAGGATCTTAAATATGTATTTTTTGGAATTTTAAGATAAATGGTTTGGAAGTTATTTAGGAAAATAGGTGGAAATTGACCATTGCCCCACCCCCACCTTATCTCCGAAACTACTGGGTCTGAAATTTTGAAAAATATACAAAACATAGTTCTTTACCTATAGATTACAGGAAAACCTATAAGAAGTCTATGGTATTTAAAGTAACATTGGCAATTTTATATAATAATGTATAGAACGGAACCCTCTCCACGCGGGTTTAACTCGCACTTCCGTCCGTCCGGTTTTTTCATTGAGTGAAGTAAACACGTTAGTTGAAACGGGTAAAATATTTACGGATCCGGAGTAAAATGATAAGTAAGACAATTTAATTAAATATTTTAAACACCTGACGGAAAGCGACGATCGGCCAAACGTGGAGAAAAAGGACAGACATCACTGTCGCATGTATAAAATGACTATGAATATTAATTAGTACAAATGAACTTTAAATGTGTACGCGGATACAAAATCGACAACCAAACATCGTCATTATACATTCGTTGAGACAAACAAATTAACAAAATGGCCGACCTCAACATTAATTAACACTCAGTTTGCCAAGGACCGCAAATTTACTCACCGATATACGTATTTACACATAATTAAACTCTTTGTCGGAAGAAACCTTTTCTTGTTACCTCGAATAATTTGAATAAGAAGTGGCAGAATACTGAGAGCCTGTTTCACAATATCCAAGTACATAAAATGCGTCCGTCGAGTAACTCATACAAAATTCGCTATCTGCCGAGTAACGCCTTACTTAGAGATTGTGAATAAGGCCCCAAAAGCTACACAAAAATAGCTCTTAACCACTTCAATTTTAAGATCTGTCTGCAGTATGCCCAGACAATAGCGCAAAATTCTCAAAATTAGTAATTATTTTGAATTTCGAACATCGATTGCAACATTCAAAATAAAGTGTAATAAGTAGCATATAAATGCATTCAAATATCAATCCTGTCTAAATCGTAAGAAGGTTTAACATTGCATCAAATCATGAGCGAGAAATGAAACAATATGGCGTGGTATCGCACCAAGGCAAGCTAATTTACCTCTTATTACAATTACATTACGACGCCAGCTATTTTATTCTCGTTTATTTCGTCTCTCATTTCGTCAATCATAAATTGACCCGCGCGCTCATAGGCATTATGCGGAGTTAAGTACCTACTATCTTGGCAGATTGCGTCGAAAGCGTCCAAGTTCCAAGAAACACACGTACATGTAGTTTTTACGCACTGACGGGTCAAGTTAGGCTCGCCGACGAGTTCAGAGTGACGAAGTGTTATTTGACTCGAGCCATGCGATTCTCTAACGTTCGCAGCGGCTGATCAGCGATGAGGGACACATTCAAATTTGGACCGAATTACTTTGTGGTTACACTGTAAATTAATTGTTTCGATTATCCGCTGATCGGCCACTGCGCACTTTAGCGAATCACACCACGCACCGCGTAGCTGGGTCGATACATATCATGTTCTTTTTTCGAAAAAATTCAAAAAATCGTATTTATTTCATTGCAATTGGACTTTTTTAATTTAAATCAGATATTTTTGATATTTTTGTCAGTTATTTATTAAAAACACACATCAAAATAACATTCTCTTAATAAATAGTTTTTTTTTAATTGTAACAAAATAGTTTAAAATTGTCAAATCTCAAAAAGTTCTTCTAAAATCCATTTTTTTTAAATACACTGCCATTTTTATCATATTTACTAACAAAATAAATAGTATGTATGTATGAACAAGGAAAATAAAGCTGGACTTTTGGGCTGATTTGGTCGCATTAAAAAAAGTATTGATTTAAATCATTTATTTAAAAAGAACACTTGATTTAAATCACTCATATCAACCCTGCCGTGTAGTCATGTTATTTCACCCAATCGCTTTTGTTAGCCTCGATTACAAATTCAAATGATTGGCAGGTAAACTGTTGGCAAATTATGCCAAGGTATGGACCCCGTTGAAATATTAAGCGAATCGAGGAATGCATTAGCTTTAACCAATGATGTAATGTGGGATCCATAATGCATCATCGACTGATTTTCCTCACCCCGTATGTCGCTAGAGCGTTATTGAAATGTGAACTTTATTGTATCGGCGTTATAGTACATTGTGCATCTAGGGCCGTAAGAAGGGGATAACTAACGAGAGTCTATCAGAAGCCCGACGCCGAAGGAGGAGGGTGTTAATGACTCGAGTTTGTTATCCCCTTACTGCTCGTGATACACACAAGGTTTTTCATCATATTTGCGAGGAAATTAAACAAAAAAAAAACATTGTACACCGTGAATTACCATCAGGTGGGTAGAATAAATAAACTGTAAGTCGCGTTGGTTTCGCGCTATTTCTATAAGAAAACGATCGGCCCCGCCGGACCCGCCTTCATCAAGTTACTCGCTGATTTTTTTTGAATTATCTGTGTAACTCATAACTCCCTCAGGAGTTATAAACCATACCAAATCCATAACTCCCGCGGGAGGTAAATCGGCTATAGCTATATGCCTATAATAACACCCTTTCCGAGCAAGTGTGATGAAAAAGTTTTTTTACTCCTTCGTGTGCAAGATACGAGGTTGGGATTAGTAATCCATTATCGGGATGGTTACAACAGTCCTTTAAAATATTAAAATATTGTGCAATTATTTTTTTTATTTCGTGTCAATAGGTCTTTAACCTTTTCACCGCCACAGTCGGCTGCAGCCGTCAGCTGATACAGGGTAAAAAAGTCCTTCTGCACCTTGACTTAAAGTTGAAATTCGTGTTACTTCTCCGACATGCTTGGCGGTCAAAAGGTTAAAACCTATCGCGGCATCACGCGTTTGTTATTGCTATACAGGTTGTTGCATCATTATAATTAATAACACCAGCAAATTTAAAGTAGGACACTAATTTCTCGATCATTATTAATTTAGTAAAAAAAAGTACTTTAAAATAACTTTTCGCGTGACTTCAAATTAATTGTTACCAAGAAACTTAAATGGCTACCGTGTTCATTCTATTGAATAATTGTATACGTACGTGACAAGAAGATAAAATTATTACAGACATTGCGTTGCCGTTCATACATATAAGTAGTATATCTTGCAATAGCTTTTATACTAAGGTTATTGAACTCGAGCGAGATAACGCTGTTTAAACGTAAAATTATATTCTTTCACTAATTACATTTTTAACGCGCTTCCTTGTTAGCATATTTTAATTAGAGTTTATAATTTAAATTACGTACATATCGTTTAAAAAAGATAAAAGCGAGTTTGTAATACGGTCATTAATTTTTTTCTTTATGTAATTTTAAAGTGGAAAAAAGACTTACTGCTGAGTTTCTTGCGGCGTTTCTTCTCAGCACATGTCACCTTTCGAAGCGCTGGTAGATTTAGACATGTAAAAGAGCCCGTGAGGCCTACTTGCAAAATAAATATTTTCATTTTCATTTTCATTTTCATTTCTAATAAAAGACATTTTTAAAAGCTTTTATTTAACTTGCAATGTTTGTATGTACGGGTCAAATCTTGCAAGCTGAATTAGAACCACTTTCTCTTATACTACGGAGCTGAATTTTTACACGTCGGTTCAGTTCCGATGACAATGCATTTTTATGGTAGGCATGACCCGAATGGACCTCCAGAGTTTGCTCCAGATGAAGGAACTCTTCAACGGTCAACAGCACAGACACGAAATTTTGTGTAGGTACGCACTTTATTGCAATATTAAAGTGCAATTTGCAAAAAAGCTTGCAATAAAAATGCAGTTTTAAAAAAGCCTATTAACTATGAAAAACTACTAGCACTAGCATTTTGGTAAAGATGGTGAGGAAGCCTGCACTGCACACATCTGCGAAGTAATTGAACGATGTATTTGAAGTCCCCAATCAGCACGAGGCCCGCGTGGGAACTACTGGCCAATACCTCTCACTATGAGAGGAGGGCTGGACATAGCAGTGAGTCATATAAAGGCCGTGATGTTGCAGGCGCGGTTCCAGGGGGGGGGGGTGTCACCCGGGACATGACCCCCCCAAATCGTGCACGTCAAATTGAAGTAAAGTGAAGAATTAGTGACCCCCCAAATTTCAGGCTGTGATGATGATGAAATCTACAGATGTACTTAGTACATAATTAGTTTCCATTGTGTTTTATCGGAACAGTTCGTATATATCGTGCTCACTCAATTAGCTTCAGTACCCATCACACCATCTGTCATTTTTCATTTTGACATTTGACACTCAATAATAAAGTTTCATATTAAAGAATATAAACATGTCACTCATTTAATACAATAATTAATTGACACTTCGGGTGCCGTCGTCTTCCGATTGAGATCCGAGTTTTACCGATGGAAACATTATTATTATTCACTATACCTATCGGTACTTTTTTCCACTACCTAACAACATTCAATTGTTTCTGAAAACTCGACAAATCATTACAAAAAGTAACTTACACACCACCGATAAAATCGAATGTCCCATAACTTGAGATCAATGGGCGAACTACGTGATTCACCTCTCGGCCTCAAACTCAAGCGCAGAAGTAAACAATCCTTACCATAAACCGGGGACAGTTATGGGCCCTATCGAGCCCTACATGGCAAGTACTACCCAAACTAGGCCATTCTGAACCTAGTTCGCGTGCCGGACCATATTTCGAAGAGGTTCTTGGTCATTGTTTACTTTGGAGAATGGCGTATACCATTAATCCATACAAATATGACTGCAATAGTAAATCCGTCTGTGTTACGTTTTCACGGCTAAACTGCTGTATTCAATAAAAACAGTAGGCCACACGGGCTCTATCACATGTCTAAGGTCTGTTCGCCAAGAGTTGATAAATATTATCATATCGTTTCGAAATAGCGACTGTCGCTTAACTATCGCAAACTGTATGACGGGTGTCGCTTATCGCCGCGCGCACTGAGTCTCGTGGTACCAGGTACGCAGATATCGTCAAGTGCGGTTTCGCGCCGGGCCATTTTATATTATCGTCGGTAAAAAAATTGCGGGCCGCTATTTGTAATGAGTTAAGAAGCCCTGACTTTTTACTTTTTTTATCAACTGTCAGCGAACCGACCTTAGATATGGGTAAATCGAGATTTGAAGATTTAAATGACTCGAATCCACAAGCGGATCTGAATCCCTGTTGAGTCTGAATTATTGACGCCGATCAACGAATCAGTACCGCGAGCGCAGACCGGGATCGGATCGGTCACCTTTTACAAGAGTCGAAGAATCAATAAGCAGAATCAGTACTGTATAAAACTCTATTGAGTCCAAGAGGATCTGGATCAAGTTGATTTGAAAGAGTCAAAGGATTCAAAGGAGACAAAGAGTCATTAAGTGGAGTCGGGTCCGATAGCGGAGTCGGATTTATGGATTCTAATCATTGCTTGGAGTCGAGATTACCCATTATCATATAGGAGTCATCGTCGAGCGAACATTTCATTAAAAGAAGAATAAAGGGGGGGTACTTTAATTACACATTGCACACTGTAGTTATTTTAATTCCGCGTCTATAAAAACCGTACTCGCTCGCATTCCTAACTACAGAATAATTAAGCCACGTTCCATACACCCTGTATACAGCAATCCAAATAGGTCAGCACATGGAACTCTTTAGCTATAAAACATTTGGAAACCATGATCATTCAATCAATCATCATTTATTTATAAGAAAAATGCGTTTATACATTTTCAGAAAAACTCTAAGCGACTCGGGAAACGAACACGGTTATTAATTTTCTATAAAAAACCGTATTTATTTTGCATCTGCAACTAAGAGAAATGCATTTAATTATTATGTATAATTCCGGAAATGTTGTTATCTATCTGCAATATCAGTTTATATTATATCCATACATAAACAAAGCAGTTTTTCTTATCATTAAAATCAAGACATGCTTACGAAAAAGTAATTACCCTATCTCTTAAAGTTTCAGACTTCCCTATACTGACCCATTTAGATTGCTCACCCTGTATACGTTACATAATAGTTATCAATCAAGCGGAGGAATGCGGGCGCTGATAACGCGCATCTGTATGTCGACATATGCTTTTGTAGCTTTCGTTGCACTTACGGCTTTGGGAATGCAAAATGACTTAAGCGACAGTACTGATGTAACTGCGGATACAGCGTTATTATGAATCTAAGACAAAATGGCATCTGCAACGAGCTTCGTCAAAACAACATTCCTAAAACCCGCACCTTACCCGGCTCAAAGGTTCCCGCAGCGTTGCCCCGCTGAATCGCAATTGAGCATTGCTGAACCAAATAAGACCAGCCCCTGTCAGCTCCTGTATATTATTGTTATAGATTTTAAGAGATAACTTATAGACATACTTGTAACCCTTTGAGGTTGGCAATCGTCCTGTTCCTACCGCCTCCGTTTCATATAAGTAAGAACTTATCATCTATTTAAATGTAATAGTACAGTCACAATGAGACACTACTTATTTATTTAAAGATCAAGGAAACATAAATAAAAAGATCTTTCCCTTACTTAAAATACATCAAAAACAGCGTTGAACGCAAGGTGTTGTAATGACAGTCGCTTAAAAGCACATTACAGTGCGAGGAACTAACGACTCTAGTTATTAATAATAATTCATCTTATGTTGTATTGGCGAATACGCCCGTAGCTCTCCTTAATTACCTGCGGGCTGTCTTTTTTAACTAATTGCCGGGTGCGAAAGGGACGATAACTTTATATACGCGATAAAAAATACTATACTACGATAAAAACTATAGGGCTGGCTAAACAAGGCTATTAGATGACTGCGGTAACGTCATACCATGACTTACGTTAATGTCAAAAATGCTGTAACCAACAAGATTTGTAATATTAATATAAAATTTATAATATTATTTTAAGTAGCTTACAAAGTTATACCGTAAATAAAATGTGGGAATATTATTGTAAAGCTATCAGTATCGGATTAATCGTGAACAAAAGATAATAACTTATATTAGTCAAAATCAAATCCAAAACGTTTATTCAGCAAATTGGCCACCAGTTAAAAAACTGGTTCTGTTTGTCATTTAATTGATTCAATTATTTTTTTCAGAATTAAATAGCTAGAACCTGTTTTGCGTGAGCAGCAAAGTTATCAGATAACTTGTGCTTTCTAATACACCCAATAAATTTAGCAAAATTAATAACCACTCAACCCGGGACATTAGTTTTGTTACTTTATACTTTGGTTAAAATTAATTTACAACCGACTATTAAGATAATGTATGGTAATCGTATTCAGAAAATTTGCACGTTGACTATTTGGAATGTGTCACGAATATAACCTTGCCCCCGATGGCAACTTAATATCTATTCGTACGCAACATCTGACATGGCGTTTACAACAATTATTTTAGACTAGTATATTCAGTTTAGGTCAATAAAATGTTGACCTGTTAAGTCGCTGGTAAGGGGGTCCATTAATTACGTGAGGTGCTCAGGGGGGGAGGGGATTGAGACGAATCTTACTAAATCTCACTTGGGAGAGAGGGGTGGTCTTGGCAAATATCACGTAATTTTTTTCTAGCAGAAAACGATGTTAAGTTGCGTGAAAGTTAAGTTAAATTAAAGCTAAATGAAAGTAAAAAAATGCAATATTCTCAAATACTTAATGCAATATTCGCAAACTGTGTTTTTTTTAAATAAATTCAACGCTTTTATACCCAAAATAAAAAATTTGAAAAATCTCACGTGAGATTTGGGGCAGGGGGGAGGGAGTCGAGAAAAATCTTACAACATCTCACCACGAGGGAGGTGGGGTCAAAAATAAATAAAAAATGCCTCACGTAATTAATGGACGTAATGCACGTAATTAAAATCCAGCATAAAATTACGTACCCATTACCATTATGTGCAGGACATAATAGAAGACGTAGTGTGCAAAGAGTTTATGTAACTAGGACGGAATAGACCTTGAAAACAACCAAACCAACAGCCTAATGACGATGACTGTCAGTTAAAAGGTTGTTAAAATCATAGTAAGAACTAAAGCTTCAATCAGTGTTTGTTGCTAAAGATATAGGAAATAATTAACAGCACGGAAACATTTCAATGGCAAATACATCTAGAAACGATTCGAATATTTTTTTCAATTAAGTTAAGGTTGAATTACGACGTCAATTCGTCAAACGTAAATATTTAGTCTATTTCCTGATTTGACTAAGTATTTAACGTATTTGTTCCAACATAATGATAGATAAGATACCTGTACAAACAATAGTCCACGTTTATCCAGCTGTTTAGTTTTTAAACTTAATCGACCGAGCGAGCGAAGCGTCTCCGTTTCAGCTTGGGCAAAAATGCTTTCGTATGTGCAGCGGATGTCCGTCGGCTGTCCGGCGTCTGTCCGTTTGTTCTCGTCTACAGGTCGCAGTTCTCAACCGCTTCTCGTGACATTTTGTGAGCAGGTTCGATAATTATATAGATTTTTTTGGTCAATTCAGTATTTCGAAATTTTTCAAAATGGCGGAGATATGGGGGTTTTTGCAATTACAAACTTATTTGCAGTGTTGGGAAACTGACCCGACATATGTCGACGTATCGGGATAACAGTTTTCCAACGGCAAAGTTAAGTTTGTCGCGAGGTCTACAGCTCACGGAGGCACTAGTGTTAATAAAATCGAGAAAATTCAAGCGTGTTCCGATGTTATTTTTGCTTGTTAGCGATTTTTTTAGCTGCCTTTGACTCATTTATATATTTTTTCTTATTATTCATATCGTCTCCAACTGATTGGAAATATTGAATGCTTTCAAATCTTTCTGCTGACTAGTATGATATTATTGTCAAATCGACATTTCATCCCACGTTTTTATACATTATCATGTATACATAGTATCTGTTTACTATTCGGCTTGCGCCGCCGCATGTGACATCATCGTGGCACCTTGATTGGAGGTAAATATACCGTTCGACCACTCTTATAAAAGTAACATATTATGGTTCAAGCGACAATAACTTTTCAGTCCACGGCATAAGAACTTGGCACGTGATTTGTTTTTTTTGTTCTGCAATATGTTAGGAACTTAGGATGCGGTTGTAATAATAGATAATAATATAGATCTACGGGAAAAATATTTTATAGCTTTTCAAAACTCTGTGCTTGACGTATGTATTTATAAACACTTCTAACTGCGGTTCAAGAATTATAGAATAACCTACATCTATTCTTACGTCACTTTAGAGGAACAAATCAGGACTTATAAATACAGTTGAAATGTCTGATTACGGATTATTTAGTGTCTATGTATTTTACTTTTAGGAGATCTATCTTTAAAACTAATTTTGTCTGTCTCTTTGTACGAAATTATTTAACTTAAACTATCAACTTCAATATTACGCTTATGATCATTGTTTATGTTAAAGTGTGAAAAAGTATGATTGTAAATGTTTCCGTAATTCCTGAGGGACGAGATATATATTATTATGAGTTCTACGTAAAGTCGCCTGCATAAGATATTGTTTAATAATTTTGGCAATAAGTGTGAAATAGAAGAGAGCACACTGCTGAAGATGGCTGTGAGAAGTAGAACGTCTGTGGCGTCTAAAAATAATCTTTAATGCTTTTAAAAGAACCTAGGAATAGTAGTTTATGCAACGGTTGCATAATGATAGGCCTTAAAACACTAGTGCGGTTTTCATGAAACGAGCCGACAGGCGAGTTTCATAATAAGATCGCACGTGTGTTTTAAGGCCAAATTATGCAGAGTTGCATACATAACTTTATCTACACACATATTATAAATCCTCCATGATGGGTTCAGAAACAATATTTTCTGGCAACGAGTTATTTGTTGCAATCGTGGCTGCATATTTCCGATATCCGGCGCATTTTCACATCACACACACTCCGAGAAGACTACTTACTATTCATATCTTCAACTAAAATGTAAATTACAAACAACTTTTTCTATTCAATTCAACAACAATTCTACTTTCGTTCACCAAAACGTCAACATGGCGGCAAATACGATCTTCCGTCAAGACCATTTTTTTTTTAAATCATAGACAAACGGATGAAGTCTCTATTCTCACGTCACTCGAGATCAAATATTGTGCAGTTTATATTAAAAAAACATACTGAATTGACGTTTCGTATCAATAACTTTTTAATATCTATGGATACTAGAATAGAGACCTACTTGAGTTTTGACAGCTGTTCCAAATTTAATCTCATGTCTTTACTAAAAACGATAAAGAAGTCATGTTATTTCTTTATCGCAGCACTGGTTTTTCCTAATTGGTTGTCAAAATGGTGGTCATTTCATACGGTTTTTGATTAACCAATGGAGGTTTTATGATATGGGTGTAGATAAACATCTATTCAAGGTCAAAAACACCAAAAGTTTACGCAACACTTTTCTTTAGTAGCACAAAATTGCTGATTTGCCCTTCAAATTTTCTAGAGGAGTTTCGATTTTGTAATCTTTTGTTAGAAGCGAATAGTTAATTAGCGACTCGTGCTCTCGCAAGCGTTTTGTAAGCTGAGATCACCGATCCTTGACGTGAATGATCTCTTATAAATTATTCCACGGTATTTTTAAGTTGGTTTTGTCTAAAATTTTGATTAAAATTAGGATTGGTTTTTCTTGTTTTCACAGCTGTTTCTCTTTTTCATTTTCCATCATGTTTATTCTAACGACGGGAGCGCTTACATCCTACGGTAGATATAATAATAATTTTTAATATAAATATTTCCAATGTGCTATTGAAAATTGTCGTTTCTTCTATTGTACATATTTAAGGCTTTCTCTGTACTTTACAATGATTTATTAATTTAATAACCATGTCTGGCATCTGCCATGGCATGTTACATAAAATGTATGTCACAATTACAGTGTTTTAGTCATGTTTGGGATCGTTTCTGTGTGGTTAGACCATAATACTGTAATTAAGTTTTTTTTTCTCCACATCATTATGGCACTTAATATTTATACTGATTTCCTGTTCTCATTTATTAACGTTTATTTTGCTTAGCTTTAAATTTATGATTCCAAAAAACCTTATACTAATCATCATCATTACTAAATTCTTCATCAAATTCTCAGTACTAATAACGGTATTTAACAAAGTTTATTCGAGTGTATTACCCTTGAAGGGCTGAATTTATGGCTAATGCGATAATTACCAAATACAAAGTTTTGTCTGATCCAGACTCTGGAGATATTGACGTAGGTCGTCAAACGGACGAACATTATATGAAAGGTTTTTTTAAACAGATGCTGGGTTAGGTATTTAAACAAGTTCTAAGTATACAAAGAACATATTTTAATAATTAAGTAATGTTTACTGACATAACAAAAATCAATGTCAAGAACAAAAATACACATCGGATTTCAAATGTTAAGTCGAAGTCGATGACTTAAACCTTGCGAAAATGTTAATCAATGTTACCTATTAGTAATGGCATCTTACGATGCAATATACTTTTATTAAATAGTAATGCAAGTTGATTAAGTAGGTACCTACAATAAATTAGTTATGCCATACTGTGAAAATAATTGAATTGAGCTTTATGTCGTTATTTCATAATGTTTTGTGTATTTGTGGTGTTTAACCTTAAGTCTGGGTGAACTTTTTCTTTAATAACACTAATTTAACATTAGGAAAAACTGTTCTTTCTAGAGGCATTTTTTGTCACTCATAAATGTCCTAAATGGTATTACCTAAGCACAAAATGGCACAATTTGAACGTTGACTCGAATGCCCAATAATAATCGAATAAAAGGCGTCATCGTTGTAACGATAATAATTCCCGTCAATAAGCATGATGAAGCGTAATTGTCAAATAGTCACTGACGAAGTTACAGTCTTTTGACTTTTTGTTACAACGTTTTGTTTCCCGAATCAAGCGGGCCGCGTTGTTAAAAGAAATCCTCTAGTCTATTGTTAATTGTGAACAGATGCTAACGAATCACGTGGGTGTTGCCTTTATCAAAGGAATTTAACCGACAGTGCAAGAATAGTGCTACAGTTAAATTGAATAGAGGTTGTAGTAGCGGCAACAGCTACCAATTAGAATTTTAAGATAAAAGGTGGCGTTAGCGTAAGCTGGTGTCGCTTTGCGATTTTATCGCTTTATTTGCGAATGCAGAATAATAATTTCTCATGAAAACAGACAGAGTTATTTTAACTTTCACGAAAGACATCGAAATCATCCTCATTTTTATTGCAGTCGTTAAACCAAAGTTTTTAATCAACTGGATACTTGACAATATTGCGTCTCATAATGAAGTCCTCAGGGCGAGTAAACAGGCGGGCCGGCAAGAATCTAGCTCACCTTGGGCATTATTTCCTACTTACCTACCGTGCGCACGCATCCTCGCATTGTAAGCGACAATATTGACCAGTCACTTACGACGTTTTAGTTGCGCACTTTCAATGTTTTGCAATTAGACCGTAACTCGGCTTAAGTATGTCACATACGATGTTTTAAGGATGTTTTTAAAAAGAAATTAGAAATAATGTTTTGGCGATAAAAGTTATGATGCTTGCTATAAGTAAAAATACTTCGTGAAACAACTTGCATCGAAGGCAGGTCAAGAATGTGTTGTCAAGGCACTAACCAAGGTCTAACAGTAAAGCAATTAACTCCTGTGGTAACTTTACGATTTGCCTCGGCAGACACTTTAAGGCGCTCACTTACAATTCAACGTCATTGGCAGAAAAATGAAACCGGATCGTTGAAGTGAATGAAACCTACCGTTTTGCAGCGAAAGAGCAAACAGCTCCTCGTCCTGCAGCCATCGCAGCTCGCTAATTATAGACATATCAGCGTCAAACGACATTACATGATAACAGCATAACAACCACAAAACTCCGAACCCAGTTTACACAAAACACAACACTCGTTGCAATCAGAAATCATCACTAACACAACACAAGTTGGCAAATTAAAACATTTTAGCATGTCGCTATGGTGTTAATAACATTGTAACTGCTTCTGAGTTAGTTGGTTTTTGGTGCACTTTGATAGCGTAGGGACGTTAAGGTTACGAAACGTCAAATTTGACAGCTGACGATCGAGCTGGGGGTGAACGAACGTGCGCGCGCGCACACGCACACACCGTGAGCGCTTGGGGCCAACTGATCGCGCCACAGTCTCTGAGTCTCCACTAAGCGGGGGGCACGACACGTCCTAAAAACGATGCCTTATCGATAACTTCTGTTTTAAAAATCGTCAATTTAGCGACGTTCGCGCGTTTACGATTTTCGAACATGTGTTCATGGAATGCGCTTAACGATGACTTGTTTTGTTGTTTTATTTTTGTTTTTCTGATAACTTGATGCTCGATTATTTTTAAAACAACTTGTTAGAACACTTTTATAAGGATCAAAGTTGCCGGAATCTTAGTGTCATTTATAATTTATAATCAAAAACTGGAAACCAAGTAAAGGTGAAAGATAAGTCAGCATCTAAATTTAGAATTGTACCTCATCTCAAGTGTTTATCGTCCAGTCAAATAAAACAGATAAGGTTAATTGAATTAACGAAACGCTGTTAAGATAACGAAATACAACTCCGTAAAAGTAGAAACGCTACGAATTTTGGCTAAGATGGAATAAGACGATGTAAACTTATATACAACTACAGGTTGTAATTAAAAATATATGCATTCTCTTCAAACATCTAACATTTTATTGCTGCTAAAAGGGATTAAATAGGTAAGTCAAAATTATAACAACTTTTCGCTGAAAGAAAACAAGATTTCAGTGATTTTTAGATGACATGATTGGCCTTTTAGCAGGAAGCCTCATCTCATTAGCCAAAAACTACCAGATACATAGCCAGATACCAATAGTTACAGAGTAGGTACTGTAGAGCAACCTCTTTTTGCTCTAGTATTTTATTATAACTGGACAGGTGTATTGCCGATGTATTTGTTTTTCATATTTTTAAATTTAAATATTATTAGAACATCAGATGCGATTGTCCAGATGCTCATTCCAATTCGTGCCGTCGAAGAGGCTCCTCCTATGTACTTCCGATAAGAAATACCTTAGAAATACCTTCGATTAATTCTACATAATGTCATCCTAAAGAAGAATTATCGTCACCAAAAAGGAAACTCATAATACCTAGTGACTATTGGACCCGCCATAGCTTCGCCCGCGGTATTTTCCATACAAACTTTATCAACCCTTTTCACCCCTTTAGGGATGGAATTTCAAAAAATCCTTCCTTGGTGCACCGCTAGGGTACTCGAAGAATATCTCCTCCAAATTTAAAATCCCTAGGACCACCCGTTTAGGCTGTGCGTTGTCTATAAGTGAGTCACGGTACTGTTTTATATGTATTGATAGTGTTTAAAGGCAAACGTTTATTTCAAACATATTTACTGTCTTACCTGAATTAGGTACTTTTACTTGACATTAATCAGCATTTTATATATAAATATCAAACTCGGCGTAAATATTAATTAAGAGCTGTGAAACAAAATATTTAATTGAAATTTAACTGAAGGGCTTTTGCGTCAACATATTTTCAACAACAGTTTAAAATTAACAATTCAGTATAATAAACGGCAAGTTACTTAAATTTTAAATTTATTAAGACAATATCCAAATTTTGTTAATAATTGTCAATGAAGGATGTAAGTTGTTTGTAACGTAATTACTATTTAGGGTTCCGTACCTCAAAAGGAAAAAAAACCCTTATAGGATCACTCGTGCGTCTGTCTGTCCGTCTGTCACAGCCAATTTGCTCCGAAACTACTGGACCGATTGAGCTGAAATTTGGTACACTTATGTAAGTCGGTTACTGCAACACGGACGTGTGACGTAAATATATGAATTTTAAACATGGGGGCCACTTTTGGGGGGCAAATCAGTTTTTTTTTTTAAGTTTTGCAATTTATATTGTCTGACATATCAAATGAAAGGGCTTATTGTTAGGACTTTAAATATATTTTCTTTGGAATTTCAAGTAAAATAGTTTGGAAGTTATTTAGGAAAATAGGCGAAAATTGACCATCCCCCCCCTTATTTCCGAAACTACTGGGGCTAAAATTTTGAAAACTATATAGAAAATAGTTCCTTTACCTATAGATTACAGGAAAACCTATAAGAAGTCTATGGTATTTAAAGTAACCTAGTAAATTGCAGATAATCTTGTACGGAACGGAACCCTCTCCACGCGAGTTCAACTCGCACTTTTTTCTAATGTAATCAAAAACACAGTAAGTACAAAATGTACTCCGACCGGATGTTACATGGGGTGAACACTCCGTGATTGCCATTGTATTATCTGCATTACCATAAAATTACGTTTTAGACTTTACAATGGAATATATTATCGAACTAGTAAGTTACAGCATTATTGCCATGTACGATGTTGCATGAGTAGGTAAGAGTTTATTATTCAAAAAAACAAATGCAGGTCTTGCAGAAGTGCATTTAAAAAAAATGTGTGTGTGTCAGGTCCGACGCACGACAGGAGTTTACTCCTTACGAACGATTATAAAATAAACCAGTACTAATCATACCATGCTGTCATTTTTCATTTTGACATTTGACAGTAAATAATAAAGTTTCATATTAATGAATATAGTCATGTCACTCATATAATACAATAATTATTTGACACTTCGGGTCCCGTCGTCTTCCGATTGAGATCCGAGTTTTACCGATGGAAACATTATTATTCATAATTCACTCTATCTGTCTGTATGCAATGCGAAGCGACCGATGCATCTTTGGTTAACATCGTGTGACTTCGTGTGACTCCGTACCGTGTGACAGTGTGACAATGTAGTTTGATTTTACTCCCCATAATTTTTCATACTTTCAACTCCAAAAACGGACTGTTCATTTTATTTCGAAACGGTACTTTCAAATTTAGCCCTTTTTTTATGTACAAAAAAATATTCTGCAAGTAGGGTAAGTGCGGGCCCTTTCGCATGTCTGAATCTTCCAGTGCTTCGAAGGGTGATCTCCTGAGAAGAAGTGCTGTTGAAAACGTAGGGGTATAAACTTTGAGTTAATAATTTGTTAACCTTTTACCTGAAAGCTTTCATAAAATTTCCAGTTAATACTTTTAAAAAATCTGTATATGTTGGTAAATACTTATTTCATATGTACTTGTCAAAACATGTAATTACATAAAATTTTCTTTTTTTTTAAATGTTGAATATATTTTAGCCCTTGATTCCAATCTGACCTGTTGACACCGTAAGGATAAGTTAACACCGTTTTATCTATAAGTGCGTCTCCCTCACTCTAGTGCCGACGGAAGAGATAGTCAGAGATAAAACGGGGCTAAATTATCCACGGTCAACTTTGCTAGGGCCGCTGATGGTATGTGACGATGAGGCCGAATAATATGCTAATATGTCCACCCATATTCGTACTTCAATGTATTTCTGTCTGCTACATTTTCATGGCTAGGATCTATACTTTGGAGTCTGCGGAAGGACATAGGATATTTCTGTCCCGGAAAATTCAGCACCTATTCCCGAAAATCTCAGAGATGTGAACCCGTGACCGTCAGCACGAGAGGCCCCGCGTCAGACCACTAGGCTACCAGCTACCACTGTACTTCTGTCACCGCCAAGTAAGGTCTGTTCGTCGAAAAGTCAGGGCTTCTTAACTTATCACAAATAGCGGCCCGCTAATTATTTTTACCGATGATAATATAAAATACATACATACATACATATTATCACGCCCTAAATCCCTAATGGGGTAGGCAGAGCCACAAGACTACTTGTGGCCACGTTCGATTAATTAATTAGTCCTAAGATGGTATGATGAACCGTATGGTGACAGGTGATCAGCCCATCACCCATACAGACAGTCAACCATGTTGGAGAGGACCCGTCCCTTAGTCGACTTTTACGACATGCCAGGATGATAAGCATCTGCACGCATTCTATGCTATGTCTTCACTCCCAGTGCAGCAGAGGAGTACATTTATATACATCAATAAATAATGCATGTCCATATCGCTTCTGTAAACTTCTTAGGTCTACTGATAAGTAATCATCATGGCAGGTGATACACATTGGGTAAGAGAATAAGTTGAATGAATATAAAATGAAAGGGAAAAAAAATATACTTTTTTCACAGAATATTATTACGCGATCACCCAAACGACACACTCGTAGCCAATGAAATATTATAGAAAGATACAAGACACGTGATAGCCATACTCAACGCGTTTTAAAAGGTGTCATAAATAAAAACAAATCTTTTTGTTTCTTTTCGGCCAGTGCAGATTTATGTGACATTTGACGCGCATATGAACGAACAAATATATTTTTTTCGCCGCCTTCCACGCGGCGCTACCGCACTTGACAACATCTGCGTCCCTCGTACTACGAAACTCAGTGTGCGCGGCGATAAGCGACGCCCGTCATACAGTTTGCGGTAGCTAAGCGACAGTCGCTATTTTGAAACGATATCATAATATTTATCAACTCGGCGAACAGACATTAAGTGTTGTCAATTCGTTGATGAAATCCGATGCGGTATTGGCGTTTACAAAGCTTACTGATCTCTCACGAAAGGCGTAATGTTGTGACGTACACTTTGAGCGCAACGGTTCCGGGATGCATCTGTCATCGCCGCAGTTCTCGACAGCTTCTGTGAACGGGGATAGCTTAATGCAGCTAGGCCACTTAGTTAATAAACGCTGTTTACCATTATTTGATAACACTGCTTTAATGAATTTAGCAACTGAAGCACAACACATTTTTTTTATTTGGGTTGAATATATTTCGGCGTTTCAATGTCAAAGTCAAAGTCATATCCAACAACCGTACAGGATAAAGACTAGGACGTAAATGGTAACCATAAATATTCACAATAAAATGTCCCTTAATTCAAACTTACTGTACTTAATGATTCCAGTTCGTTGTATATAATATGAGGTGCCAAAATTTCCTGAAAAATCTTACAACACCGAATATATTTTAGATAAACGCCTGCATCGAAGCATACCTATTTGACTAAGCATGTGCCGAGTTGCTGATGATAATTATAATTTGCTGATTATTAGACGAACCTTGTTATGGATGCTTATTGTGGTGTAATTATCACTGTTTATTTAAATACATATTGGGGCCAATTAGCAAGTGTGTTAAACTTGAAATATCTCTCTAAACTTATATGGCTGAATTCAGAAACGCCACTTAAGCATTTTATTAGAATAGTTAAATGTCTCTCAACTAGTTGTCAACCTATACAGAAACGTCACTGAAACTTCACTTTAATTATAGCTCAATTTGAGTGGCCTTTCTGAATTCGGCAAATAATCTTGTTGTTTTGATTACTGATGTTTTTGTTATGTACAATGTGAAATTTATTAGTACTAATGCTATGTATGCGCTGAATAAATAGTACCTACTTTCTTTCTTCTTCTTCTTTCAAATAACAAACGTTAAACTCCATTTGGACAGTTTGGTACCATACGAAATCGAGGTCGACGTTTCTTATTTTAACTTTAGGGAATTTAAAATTTAAGTAACATCGTTTCGAATTGGATCCATTGTAAGCATTAACTTTTTCAAAGACTGCCTACTTTGATCATGATGAAAGCGATCATTCATAACCGCACAGTCTGACCTAATCTGTAACAATGTTTAGAGGAAATGAGTAGTTTGTTTGTTTCGTTTTAATTAACGTTTGTGCATCGGTTAAAATTACAGCCAGTGCCAGTGCCCGTGGCTCCGAAAGGGGTCGAGATTCCAAACAAATAAAATTTATTAGGCGATGATGGAAGTTTTTGAATGAAAATGATGATGCTTAACTTTCCTGTAGGTGAAATAAGCAGTCATATTGTCAGCACCCTCCCGTTGCTTGTCACATTCAACTTTATTCCAGGTAAGATAGAGGTGATAATTCTGCAATCACTATATGTTGATAATTGCCAATAATCGGGTAATTTACCCTATATACAAGGATTCTATTGACTTAATAAGTTTTTTAGGCGCTTTTTGGCTTATTCCTCTGCTGCACCGGGAGTGAAGAAATAGCATAGAATGCGTGCAGATGCTTATCATCCTGGCATGTCGTAAAAGTCGACTAAGGGACGGGTCCTCTCCGACATGGTGGACTATCTGTATGGGCGATGGGCTGATCACCTGTCACCATACGGTTCATCATACCATCTTAGGACTAATTAATCGAACGTGGCCACAAGTAGGTAGTCTAGTGGCTCTGCCCACCCCATTGGGGATTTCGGGCGTGATGCTATGTATATGTTATATGGCTTACACTAACTAAACCATACGAGATACATCAAAATAATTTACTAAAGAATCGTAGGAATCGTTGCAGGTCTGAATAAGACCTACAGAAAAGTTCGCAATAGCATGTATCCATCTCCTAAGGTTGACTCACAGTACGTAACCATTTTTAATCTTTAATTTCCACAAAAGCTATGATATCATTCTTAAAACACAAAAAGATCACTTATGTTACACAAAATGACGTCACCCCCGGTTTCGCACTTAGCCAACTTTTTTTAACAATCGCTAATTACTAAACATGTGATCGAGTTTCGGCCGGAAGGCGACCGCGGCGCGTGCGCATATCACGTGTAAACCAAAACGGGGCTGCGCAGTTGACTCACTATTGATAAAGCGTAAGTTAAAAGTTGAAGCGATTGAGAAATGTCTGATGCTGTGAAGAAATGAAGGCAGCTAACAAAAGGCGTGGATAAAGCTCGCAGAAGGTCTCATCCTTATCATCGACCAATACGTCACCACTCGGCACAAACCACCTCTCATAGAGAGAGGTACTAATGTACAGAAGAATCACTGTCTAACAAAACCGCTGTAAAGGTTATAAAATATACCTAATCATGCCTTCTCTCTCCGTCGCATAAAACGTGCTCTTTCGTGTACACTAGGGTTGTCAGTTTTCTATCCGCGTCACCTAACTACACTAAACATCTAGGCTACTTGATGACGCGCGAATCGGCGAGCGAGCGAGCGAGCGGCAACCTACTTCGATTTACAGCTCCGAGCTGTCCGACGGCCGAGCGTACCTAAAGTGCGGAATCAAACCCCTGTCCTACTTGGGCTCAGTGGGCGGGGGGGACTTCTTACACATATCTTTAAAATGCACACAAGATCCAAAAATCTCATAGGTGTACGAGGAGGAGCACTAATCTTTAAAATCATGTTATTAGTAAATGGGTTTCGCCAACGACTTATCGCATGTTCCCTTTGAAACTGCATTTTTCCGGGATAAAAAGTAATCTATGTCACTCTCCGGCCCATAAACTATCTCTAAAAAAAAGTGTGTGTGTGTTAGCTCCGACGCGCGACAGAAGTTTACTCCATACGAACGATTATAAAATAAATCAGTACCCATCATACCATGCTGTCATTTTTCATTTTGGCATTTGACAGTAAATAATAAAGTTTCATATTAATGAATATAAACATGTCACTCATTGAATACAATAATTAATTGACACTTCGGGTCCCGTCGTCTTCCGATTGAGATCCGAGTTTTACCGATGGAAACATATTATTCACTAAATCTGTGTGCAATGCGAAGCGACCGACGCATCTACGGCAAACATCGTGTGACTCAAAATCGATTCTTAAGGAGTAAACTCCAAAAAAAAAAACAGTCAGTTGCTTCGTTGCTGCTTGAAAGAAGGGCAAACCAACAAACACTTTCGTATTTATATAATACTGTTAAAGAACGGATTAAGGACCTATCATAATTTTTTTCAACCCGCTCAACGCTTCTAGCTCAACATTCAAAGTTAACTTATGTTACACGTAACCCAGTGGCTTGTGTTTCTTTAAAAAAAAAATGTTTCCGAATTGGATCACTGTTGAAAAAAAACAACACCCCAATGTGCAGATACCCGATAGGCCACGGAGCGGGAAGTTAGCAAAACCCTGGAGTCGCTAATAGCTTAGAATATAAATAACAAAAGTGCGAGAAAGATTATTCTTCAAGCAATCTTCTTTGTTGTTCGTTTTCTTAAGTTGTAGGTTTTAAGGTTAGCCTAGTTGGTAGTGACCCTGCCTCCGAAGCTAGCTGTTCCAGGTTCGATCCCCGTTATGGGCGAATGTGTGTTCCCGAGTCTTGGATGTTTCCTATATATTTAAGTATTTATTTATCTATATATAAGTATGACAGACAACAATGGAAAAACAGACAACAATGGAAATTGTTAGAGGAGGCCTATGCCATGAGGCACACCGAAATTCGAGACATTTTGTGATTTTAGATGTACATACATAATAATAATAATAATAATAAATCAGGGACAATCTTTACACAAATCAATCTAGCCCCAAAGTAAGCTCTACAGGCTTGTGTTATGGGTACCAGACGACGATATACATACTTATATAGAGAAATAAATACTTAAATACATAAGAAACATCCAAGACCCAGGAACAAACATTCGTGCTCATCACACAAATATTTGCCCTTACCGGGAATCGAACCCGGGACCGCTGGCTTCGGAAGCAGAGTCACTACCAACTAGGCCAAACGCGTCGTCAAATACATACATACATATATAGTATCACGCCTGAAAACCCTAATGGGGTGGGGTGGGCAGAGCCACAAGACTACTTATGGCCACGTTCGATTAATTAGTCCTAAGATGGTATGATGAACCGTATGGTGACAGGTGATCAGCCCATCGCCCATACAGATAGTCCACCATGTTGGAGAGGACCCGTCCCTTAGTCGACTTTTACGACATGCCAGGATGATAAGCATCTGCACGCATTCTATGCTATTTCTTCACTCCCAGTGCAGCAGAGGAGCAATATAGTTATCATTATCTTATAGTTATCTTGTAGCATAACTTTTCATGTCAATGTCGTAAGCAGAGTTTAAAAATCTTCATACAACATGAACTTAATATTTAAGCAGATAGTGGACTTATCTTAACATTTCATACAGAAAATGTAGTCAGTCTGCATCATTGAATCTTGAGACAAAATTATTAAATATGTAACACCTCCATGTCTTTTCTATTCGAACATAACAAGTGTTGTCAAGTCGCAACAAGTACTCTTTGTATTTTAATTACGGATTAAGTATTCCGACATAATTAAAACATGACCTTCGGATCGGAGTCGGTGGTCTTGTCATTAAATTCAGATGTAGTTAAAGAAAGCGACCCGCCCCGGCTTCGCACGGGTGCAATGTTGATACTAAATATACCTACCTACTACAGAATGTCCTTATAAACAATGTTTACAGCTTATGTTCCAGAGAGCTCCGATAAACGCGCGTCCGATCGCTGTTAATCATAAAGTGCTATGTCCCTGCATTTTAAATCTGTAATATCTTCGGAAATATTCATTTAAATAACATGCTGTAAAGGGCCATATTGATCTATATTAAATGGACAATGAATTTAAGGTACTTAATTGGATAAGGATTAATGCTGTATTGCTTAAAATCACTTCGTAAATAAGCCATTTTTTCCCGTAAAATGTAAAGGTTAAAAAATGGTTATTGTGGGTTATCCTTAAGAGATAGACATATACCATCGCGGACTTTTTTGTTGACCTTTTTAAGGTGTACAATACTGTAGTACATTATTTTGATTTATCTCGTGGGGTACAGCCAGCGTTTGCAATGTAAGGTAAAATTAATTTATTTACGACATCACATTAGAAACCTCTAAATTTATCAGTGTTTCTCTAAAATATATTATACACATAAACCTTCCTCTTGAATCACTCTATCTATTAAAAACCGCTTCAAAATCCGTTGCGTAGTTTTAAAGATTTAAGCATACATAGGGACAGACAGACAGCGACAGCGACTTTGTTTTATACTATGTAGTGACGTCACACTGTTGTTTTGGCAAACATCACTTTTGACCTTATGTGTAAAATAGGGTCGAACTCGATTGTAATTATGTGCAGGCAAAATGCATACTTCCAATATGAAAATTCCTTACAAGATGACAGCATACGTCTAATAGTACCTTATGATGTGGTACAGAAATAATCATCATTTTATACTTTATAGAAATTATAACTTTCGTGAGACATTATTAACACTATTAATACAAACGGCTTTACTCACGAATTATTGTCAGAAATAGTCCGACATGTTTCGGACCCGTATGGAGTCCTTCTTCAGGGTTTGAGTGCGTTCGCGGTCAAAGCAACCCGCGCGCGCCCGTGAGCGTATTAATAGTGATTTATACTCTGTAAAAAATTCGGGTCACTTCATGAAGTACTTCATACATACATTCACATTTTTAAAGACAGCAAACGTAACAGTTGGAGGGTTACTGTCACAACACAGGGACTGAGATATCATTAATATTTTTTTATAATAAGTAAATTACCTACCGTTAAATACGGCACGCTTTAAGGTTGGAGCTAGTGCGTTATATTGACCGTCTTCAACTGAGAAACATTGCTTTAGCATTACATTTTCAAAGTCACCCCTTATATATTTCCATACAAAACAGCGACAAAGCAACGTGGCATTACCCTTCTATCTCCATCCGTCTGTCTGTCCGTCCGCATGTATTATTCATCCGCGATAAAATCACAGCACAACCCGTTGTGAAACAAATCGATGCATCTTGTTACAAGCTTTTTAAGTGTACACTTGTGAAATGTGGTAAAAGATGTGTGATTCTCTAAAATAGCACTTCGATCATGAACTCACCAGTGTAACTTGACCTGTGAGTGCGTATAAACTACATATTCGACCTTGGTCGTATTTCGACGCAGCCGGCCACGGACGTACCGTACCGTACATTGTCCCTAATTTCAGCGACGAGATTTGTATGAAACGTAGCTGCTAAATTAGTTCAAGTGAGATCTTAAAGTACGATTAAAATCGGTTAACGATTCGACTTTCCTCGGCTATTATCGGCTAAAGTCGGAGACGAAAATTCAAGTTACTTCGCTGCGATCTCTTTCAGGTAGCATTCAACTTATTCTCCTACCCAATGTGTATCACCTGCCATGATGACATTACTTACCAGTAGACGTAAGAAGTTTACACAAGCGATATGGACATGCATTATTTATTGATATATATAAATGTACCTATTATATATACAAATGGGTTAAGGAAGGTCCCAGGTATGAATCATTTCTTGTTTCACTGTAATCCACTGACTACAAAAAAGTACAGCCATTTTAAATAAGGTGCCAGTAAAGTCGGGTGGTGCATAAACATTTTGTCTGTTTCTTTTCTAAAACTAGCATCTTAATCAAACTTAAAGAACAGCCATAATCGCATTACTATAAAGTTCAAATTTCGACAACGCTTCAGCGACGTATTGGTTCAAGAAAATAAGTTGATTTTATTATCATACGAATTTGCAATCTACGCCAACCATTTTCCTACGTAATTGCAAATTTTCTCATATACATAATATTAGAATAACCTCTGAGACTTCGTACGCGTTGAAACAATTTTATCGAAGGAACTGAGTTTCCACGAGAAATAAAGAGCTTTGCACAGACCAAATATCGTAAAGACACGGCTTAGCCTCACTTTTACTAGCAAAAAAAGCTGCCAAAGTTGCGCGGTCGCGGTGTTTTTAGAGCGCTGTGATTGGTGCGTGCGAGGTGATGCGCCCCGCGCGGCCCCCTGTAGCCCCGCCACTTGAGGCCATTTGGCCACAACGCTTGGCAGCGGGGGGCGCCCGGCTATACGATATTGGATATATGATCTGTGGAACGTTGTCATCTTTTTGAAAAATGCCAGTGCGTTTTTGAAAAAAATATTGTATTTTAGAGGAACTTTTTGATTTCTGATAATTTTATAATATTTTCCGTAAACTGTTTAAAAATTATAAACGATTTCTTAAAAAATATTGTTTAGGTTAATTTTATTAATAATTAAGATATACAAAAATAATACTGAGCTGTTTTCAATAAATAACTGACTTCCAAATGCAAAAAAGATCAGAATGTAAAAAAATCAAAAAATCTGATTTAAATAATATAAATCCGAACTTTAAAAAAAAAAAAAACAACATGGTTTTTATCAACCCCGGTTCAAAGTTTGTATGGGACATATACCTCACCACTTGTAAAAAGAGCGCTGACGGCCATATAAAATGTATGGGCGTCTGCGCTTTTTAATACATGTGGCAAGGTAAACCGTGGGCGAAGAGAGGCCGGTATATTAAAATTGCAAAGTTCACAATTTCAATAAAATAACTGTTATTTTCCAATCTCGTTACAGATATTTAAATCGCCGCTGCTGAATTTGCCCTTAATTGATCTCTGAATAGAATATTCATGATCACAATCACCGAACGACGTTTTAAATAATCTATTAAAAATTAATTCGGATCGTGATACTAAGGCCCGGGCACACCAAACGCGGTTGCGGCGCGTTTGCGGCGCGAACGCGGGTCCGCGCCGTTGTCGAACGGCGCGGGCGGATTTACCATGCCACACCAAAGTAGCCGCGGGACTGCGGCGGTCCCGCGCCGCCGCGGTGTGGCATGGTATATCCGCCCGCGCCGTTCGACAACGGCGCGGACCCGCGTTCGCGCCGCAAACGCGCCGCAACCGCGTTTGGTTTGCCCCGGCCTTAATTGATAGAGACAAAATGTATAGGTTATTATCGGTGCTGAAAGAGACGGCATCAACTGTATAGTTCGTTTCATTCGTTCCGGTTTAAGTGGAAGGTGCTACTTGTTAAGGAAAATATATTATTGAATAATAAGGTCTTCCTAGACCTATATTCGACATTGCGTAAGCGATATTGTTATTGGTCTATCTTTATATGTAGCGCTATGTTTTGTTAAAAGTTAGCTGTATAAAAACCAACCAGTTACAGCATATATTTTATTATAACTTTGTTAAATAAACAAACCTAAAATATAACAGGTAGAATACCCTATCGATTAAAAAAAGAATCATGCAAATCGGTCCAGCCGTCTCCGAGTAATCGGTGAACATACATTTTTTTTGTAGTCGGTTAAAAAATTACGTCGATCAGTTCTACGTTGCTGCGTAAAAGAAGGACAAACCAACAAACATTAAAAATGAATTATTTTTATAGTTTTTATTTTTTTTTATATAAACGTTTCTAACCATTACAAACTGATTGTATATTGTTTATATGATACGATTTTTTCTCATTCCATACGGTATAAATTATCTTAATTCAATTGATCTTGCGAAGCCACGATTAATTAGTTATAAATTAATGTCGATATAAATGATAGCAAATTGGCATGAACAAATGGATCCAGTTAGAAATTGATTGGATTACGTTACATCCGACAACTGTTCATTATATAGAAAGTTAGCGAAATTAATTTGGAAGCATTTGGGAGATTTATCTATAACCCGTTCGTCGGCTCATTTTAAGGTATCTTGTTGCTTAATTATTATTTAGTTAAATGGTATACGATTGAGCTTAAGATAAAATAAGCATCAATACTAGTATTTTAAATTTGAAAGTAATTCTGTTACGTTTTCACGGCTATAGCGTTGTACCGATTTTGATCAAATTTGGTATGGAGATAGTTTGAGCCCTAGGAAAGGACATGGGCAAATTTTTATTAAAGAAAATTAACAGCTTCAATGATGAAATCAGGCGCCTCATTCGGGAACGCTAAGTGATTCTGTAGCGACTCGTAAGCCAGATTTCTCATTCCACTCTTCCGCACAACGTGAAATGCGTAAGAGCGAGATGAGAGATCTGGCTTACGAGTCGCTACAGAATCACTTAGCGTTCCCGAATGAGGCGCCTGGGCTGGAAGATTGATTGACCGGAAGTGCGTGCCGATGAGAGCGCGTTGATGTCTTTTTATGTATATGTGCGATTTACGGCTAAACTGCTGAACCTGTTTTGATGAAATTTAACATGAAGATAGTTTGAGCCCTGGAGAAGGACATAGGCACCTTTTTAGGGTTCCGTACCTCAAAAGGAAAAAAACGAAACCCTTATAGGATCACTCCTGTGTCTGTCTGTTCGTCTGTCACAGCCAATTTGCTCCGAAACTACTGGACCGATTGCGTTGAAATTTGGTATACCTACATATGTAAGTCGGTGACCGCAACACGGACGCGTGACGTAAATATATGAATTATAAACAATACACTTCTGCGGGGTAAATTAGAAAAAAAAAAAAAAGTTATGCAACCTATATCGTGTGACATATTAAATGAAAGAGATTAGTGTGAGGATCATAAATATATATTTTTTTGAATTTCAAGTAAAACATTTTGGAAGTTATTTAGGAAAATAGGCGAAAATTAACCATTCCCCTTATTTCCGAAAATACTGGTTTTTTTTTTTAAAAAACGCATAAAATAGTTCTTTACCTATAGATTACAGGAAAACCTATAATAAGTCTATGGTGTTTAAAGTAACCTAGTAAATTTCTGATAATCACGTACGGAACGGAACCCTCTCCACGCGAGTTTAACTCGCACTTATCCGGTTTTTTAAAACAACTAAATCCCTAACAGGGTGAAATAGGGACTGGTTTTTTTTTACGGCTAAAAACTATACTTACGTAGGTACTATCACTGCACCACTTCGTGACCTTATCATCAGCCAATTACTGCTGGGAAGACTTCCCCACATAGGGTGAGAGGGTCTCCCTAGTGCCCACGCGGGCCGAATCCAGATTGGGAATTTCACACACATCTTAATTTCCTACCGAAATGCCCGTGATAGATATTAAATTCAATTCCATGCATGAGATTACAAATCTCGAGGAGTAAGCTGGGATTTGAACTCGCAACCTGCACGAGAGTGCAACCACGCTACCACTGCACTTCGTTACCTGTAAACGTTTAATATTCTACTCGTGTAACTTCCTTATTCCAATCGATCCTTCCTTAAGACAAATCTAACTTTAAACATTAAAATAGCGTAAACCCCACATAAATACCATACACTTACGTCTTTTTTGTTTCATGCTAAATTGCTAATTTCTAAAACGTCATAAAAACCTTCAACGAGTTAAAACTAAACACATTTCAGTCTTGTGCATGGGTAATGTATAATTACCATACAATGCATGCGTCTGCGCATCAATGATGAAAAGGGTCGCCATGTTTTTATTTTGACCCGTGACTTATGCAACTACTTAAAGGGTTTTGTTTGTACTGTGAACCCTAAAAGAGTGGATTTAAATTAACTAACAATACTTCGTTCCGGCTTATCTTGGGTTATCGCTGAGTTTGGAGTCAACAATTATTACTACGGATCTTGTAGGAGCAAGTTTTATTTTCAATATCTATTAAAAACAAAGTTAAAATCAAGATGGAGCTTTAAAATTTTAGACATTAATGGGCAACATTCCTATTCCTAGCCTAGTGTGCCACCGGCAGCGGGGCAGGGCTCAAGCTACCGGCGACTAGGGCCGCACAGAGAGGAACCTCCTGACGATGCGCGCCGTGTCCAGGAGTACCGCCTTCTGTATCTGACCCTTGATCCAACCGTCAAGCGAGAGTCTCTTGAGGTGTTGGTCGAGACTCTTCGCTATGAGCCCGTTCGCAGAAACAACTATCAGCACAATGATCGTCGAGTCAACATCCCACATGGCGGTCATTTCGTGAGCCAAGTCAAGGTACTTGCTGAGTTTGTCCTTCTCGGCCTTCGAGAGGTTCTCGTCATGGGGGATGGTGATGTCGACGAGCACTGCCCATTATTATTATTATTATTATAGTTATAGTATTCATTGCATTCATATGAAACTGAATCACTATAACAACGATTAGTAACGTCGTTGGACTGTATTCTTAAAATTAGCTTTACCATATTGTTAGTATTTGCTCTTATTTATCATTAGATTAGATTAGATTAGATTATTTATTGACCAAGTAACAGTTAATGTACTGTTACTTGGCCATTTAGCAAGTCATAAGTAACATTTATCTTATTCATTAATAATTCATACATAAGTTAATTACAATGTAGCCTTAATTTTAAGTAAATCTATATATTCATTGATTGAGTACAATGGATTTTGTTGGAAAAATAGTTTAATTTTTTTCTTGAAATCAATAAGTGGTAAAGAAGTAAGTTTGAAGCATCGCATTTGAAGTCGACTAAAAAAACTATAAAAAACATGCAAAAAAAATTTGCAGTACCTACCTAGAACTGTTACTTGAAAATCCCTTATCAGTTCTACGAGATATTTTGACTTACTTATCCCCCTAGAGAATTCCAACTTCATTTCTCTCCCACTATACCGAGTAAGTACACGAGTTCATCTGTTTTCACTCGACTGCGCCAGAACCAGGGTAATGTTTTTAAAGTGTATGTAGGTATGTTTGTATAGAATATATTATTAAAAAATTGATACAGCCGTACCCATTGATCGATATGGAAATGGCAGTCGGTGAATCTCTAAAAAATCCTATAATAGCTATTCGAGGGCGTCGACTGTTATTTCCATATCGACCCCAATCGGTACATCAGAATCAATATCTCATTTCTCTCTTATTAGAGGTTTCGTAGTGGGGTTTTTTATAATTAATTTAACAATTACAATGTTTCCATTATTTGTTATTTTAGGGCAGTGTTTTTCATAATGTGGGTCGCGACGTGGGTCGTAAACACTTGGCTTTTTTTACTTGTAAAGGGGTCGCGTACTCAAATTGTTTGAAAAACACTGTTTTAAAGTGACCGTTTAGAAACAAACAATCAAAAGACACATGTTAACTCAAGCAAAGGAACACCCTACTTAATTAAAAGATAATATCACCACATCTTATCTCAGCGTGGCCACCCACCGCCGGTCTTTCACCCCAGACGTTCATAGATCTGTGCACCAGATGGCGGTTTATGACTGAACTCCTGTTTATTTTGAATATTGTATATAAGCTACAAGCCAATTTGTAGTGTAAGTGGCATAGCGGCAACGTTAATCAAATAGTTAACTTCGTTAATCGCTAATCCGTTACTAAAAAAGTAGACTTCGTTAAACGTTAAAGCTTTATATTTAGGAAGATTTAACGGAAGTTAACGTTAAACGTTAATCGTTAACTCGAGATAGAAATTGCATTTTCTATGTCGTTGCGTTAGTAATTTACTTATAAAAAATGTTGTAGTATTTGTTATGGAAATTTAAGCAAAACATGAAACATTAGTAAACTAGAGCGCCACAAAGGAACAAACATACATACATACATACATACATACATACAAACATACATAACCTGACAAACACATTATCCTCTTTTACGCTGCGCAGTCGGGTAAATAGGGTATGGCATTAGAGTTTGTAATAATACCTATTATTTAGAGATCAAACTCAATTCAAAAGCTATCTGACATAAGCCGCACGGTGTCCTTTTGGCAAATAGTACGTACTTAATTAACGTTTAACGGACTTGAATTATTTTAACGGAATATAATGACTCCGTTAACAATTTTTGAAGTTAACTTAAAAGTTAATCCGTTACTCGAAATGTTAACTTCGTTAATTAACGATTAACTGATTAACGGTCTTGTGCCGAGTTATGGTAAGTTGTCGGACGCACGTCTATGCGGTGGGTAGCGGGTTCCAATTCCCGCTCGCAATCAGAGCTTTAAGGAACTTAAAATTGTTAAAGTGGTTTGTCCGCTGGGCAACCTATATTTTTAGTGGATGCCACATGTATATTCAAACTAACTGTTTATTTGGTTATGAAAATAATTTAGTTTTCATCACACTTGCTCGGAAAGGGTGTTATTATACGCAAGCGTATAGAGCAACTATAGCCGATTTAACTCCTCTATGGGCCCCGCCGTTAGCGGGAGTTATAAACCATACAAAACCCATAACTCCCTAGGGAGTTATGGGTTTTTTTATGGTTTCGAACTCCCGCGGGCAGTTAAGTGCGCCAGGTCGGCGGAGCTGCTCGGGAGCCGCAACCGGCGCGCAACGTACGCTAAGTTTATGAACACCCACCTGATGGTAATTCACGATGTAAGATGGAAATAAAATTTTAGTATTTATACTTTTTTTGTCTAATTTTTATTTCATTTCCTCGCATATGTGATGAAAAACATTGTGTGTATCACGGGCAGTAAGGGGATAACAAACTCGAGCCATAAAAGCCCTCGCCTATCGGCGTCGGGCTTCTAACAGACTCTCGTTAGTTATCCCCTTCTTACGGCCCTAGATGCACAATGTACTATTTTTTATCTAATGAATGTTTCATCGCAGTTTATAGTGAAGTAAAACCAAGTGTATGAAAAAACGTGGATTCACCCATTTATATTGTATTAGAACTGAGGTTTTGGGACAAATTGACACAGCTAAATAAAAACTTTTATAATTATCTATCAAAAGATATCCAAATCTATACAATTTACAATTCAGATGTTGAGCACTTTCGGACTTTGTCATAGTAAACTACAAGCACGTATACTCACTGATTTAGATGGAACGTGGAATTAATTTGCAATGAAATGGTTCTTACACACTGTGAAACAGCGCTGTAAAATGCACCCGTGGATTTATCAGCTTTATTTGCTAGTAATAGGTAAGTATACGTAGTACTAGGTCTGTGGGTTGGGTGGACAACAGCTTTGAAATTGACGTACTTACCTACTGATACAAATACAGCCGCTTTGTTCTTTCATTTGGATGTTTAACGATTGCGGGAGCAGCGTAGCATCAGCTAAGTTACAGCGAATCTATTATTATTATTTAATCTAAGGTAAGTACTAAAGAATAACTTACAGAATAACTTCTCTGAAACTTTAGGCAATTCCCTAAACGAGCGACATTGCGGATTTTTTACGGCAGGCGTTAAGTTTACGCTGAATAAATAATTTTCATTTGCATTGGTCGCGTGAAGTGCCATTACGTCGTTAATGGAACTGGCAAAATGCCAGAATGTTTAACGCTTCATAATGTATATACAAAGTTGTTGAATATAAATGGGGGCTAGGACATACATACATATTATCACGCCCGAAATCCCTAATGGGGTGGGCAGAGCCACAAGACTACTTGTGGCTAGGACAGGTAAATAAAAATATTGAGTTTGTTTAGATAAAACTATTTTATTTAGTATTATTCATTTCCTACATAATAAAGGTCACCCAAAGGGCGATGGAGAGGGCTATGCGAGATCGAATAAGAAATGAGGAGGTCCCCATTAGAAAAGCCATGCCGCCAAGCAGCTCCAATTGTGTTCCATCCGACATGATGCCTTGGCGCTTGGGTCGGATTTGGAGAGGTTGGGTCTGGACAGGTGCACCCAACAAGCGAACTGTTATGACCTATCTTTTGCACACCATCCGGCTGACCAACCTCATCATCAGCTCCTTAGCTTCTGATGAGTAGACAGAAACCCCTAACACGTATTCCCAGCAGTCCAACCATGCATCCTCTCCCAGTCAGTTGAGTCCTAACCTCCGACCGCGTCGCACATGCCTGATTAATCCCGTGAAGGCTCGTGAATCCAATTGTTGTTCAATCTGTATTAAGTTAACTAATTAAATCCTTTTTAGGGTTCCGTAGCCAAATGGCAAAAAACGGAACCCTTATAGATTCGTCATGTCCGTCTGTCTGTCTGTCTGTCTGCCTGTCTGTCTGTCTGTCCGTCTGTCTGTCTGTCCGTCCGTATGTCACAGCCACTTTTTTCCGAAACTATAAGAACTACGCTGTGGGAACTTGGTAAGTAGATGTATTCTGTGAACTGCATTAAGAATTCACACAAAAATAGAAAAAAAAAACAATAAATTTTTGGGGTTCCCCATACTTAGAACTGAAACTCAATTTTGTTTTTCCATCAAACCTATACGTGTGGGGTATCTATGTATAGGTCTTCAAAAATGGTATTGAGGTTTCTTATATATTTTTTTTCTAAACTGAATAGTTTGCGCGAGAGACACTTCCAAAGTGGTAAAATGTGTGTCCCACCCCTGTAACTTCTAAAATACGAGAATGATAAAACTAAAAAAAAAATATATGATGTACATTACCATGTAAACTTCCACCGAAAATTGGTTTGAACGAGATCTAGTAAGTAGTTTTTTTTTAATAAGTCATAAATCACGGAACCCTTCATGGGCGAGTCCGACTCGCACTTGGCCGCTTTTTTTAAAAAGACCTTGGTGTTTGTCCTTATAACAGAACGATCTTAAAGTTCCAGTTTTAATGCCTCGTCCAACGTCCTTCCGTAAGATGCATATTTACCCTTAGAGTAAAGTAATCGCGTTCCACCTTCGGCCGCGTCATCACTTTCCATCAGCGGCCGTAGCAAGGTGGATACAAGGATAAGTTAAACTGTCTTATCTATAACTGCGTCTCTCTCACACTAGTGCCGACGAAAGAGAGAGTCAGAGAGATAAACGAGTTTAACTTATCCCCGTGTCTGACATGCAGGCATGGCCGCAGGTAATGAGAGTATGGTCAAGTAAAGTCGTCCAAGTTCAATACTAACGTCACAATACCGACTTTTAATGAACCACGTTTTCCCAGGAACCATTTCAACTGATAACTTACTCAAACACATTGCTTACTCGGAGCGCAAATCGTAAAAGCGACATTGACGCGTTACGAATAAAGTTCAGAGCTCTAGACAACGCATATGCGATATAGGAGTTTGGGAAAATAAAATAGTCAGTCAATTTGATCGCGGAAGCAATCAAATCTGCGATCAAACTTCCTCTAGCACTAATTAACAACGGTATTGCCGTCTTTAGACGCGTGGATGGAGATTTCTTCAGGCAAATGTATTTTAACCTTTTGGCCGCCAAGCATGTCTGAGCGGAACACGAATTTCAACTTTAAGTCAAGGGCTTGAAGGTCTTTTTTACCCTGTATAGCCTGTCACGCATAGTCGGCAACGACGGTCAAAAGGTTAAACACTACATACGAGTATTATAAATTCACTTGCCGCGTTTTTCCGTCGTCCTGTTTGTCTGTATGAGCTAATCTAAAAAAGGACTATACGCATTTTGATACAGTTTTCACTAATAGATAGACTGATTCACGAGGAAGATTTGTGTTTGTCATGTATAAACATTTGCGAATTGGCTGAAGTATAATAATAATGTTTAAATAAATAAATAAATAATGGGACAATCTTTACACAAATCGATCTAGTCACAATGCAAGCTCCAAAGACGTGTGTTATGGGTACTAGATATGAGCGCCACGCCGGCGCGCCGCCGTCGCCGCAATCAACAGCCGCGCCGTCGCCGCCGGCGCGGCACCATCGTCGCGCCGATCGGGTGATCCGATGACTCCGATCAGTCGAAACTGATTCGCCGTGGAGTGAACCCACGTCAAATATAAAAAAAAATGGCGACTGCATCGACCGCGAATAATACAATTAGATATTTACCGATTAATTTTAGATCAATCAGTTTAGATGGCAAAAGAAGAATTGTTTGGGAATATGACCAAATATTTTGCGATGCTTGCTTGAAAGAATATCAATGAAGATGTTCTGTTTGCAGAGTAAGTCTTTACAATTTTATATTTCAAATAATATTACTTTGTACCAATTAATATTATATATATATACAATATTATTTTCGCTATGAATTAACTAGAAGTGTTATAGAATTGTTTATTTTTTGGCAAAAAAAGACATCTTATTTTATATTCAATAATTTTAGTTAAAAATAGAGTCGAGTTAACTTGGGTTGGGTGTGGTTTCATTTCTCTTAGTTCAGTTAAAAGCTGTGTGTTTCATTTTAATTTACTGACGTTGAAAGTAACATTAATTTAACTGCTTAAAACTGAATCTGTCGTTTACTTAAAAACCACTGCCTGCACTTTTTATATTTACATAGTATATTTTTATTGAAGGTTATGGGTTGGGTAACCATTGATTTGTATTGTTTCAGAGTTGTGGTGAAGGCGCACTGCAGAAATATATACCATTATATTTTATTAATAAGTTAGAAGATATTTTTACGTTGATTGGTTTAAAAAAAGTGTTTTATTTAAAAAAATTAACCCTGATATATTGCAAAGTCACGCCGCCGACAACGCCGCCGCCGCCGATGGAAATCCTGACCCACGCCGCCGCCGGTTAAAATGCCATCGGCGCTCATATCTAATGGGTACTACGCGACGATATACATACTTATATAGATAAATAAATACTTAAATACATAGGAAGCATCCAAGTCTCAGGAACAAGCATTCGTGCTCATCACACAAATATTCGCCCTTACCGGGGATCGAACCCGGGACCGCTAGCTTTGGAGGCAGGGTCACTACCAAGTAGGCTAACCACGTCATGTTTTGTTCATTTGTCCATAAAGTTAGAAAAAAAATCCTTTTGAAAGCTCTCCTGCGCGAAGGCAGACCGCTGATAAATACTATTTTATAGTGTGGGTGGTAATATTTGTACAGGATTTCGGTTAATAGACCGATTAACCGATACAAAAAACCGGTCTGCAATCCCTTACAGCAAAACATTTCAGCAATATTTTGATGTAACCAACGTTTCTTCACAATTACCTACCCACATTAACATCAAAGGGCGCAGCTTTTGCCTCCAATTTCATGGTTCAATCAATCGCTTTCGGGTACAACCTGGCGCCTCATTCGGGAAAGCTAAGTGATTCTGTAGCGACTCGTAAGCCAGATCTCTCATCTCGCTCTTACGCATTTCGCGTCGTGCGGAAGAGTGGAATGAGAAATCTGGCTTATGAGTCGCTACAGAATCACTTAGCGTTCCCGAATGAGGCGCCTGTATGGATTTTACAATTACGATAAAGCCATAACCTTATGCAATTGCTATATTCGCCATCTCGGTAGACATTTTAACTTCGAAGTAAACAGGGAGTTCGTTATTCATAAGTTTAAGGCCTATGTCTTTCATTTTTAGGATTCCGTACCCAAAGGGTAAATCGGGACCCTATTACTTAGACTCCGCTGTCCGTCCGTCCGTCTGTCTGTCTGTCCGTCTGTCACCAGGCTGTATCTCATGAATCGTGATAGTTAAAGACCGTTGAAATTTTCACTGATGATGTATTTCTGTGTCCGCCATTTTTTATCAGTTGTTCTCTAACAAATCTCGTCGCTCAGTTAGTCTCTCATTTCACCCGAAAATCATAAATTAACCAGGGGTCGTATTATGAGCTCTTAATTCCAGGCAGTTTCTGCCGTAAATTGAGCTGCCTGGAAAAGTCTGGAAAAGTCTGCCTGAACGCGCTAAAGCCGGCCTCTTTAGCAGGCTCAATACCAACTTTCTAGGCAGTTGATTTTTGCGGCGGAATCTGCAGGGAAATAAATGCTCATAATACGACCCCAGCGGCCCTCACATGCCAGAAACGGGGATTAGTTAAACCCGTTTATCTCTCTATCTCTTTCGTCGGCACTAGTGTGAGAGAGCCGCACTTACAGATAAGACGGTTAACTTATCCTTGTGCCAGCATCGCTAGGGCCGGTGCTCTCTCGTAGGCATATTAGGCGGAGTTACTTACGTACTGAACCGAACCGTACGTATCGCTACGTACCGAATCGGTCATTGTGGCGATCATTGGGGGAGGCCTGTGTCGAGCAGTGTACATCTTTAGACTGAAATGATGATGACAATGATACCTTACGTACGTCCGCGTTACGTAGGTCGCGTGCTTAGGCACTCCAGATGATAATGATGGGCAAGTTGGCCGGAAGAAGAGCTGTTGGACGTAGGAAGAAGTCGTGGCTGCGCAATATCCGGGAATGGACCGGGATCACAAGTGTCGCAGAGCTATTTAACCTCGCCAAAGACCGGGTGAAATATGCGGAGCTGACTGCCAGCCTTCACTAGTTGGAGAGGCACTGGAAGAAGAAGAAGAAATACGTCCGCGGCCGGCTGCGTCGAAATGACCAAAGTCGAACACACGCTCGGCTCGCACGTTAGGCTCGCCGGCGACGCTTCAGTTATATGGCACACACTTAGTATATAAGTTTTTGAGTCGTCAACAAAATATTAGAAGCAACACTCAAAATTTAACTGCTTCGTTCGAGTCACTTGTGTTTAGAAATAAAACCGCCCATTCATCACTAGATTGTCGCTTTTACAGGCCATTCGGTAAAGTATAACATTTATGGCAGTCTTTATCTGTTTTAGTGCATTCCAGTTTAATGGTTTCCATCTAATCTTCTGGGATAAAAGTTGGAGCCTTTTAAAGTTATTTATATATTTTATAATAAACTTGAGCTACAAACTAAAGCCTTTTACAGAGAAGTAAGATATTTAGAACTATATCAAGATAGAAGGAAAGAGTGTAAGATCCCGCGTGCCCAAAAGAAGTGCTGAGAACCTCTTTGTGTGTAACAACGGCGGTGGCGCGGCGCGGAACGGTGGGAGCGGCGGTGCCTAGACTCGGTTTGCCGCGTGCTAATCTATGCGTTTGAATCGTTATCGCGGGACTATGTTTCCCGTCACTAAATTAACTGCGCAAAAATGTTACACGCTCAGTTTTCAGACAAATGGACGAACTCGTTCCTTCTATCTCGACATAGTTCTGTGGTAAAACCAAATAACCTATCACACTGCTCAAAATTGTATCGCTAGCTGTAAGTATGCTGTAATAGTAGTTTATGCAACGGTTGCATAATGATAGGCCTTAAAACACCAGTGCGGTTTTATGAAACGAGCTTTTAGCGAGTTTCATAATAAGATCGCACGTGTGTTTTAAGGCCAAATTATGCAGAGTTGCATACATAACTTTATCTACACACATATTATAAATCCTCCATGATGGGTTCAGAAACAATATTTTCTGGCAACAAGTTATTTGTTGCAATCGTGGCTGCATATTTCCGATATCCGGCGCATTTTCACATCACACACACTCCGAGAAGACTACTTACTATTCATATTTTCAACTAAAATGTAAATTACAAACAACTTTTTCTATTCAATTCAACAAAATTCTACTTTCGTTCAGCAAAACACCAACATGGCGACCCTCCGTCAAGACCATTTTTTTTTTAAATCATAGACAAACGGATGAAGTCTCTATTCTCACGTCACTCGAGATCAAATATTGTGCAGTTTATATTAAAAAAAAACATACTAAATTGACGTTTCGTATCAATAACTGTTTTAATATCTGTGGATACTAGAATAGAGACCCACTTGAGATTTGACAGCTGTTCAAAATTTAATCTCATTTCTTTACTAAAAACGATAAAGAAGTCATGTTATTTCTTTATCGCAGCACTGGTTTTTCCTAATTGGTTGTCAAAATGGTGGTCATTTCCTATGGTTTTTGATTAACCAATGGAGGTTTTATGATATGGGTGTAGATAAAAGTCTTTCTTTAATGAGTTAAAGAGAGGGCGCTTCTGTGCCCCCGCCCCATCCAATTTCAGTATACTGCCCAATAAAACTTACATTAATCAAAATCCAGCTGTTGTTATAATAAATCACAACTTAGTAACTATTTGTATGACAGAATCCGTTATGCTACGATACCCAAACTCAAAATATTATCTTTATTCAATTTAGGCTATTACAAGCTTTTATGAAGGTCAAGAAATGAATCTACCACCGTTTCGGAAAAAAACCTCTACTGAGAAGAGCCGACAAGAAACACGGTGAAGTATATATTTTTCTAAACAGTACCTACACATATAAGTTAATGATATCTACAGTTTGATACACATCTAAGTATATACCACAGTAGATACGCCCATCGAGACTCAGGGAGCGCCGGTGCAGGTCAGAATTAATTTCAAACATCCCTATCCATAAATTTAGTCTTTTTCTGTGTTATATGCCCTAATAAGGTTATACAATACTATACTAAACAACTTCCACACGTTTAACATTATAACGTAACGTTTAAAGTGCAACGAGCGCCACAATCATCTATTGGTCACGAAATTCATATCAAGTTTAATAAATTATAAGCTACAAGGGTGTCTAAGCACACTTCATTAATAATCATATAATGCCTTTGAAAAGTAAGTTTTTTTTTTACATTTCATTTATTATCCTGTGATTTAACCACACACATTTACTACATCAAGTAACAAAAGCATAATGCCAATTGTTCATTACCATTTACAAACTGTTGCTATCCACGGTGCAAGGATGTCAATCGTTGAGGAGTTCTCCTGGTTCTTCAATTTTACTACATGAATTTTCATGGACATAAGTTTCTTCGGAACTTTATACAGCAATTTAATCGCCAACCGTGAAATACTCAACATTTAGGAGTTCCGGTGATCATCTGTGGTCTTCATCGACAGTTCCACTTCAACAAATAATGATTTTGGAACGTAACTGCTTGAGTTATTACAGAAAATAGTAGATTTGAAGAGATCGATTCCTCATAGATCCTTTCATCATAACTCGACTTTGACTACAACGGGTCCAAACTGGAGGTATACCCTACCGATTAAAACAAGAATTTTCAAAATCAGTTTATAAATAACGGAGATCAGAAGTAACAAAAAAAATTACAACCGAATTGAGAACCTCCTCCTTTTTTTAAGTCGGTAAAAAAGAATGTTATTTTAAAAGGCCTGGCGCTCAGGCTTTAATTACTCACGTACACCTTCGTCTTTTACATATGTTAATACGTGAACCTTACTACGTGAAACTTAGTACTCAAGTACTCTTTCTCGCACTCGGTCCGAAAGCTTCTATTTTCGTTCCACAGTTTTCCATTGTGGAGAAAATTCGTAGCTATTCAAGGAGCTTTCATCAAGGTTTTTCATTTCACGCACGATGACGTGGTGAGATCGCATCTTTAAGGCTTTGATTGCACTTCGAGCGATACTCATTTATATAACCTACGTACTTCGTATTTTGTGCGTGCAAAATCGTACGTTGACCGCTGCCTTTTTGGCAATAATAAAAAAAATGCTTAGTAAAAAAAGTTTTGAAATGTTCACATGAAATTCCTCTTGACCCTAGTTTCGGTAATATTATTTTTTTACTCGACCGATGTGATGTTGTATGCACTTCATCTTTCAATCCAATCAATATGTAGGTACGTCAGGGTAGATTCAAAGATTCGTGCACAACACAAAAACGACTAAACCCCAAATATAAAAGCATGTTGATACAAATACACGACTCGAACTTGGCAAATTTTTACCCGACTGCGCAAATCCAAAGAGTTATCGACACGACTTAAAAATCAAATCATATGTTTTGTTTACCTTATAATAAAAATCATGTTATCGAGGACAAACATGCAAATAATAATATTTATGATTTGAAAGCATTAAATACACATAACACATGAAAAATGTTAATAGTAGTTTATGCAACGGTTGCATAATGATAGGCCTTAAAACACTAGTGCGGTTTTATGAAACGAGCTTTTAGCGAGTTTCATAATAAGATCGCACGTGTGTTTTAATGCCAAATTATGCAGAGTTGCATACATAACTTTATCTACACACATATTATAAATCCTCCATGATGGGTTCAGAAACAATATTTTCTGGCAACAAGTTATTTGTTGCAATCGTGGCTGCATATTTCATACTACTACTACTACTACTGCTACTTACTATTCATATTTTCAACTAAAATGTAAATTACAAACAACTTTTTCTATTCAATTCAACAAGAATTCTACTTTCGTTCAGCAAAACGTCAACATGGCGGCAAATACGATCTTCCGTCAAGACCATTTTTTTTTTAAATCATAGACAAACGGATGAAGTCTCTATTCTCACGTCACTCGAGATCAAATATTGTGCAGTTTATATTAAAAAAACATACTGAATTGACGTTTCGTATCAATAACTTTTTAATATCTATGGATACTAGAATAGAGACCCACTTGAGTTTTGACAGCTGTTCCAAATTTAATCTCATTTCTTTACCAAAAACGATAAAGAAGTCATGTTATTTCTTTATCGCAGCACTGGTTTTTCCTAATTGGTTGTCAAAATGGTGGTCATTTCATACGGTTTTTGATTAACCAATGGAGGTTTTATGATATGGGTGTAGATAAAATACGTTCCGTTACGAGTATCTATGATCAAAATATAATTTTGGTCGCCGTCATCAGGAAATAATAAATACTTGGAAGTATTTGCGTAAATAACACAAGGTTAGAGGAACGTGGCTAGTTTCTTATATAACTGATAATTTCAACCAAGATGTTACTTGCCCGGCTAGCTCAGTCGGTAGAGCATGAGACTCTTAATCTCAGGGTCGTGGGTTCGAGCCCCACGTTGGGCGCTTATAATTTTTTGAATTAAATAAAAGCTGTATTGTTATTTGGACGAATTTCAAAAAAAAAAATACTTTATTAAGGCGTAGTTAAGAAAAAGTTAAAAAAGTGCCTCTACGTTACGAAAATTAACCATACAATTGTATGGCTAATTTTCGTAACACAGTGAGTGAGAGAGACACGTACTTAATACTCATTACGAGTACATTAAAATTTATCTTACCTGCAATTTTTCTTTCTCTCATCTTCCGCCATAGTTGTTCCGCTTTTCGCATCGGCCAGTTCTCGACTTTGGCACTAAAGCTCCTAAAGAATTTGTATTCTTTGAAATGAGACATTCTTCTTTCCATTTTGCTCGGACCGTGACCGTGTGGTGGGGGAGACGGGGCCTTTGGTGCATTCGACGGTGACGCCATTTGCAATGTTTTTAAATTCGAAATTGGAACTTTAGAATTGTTTTAATTTTTCTAATAAATTCTCATTTCATTCCACATTTGAATTTCCATTTGACACACAAGTGTCTTTCTTTTTTTATTGAATACATGTTTCTAACATTCTTTGTAATTTCAATGACTAACTTTAATGATTTATTTATTTTATTATTAATTTTATCTTAGAAAATACTGTTGTTTAATTTAATATTATCTACATATTTTATAGCTCGTAACTTTTATAATTAACCTGAAAAAGAAAACGGTGTTAAATAAACATCATTCATTTTACACTTTATGCGTAAAATTTAATGACTTCAAATTATATTTATAAATAGAATAACTACTCCTTTCTTTTTAATAGGGCTGGCTCAAATACATTATTAAACGAAGATAGAAATTATATATGTTGGAAGTTGGAGAGTGACACAATTGTTAATTAGACTAAAAAGAAAATTCATTTTTATTTCATTTTATGACAACAAATTAAGGTAAGTAAATATTTCGCCATAGTCTGATGAAATTTATGTGCTAAAAAGCCGGCTCAGTTGTTCAGAAAGACCTTTTGCATAATGATAGGCCTTAAAATACAAGTGCGGGTCTTAAAAATCAAATCATATGTTTTGTTTACCTTATAATAAAAAACATGTTATCGAGGACAAACATGCAAATAATAATATTTATGATTTGAAAGCATTAAATACACATAACACATGAAAAATGTTAATAGTAGTTTATGCAACGGTTGCATAATGATAGGCCTTAAAACACTAGTGCGGTTTTATGAAACGAGCTTTTAGCGAGTTTCATAATAAGATCGCACGTGTGTTTTAAGGCCAAATTATGCAGAGTTGCATACATAACTTTTTATACACACATATGATAAATCCTCCATGATGTGTTCAGAAACAATATTTTCTGGCAACAAGTTATTTGTTGCAATCGTGGCTGCATTTACGATATCCTGCAGAGTTTTCACATCGTTCTCGGAGTCACTCCTATTCATATTTTCAATTAAAATGTAAATTATAAACAACTTTATACAACTCTACTTTCATTCAGCAAAACACCAACATGAATGATGAAATGACAACAGTAATGGCGGCAATTCGATCCTCCAAGACGATTTTTTTTTAATCATATACAAACGAATGAAGTCCCTATTCTCATGTCACTCGAGATCAAATTTCGTGCGGTTTATATTAAAAAAAAACATACTGAATTGATGTTTCGTATCGATAACTGTTTTAATATCTATGGATACTAGAATAGAGACCCACTTGAGTTTTGACAGCTGTTCCAAATTTAAACTCATAACGATACTAAAATTGATACTGTAATAACATTACAGTACAGCATTTACCTAAATTGTTGTAATAATGCTGGTCATTTCCTACGGTTGTTGAATAGATTATGGAGATTTTATGATGTGGCTGTAGATAAAAGTCGTTTTTGCATATTTGAGTTTGAGTGAGATAAGAGGTTGGAAAAGTAACAGACGATCACAAAACAAAATTCGAACAAAACTCGGAAAAACTAAATATGATCTCTTTCACCCGCTCATGCAATAATAATTAATTAAGAAAATGAAATATAACCACAAACCGAATTTCGCGTTACCCGTGAAAATTATCGTATAATTTTATAATAACTTAAACCATTTTATTTTAATGCGCAAAATAATTTATTAACGGTCCGCGATGACGGACGGTTTGGTAAACAAACGTTGTGATTCAAATAGACCGGACTTCAAAGGAATCGAATTGATTTCAAAATTCGAATTATTTATTCGAATGTTGGTATTTTCGCCTTGCTTCGCGAAGTTTTGTTTTAATGTTTACGACGATCTCGATGGGTTATTGATAGATTGTGACAATAACTCAATATTCCGACCGTTGAAGTTATACATGGAAATAATTGAACATGCTATTCAATCTTATTGTTTGATTGTATCATGCTACTAAATACTAGGTACTCTACACACGTAAGAGAATCTTAAGGCCGGGGCAAACCAAACGCGGTTGCGGCGCGTTTGCGGCGCGGACGCTAGTCCGCGCCGTTGTCGAACGGCGCGGGCGAATATACCATGCCACACCGCGCTGTTCGACAAACGCGCCGCAACCGCGTTTGGTGTGCCCGGGCCTTAAGGCTGATTCAGCTACCAACATTAACAAAACCGATGGGACCATTGAAATAAATTTTGAGGTGTCAGAACGCGAATATGACACCATCGCACGTTCAGTCGCATGGCAACCACGGTCATGGACACCCGTTTAAGTGATTCCACAAACAACCTGTGAGATCGCACATCCGAAGCCACCCCCGACATTGATATGAAAGCGTGTGAATCAAGCAATATTAGACTTTAGTATGTATGTCGTAAGTACTGAGACATCAGCAATAGGGTGTGTGGTTATGCCATGGCGCTGGCGTTTGACAATCTACTATGAGACTTGTTACACGAAATTGTACTGATAGGCATATCGCTTTTGAGATCTTTGGATGGGACACAATTACGTAACTGACCACAGTTAAATCCTCACTGATATTTCAAATGCAAATGTGAGTTATTTCTCTTGCCCGCCTAAAGGGAAAACCGGCATGTGCGAGTCGGATGCGCGCACCGAGGGTTCCGTACTACGTCAATTTATGGCCTCAACCAATTCATAACTGTATAAGTATTAATGGTATAAGAACTTTGACAGTTGCAAATAAGTTCGCAAATTGTTAAGCTGCAGCGGTAATTTTCTGGTTTGTTGTTATTTCATATTTCTATAAAAGAACACCATTGAATTGTTATTTGTTGTTTAACTATGGGGTATAAACTAAAATCAGGCGAAGTGTGATAGCTGAGAGTTAAGTCGTTTTGGAAATACAGCCGGAGCAAAATTGGTCTAAAATCAGTCAATTTTTATGGTATCAATGTATGGGGAGCTTCCCAGGCTTAAAATTTTTGGATATTTTTATTACTTGCTAGTATTTATGCCATAACAATACATAGTCTGTGAAAATGTCAATCTACCTTTCTCTCTTCTACCTCTGACCGTTGCTGAACTAGAGGCCTCTGACAGACGGACGGACGTTGTAGGCTCAGTAATAGGGTCCCGTTGATGCCTTCGAGTACGGAACCCTAAAAACGAACTAACTTGATTTTATAGAGACAGTTGGAATACATATTGACAATTTTTTTGTTTCAGAATTAATTAGGCGATAAACTAACACACGGATCAAGTCGTGGACGAAAAATAGTGTAACTATACAATGTGGCCAGATATATGTTTTATTAGTCCGCTACTCAAAGAACAAAATTGTCATTTTCACACATTTAAAAACGCCTCACATCATGGCCACCTGAATTATATCTTGAGAATTAGGTCACAAACTGTCCAAAATGAACACGAACAGCGCTGAAGTTGAATTCAGCGTGATTCTCCAACGTGCGCTGCGCAGTGGCTGATCAGCGCTTAAATGAAACTTTGAATTTAGACTGTAAACACAAAGTAATTCGGTCCAATTTTGAATGTATCCCTCTTCGCTGATCAGCCGCTGTGCACTTTAGAGAATCACATGGCTGTAACAGCGCTGCGTCAGCGACGAGCGGCCGCTTTTAATATAGACTGTAAATACGAAGCGTTAGGTCTAAATTTATGTCCGACCGAAACATGTTTCCTTGCCGAAACCGAAGGTTCGGTTTTGGTTCTAGTTTCGGCCGAAACCAAAACCGAAACTTATAGATGTGTTAAAAATTGCTGAATATTATGAATAAAATATCATTGGACCGTTAATTCTAGACATGAACAACTTACCACTTTTAAGTGGTGTAGGTACCACCTACACGAATAAAATAATGAATAGGCCTAATTTATCTTATCACTTTTATGCACACATGCACGCACTCACACTCACCCATACATACGCATACACTTTATACACATACCTATACGTATTTGCGACACGTTTGGCCTAGTTGGTAGTGACTCTGCTTCCGAAGCCAGCGGTCCCGGGTTCGATTCCCGGTAAGGGTAAATATTTGTGTGATCAGCACAAATGTTTGTTCCTGAGTCTTGGATGTTTCTTATGTATTTAAATATTTATTTATCTATATAAGTATGTATATCGTCTTCTAGTACCCATAACACAAGCCTTTAGAGCTTACTTTGGGGCTAGATTGATTTGTGTAAAGATTGTCCCCTGATTTATTTATTTATTTATTTATCAACTCAGATCTAAGCAGTAATACTTATTGTGTTTAATAATATTAAATTAATAGTTAATGTCATTAAATTATTATTACAGCTCTTATAGATTTTTGTAGTTCCCGCTAGTTGTTATATTTAATGCAAATATTAAGGGCTGATGTACAATGTAGCCAAAACTGAGTTATTGGTATTTAGGGCGCGGGGTGGTCCGGACCTCGTGCCGGATGTAAGAATTAACGGAGAGAGCGTCCGTGTAGTTAAGCAAATACCTAGGCCATATACTTACCGAAGACATGAGGGACGACAAAGATATGGAACGAGAGAGGAGGGCTCTAGCGGTCAGGGGGAACATGATAGCCCGCAGATTTGCCGGGTGTAGCAGGAGGGTCAAATTGACGTTGTTCAACGCTTATTGTCTCTCTTTCTACACCTGTCAACTGTGGGTGAGGCACAGTAGGAAATCGTACAGCGCCATCAGGGTGCAATATAATGACATATTTCGTGCCTTGATGCGGCTGCCGAGATTCTGCAGTGCCTCGACCATGTTTGCCGAGGCTAGGGTACCCGACTTCTTCGCTGTTATGCGAGCGCGCATCGCGTCGTTCTGGGAGAGGTTACGTTGCTCTCACAACGGCATTTTGAGAGCCGTGTATAGTGACATGGGAAGTCCGACCTTCAGATATTGGCTATCTGTGCATCAGAGCGAGAACCGCAAGTAGTTTATAAGACGACGGCATATTCATTTGAATATGTTGTGTGTTATGTAATACAATTTTAACTATAGTCTACTTTTATAATCTTTTAATATGTAATCCTTAATTTATGGGTGTACTGCCTGAAAATAAAACTTTATTATGATTATTATTATTATTAAACAGTTTGAGGATACCCTATAAGTAATAAGAATGTATAATTTGTTTGTAAAAAGTTATTCGGTCACCACGATACAGGCACAGCCTAGTGTGGGACCACTAGTTAAGATATAAATTCGGCACACTGTATTCTCTAAATAAACGAATCTAATTTTATTTTATTTAACAAAAATAACTAATGAATGAAACTAACTAATTATTGAAACTAACTAATGAATAAATCTAAATCTAAAAAAAAGTGCTTTAGTTTTAAACATCATTGTCATGATGTATAACTATTTCATCCGATATGACACAACTCTTGATTAGTGCTAAATAAATTTTCTTCTTGAAAATTTAAAAGCGCGTTAACATAACAAGAAAGCAACGAATCATTTTGTTTAATTTTTAGGGTTCCGTACCTCAAAAGGAAAAAAGGAACCCTTATAGGATCACTCGTGTGTCTGTCTGTCTGTCTGTCTGTCTGTCTGTCCGTCTGTCACAGCCAATTTGCTCCGAAACTACTGGACCGATTGATTTGAAATTTGGTATACATATGTAAATTGGTGACCGCATCCCTGGATGCGTAACGTAAATTAATTAATTTTGAACATGGGGCCCACTTTTGGGGGATAAATTAGAAAATAAAAAAAAAATGTTGTGCAACTGAAATCGTGTGACATATCAAATGAAAGGGCTTATTGTGAGGATCTTAAATGTTTTTTTTTTTAATTTTAAGTAAAATAGTTTAGAAGATATTTAGGAAAATAGGTGAAAATTGACCATTCCCCCCCTTATCTCCGAAACTACCGGGCCTAAAATTTTGAAAAAAATACAGAAAATAGTTCTTTACCTATAGGTTACAGGAAAACCTATAACAAGTCTATGGTATTTAAAGTAACATAGAAAATTACAGTTTATCATGTATGGAACGGAACCCTCTCCACGCGGGTTTCACTCGCACTTGACCGGTTTTTACGTCGTAATTTGACTTTGACATTGATTGTTATATTATTTTTATAACTTCTTTGAAACATTGCAAAGTTTATTATTTGCTGATAATACAAGGAAGTTTTAAATCTGGGATCCGCAAAACATACCAATACATGTGCGTTTCCGCGAATTCGCTAATGCATCTATAACAATTTATTTAGAGATTGTTAGCTTGTTTATTCTTTTGTTAGATTACTTTATTAAAGGTCATTGCCCTTGACACCTAAATTAACCTTTCAAAACAAACACATTGAAACGATATGCCTCGGGCCAGGTTTCAATAACACACGCGAGAAACTCTAAAGGTTAAGGAGACAAGGTCGTGGATTTAGGACGTTTCATGTAAATAGGGATAAACGCATAACACGTCAATCTTCAAAAAGTCAAATAAAGGAATTTACAGTAGTCTGTTACATAATATAAGCATAGCATCACGCCCGAAATCCCTAATGGGGTGGGCAGAGCCACAGGACTACTTGTGGCCACGTTCGATTAATTAGTCCTAAGATGGTATGATGAACCGTATGGTGACAGGTGATCAGCCCATCGCCCATACAGATAGTCAACCATGTTGGAGAGGACCCGTCCCTTAGTCGACTTTTACGACATGCCAGGATGACAAGTATCTGCACGCATTCTATGCTATTTCTTCACTCCCAGTGCAGCAGAGGAGTTAAGACACAACAACATAATATAAAAGAAGTGGTAATTTTGTAGTGGTAGAGCCAAACAGTCATCCTCACTAGATGATTACTGTTCGAATGGGCCGGCTCGACCGGGGTAGTACCACACTCTCACAGAATATCGGCGTACAGTAATAGCTTGTTATTGCGTTTTGTACGGTGAGTGACGAGATCCGGAGGCCTATTCCCTCGTCCCCATCCCATCCCCATTCTCCATCCTCCCTAGACTGGCAACGCATTGGCAGCACCTCTGGTGTTGCAGATGTCCATGGGCGGCGGTGACTACTTTCCATCAGGCGGGCCGTCTGCCGGTTTGTCAGTCAATTGAGAAAAAAGTGGAATATTTTCATGGACAAATGCTACGAATTTTTAGGGTTCCGCACCTCAAAAGGGAAAACGGAACCCTTATAGGATCACTCGTGTGTCTGTCGTCTGTCCGTCTGTCACAGCCAATTTGCTCCGAAACTACTAGACCGATTGAGTTGAAATTTGGTACACATATGTCGGTGACCGCAACACGGACGTGTAACGTAAATAAATGAATTTTAAACAAGGGGCCACTTTAGGGGCCTAAATAGAAAATTAAAAAAAAAGTTTAGCAAACTATATCGGGCTACATATCAAATGAAAGGGTTTATTATGAGAATCTTAAATATATTCTTTTAGAATTTTAAAATATATATTTTGGAAGTTATTCAGGAAAATAAGTGAAGATTTACCATTCCCCACTTATCTCCGAAACCTAAATTTTGAAATAAATACAGAAAATAGTTCTTTAGCTCTAGATTACCTACAGGAAAACCTATAAACAGTCTATGTTATCTAAAGTAACATAGGAAATTTCAGATAATCATGCACGGAACGGAACTCTCTCCATACGAGTTTAACTCGGACTTGTCCGGATTTTTAAAGTTATTTTAAGGACTAGATAGACTCACTCGCTCAGAGCTGGATGGCAATGAAAGTGTGAGGACCTCTTCTATTGTGTAGCATCGTTCCTAGCGTATATTTATACTTATTCAACCCCCTTGAAATAAATGCATCGCTCTCTCGATTAAAAAAAATACGTTTCAAAACCTTATCTTTTCGAAGAAAACATCAATTAAACTGATGTGAAACCGTTAATAATGCACAAATAAGAAATTCGACGTTTTTCGATTTTCAAATACGTTCTACGTTTAAAACGAATAAATACAAAAATCAAATACAATTGCGTTTCATTTCGCAATATTTATGTTTTATTTTTATGATACGTGCGGTATTCTACACGTTATAAAGATCTTTTGATATTTGCCTCGTTCGTCTGGAATAATACGCTCAGTGAACTGAGGAAAAATCCTGTGTTTTTGTCGTAACTGTAAATTTCGCTCTAACGATCCGGGCACTGACAGGTCACCTACTTAGGTACCCTATATAATATAGAGATGGTGAAAAAAATATTTTTCTCTAAGCATTATTAGTCTAATAATACGAGCGTTTTGTTTCATTTTGTGTTTAAATTACGCGTATGCTTGAGAAACAGGGCCTACGGAGTATAACTTTAAAAGCCATATTTTGGTGGCACGCTTTGCGTAGTGTCGGATTAGACAAGTCCCCATAAGGACTCAGTGGCATTATAGTCGTCTATTGTTATAGTTATAAGTGCGATGATTATCTCCTATGTTACTTTAAATAATATAGACTGCTTATAGGTTTTCCTGTAATCTATAGTTAAAGCACTTTTTTCTTAATTTTTTTCAAAATTTTACGCCCAGTAGTTTCGCAGATAAGGTCAGTTTTGGCCTATTTTCCTAAACAACTTCCAAACTTTTTATCTTAAAATTCAATAAATATATATTTAAGATTCTCACAACGAGCCCATTCATATGATATGTCACACAATATAGTTTTAAAAACTTTTTTTTATTTCCTTATTTAGCCCCCAAAAGCGGCCCTAATGTTTAAAACTCATTTGATTTATGTTAGACGTCCGCGTTGCGGTCACCGACTTACGTATGTGTACCAAATTTCAACCCAATTCGTCCTATAGTTTCGGAGCAAATTGGCTGTGACAGAGAGACAGAGAGACAGACACACGGGTGATCCTATAAGGATTCCGTTTTTCCTTTTGAGGTACGTGCTCTAATAATGGTACATTGTATCATGAAAGCGGTAAGGAAGTATCATTAACAGAGGGCCTTAATTGCACAACATTTTTATTCACAATTGCAAGGAAAAAAGAGCAAATTAACATAAGTAAATAATGATTAATATAACTGCAATATTTACCTACATTAACCTATTTATAATTATGTCGAAATGTGTCAACTTCACAAGTAGGTAGTAGGTTCTATGTAGTAGGTAATAGGAAAACTGAGCTAGGGTGTTTGTTTATGGCAAAACACATTTATGTAAAACCCAATTCCATTACATTTATGTATCATATGCGATACACAGCCCTGAGGTCTGAGTTGCTTACTTAACTACCTTGTTAAGCTTAATTTATAAGCGACTTTCAAACTTAAATTAACTGACACAAGGTCTAAAATAACTTTATACAAAATTGGCTTCGGGTCTTGTACAGTAATGGTTTATTGGATTGGCCGTATTGGTTATACTACGACCCTTTGGGAGCTTTCGTGTTTCATAATCCCATTTGGAGTGATTCTCTGATCAGCAGCGATTCGCTCAGCGACGAGATTGACGCTGTGGTACAGGCGCGGTCGCAGCCTGAAATTTGGGGGGTCACTAATAATAAAATATGTCGAGTAAATTAGACTTTAATTTTAGATTTTTTAATTTCATTTTTCAATTTGACGTGTACGATTTTGGGGGGGGGATCATGTCCCTGTGACCCCCCCAATTTTGTTTGATCTTAGCAAGCTCTGTCCGAAATAAATCGCTTGGTTGATATTAGGAATCATTTGTTTATTTCTAGCCCTCCCTGTGAAGTGACCTCTGACAAAAATTCCTGCAGCTTAGAAAACCGGTTTGTACCAGCTATGTTATGTTCTGACAAACGTTTATTTCGGCTCTCTTTTCGCCGGATAATCAAAAATTGATTAGCACGATCATAGGCAATATACAGTGCTACCTACGACCATGGCCGGCTGCGTCTAAATACGACCAAGGTCAAAGCAAGAAAGTGTAGTTTATACGCACTGATAGGTCAAGATAGGCTCGTCGGGGAGTTCAGTGGCGAATTATTTAAGAGAATAGGGAAGCTGCATTTTTTTTTCATCTTAGTTTGGAAAGTGCTGATTGCTTGACTATTTTATGGGTTATGAAGCTTTGAAAAGTCACTGTTCATACCACTCGCAAAAACACTCCATACAAAATGGACAGCAGCTATGACGTCACGGCTGTCGTTAGACTGTACAAAATGTATGGCGTTTAAACGCAATCTGCAATTCTTTCCGAAAATACTGTTTTAAATAAATAAAACATGATATAAATTTGATGAAGATATCCAAAACACTCAAAGTCAAACTATCTTTATTAAATTTAGGCTTTTACAAGCTCTTATGAAGGCCAAGGAATGAATCTACCACCGGTTCGGAAAAAAATCCTCTATACTGAGAAGAGCCGGCAACACTAAAATCAGAACTAAAAAAACAATATATATTTTTCACTAATTTTGACCCTTAATCAAATAAAAATGAATAGTCAAAATCATCTGCTTTTTTCTGTAATATGCTTTTGTTTACATTTACTTTCGTAATATTTCATTTAAACCTCATTTTGATGTTCATGCAACTTCCCCATTATACCCTAGCGACCCTAGGATGCCAGACCCGGGGATAAATTAAACCCGTTCATCTCTTTATCTCTTTCATCGGCACTAGTGTGAGAGAGACGCACTTAGAGACAAGACGGTTTAACTCATCCTTGTGTCAGCCTGGCTAAGACCGCAGTATGGACTCGTCGTCGTCGTATTAGCGCGACGAATCACAGAATCGCATCACAGGGCTAACAGCTTAGAGAGCTCTTATCACTTGGTAAATAACTTTGTTCGACCTCCAGGAATTGAATTATGGAGCGCAATGAAATTTACGGGACTGACTTGTGTGACCCATGTGATTGAAACACGAGATCCAAAACTTTATTAACCCGCTCTCGAGCCATATTGAGAAAAAGAGACAGGACTAGCTTAAGCAACGTAGCTTCAAATGTGATATTAAGTCCCTGTTTTTATCATTCTTCGTCCTTCATCGTTTTAAGACTTTTAAGTGGCTAACCCTTACTCGACCCGAGTGGAACGACGGTCGCTGGACAAATTAATGTCGTTTTAATTTCACATCTAACTAGGTACAGATATAGTGAATAATATGTTTCCATCGGTAAAACTCGGATCTCAATCGGAAGACGACGGGGCCCGAAGTGTCAATTAATTATTTTATTCAATGAGTGACATGTTTATATTCATTAATGTAAAACTTTATTATTTAGAGTCAAATGTCAATATGAAACATGACAGTATGGTATGATGGGTACTAGTCCCCAATTCTCGATGCATTTGAGATAAAATTGATTGCGAGATTAAACGTCAGATTCATACAGTTGTGTCAAATGACTGTATGCACTGACGTTTAATTTCGATTGTGAGATTATCGCGAATGCACCGAGAATTAGGGGCCTGCTGTGCTGAAGCTAATTGAGAGAGCACGATAAATACGAACGTTTCCGATAAAACACGATGGAAACAAATTATGCACTACATCTGTATAGGTATATAATGTCCTGACAAAATTTTAATAGCGTGATTCAGGATATTGCATATTTTAAAAAGAGCCATCTAGTGAGTAGTTCGTAAACTAACTCTGTGAAGTAGCCAGTATTATAGATAATGTACGAATATGCCAGACTACAAGTTCACTGTAAATTGAAATGAGTCTGCAATTTATTCTAGACCGTATTACAAGAATTGGTGGCGACTGCAATGCGAATCGCCTCGTGTACTAGAAGTTGAGCACGTAACTTTTATAAATAAATTTCAGTTTTGAGATCTAAGGGTACCTCAAAACGAGAAAAGGAACCCTTATAAGATCACTTGTTTGTCCATCTGTATGTCTGTCTGTCAAGACCTTTTTCTCAAGAACGCGTGGAGGTATCAGGTTAAAATTAATACCAAATACTCAAGTCTGCAATGTCCTGGAGCTGTGAAAAAGTCAACCTTCTATGTCAACGCAATCAAAAGATACGGCCGTTTATGCCACATATTTTGATACTTTCAAGGGAATCCAAAGGGAATCAAAACCTATAGGGTACTTCCCGTCGACCAAGAAACATGGATATGAATCAGCACAAATAAAAGAAGACGTCCGAAAACTGTAAATAAGTAATAACATCACAAAAACATTAGTTCAACGGAATAACCTTTGCAAGCTCGTATCACACTCGACGGTTGCACGGAGATAGGAGCTTGCGAAAGTTATTTTTTTGTCTAATTTCATAGGCAAGTTGTAAATGGTTACCCGGCTGTTAAAAGCCATTGTTTTCAATTTTTAGGGTTCCACAACTACAAGATACTTACTGTCTGTTTTTCATAGGTAAGTACGGGACCCTCGGCACGCGAGTCAGACTCGCACTTGACCGGCAATTTTTTTGTAATTTTACTGTCATTAGATCCGGTAAAAAGAACGAATTCACGCATACTGTTACTGTATGCGTGAATATTGTTACAGTATGGTCTACAGTAGACCATCATTGTTATCATGTTTCATAGGTAATGATACTGGTAACCGAACAGTAATCCTCACTAGATGATTACTGTTCGAATGGGCCGGCTCGACCGGGGTAGTACCAAACTCTCACAGAATATCGGCGTAAAGTAATAGCTTGCTATTGCGTTTCGTACGGTGAGTGACGAGATCCGGACGCCTATACCCTCATCCCCATCCCACCCCCATTCCCCATCCTCCCTAGACTGGCAACGCATTGGCAGCACCTCTGGTGTTGCAGATGTCCATGGGCGGCGGTGACCACTTTCCATCAGGTGGGCTGTCAGCTCGTTTGTCAGTCAATTGACATAAAATATAAATAAAAATGATTTCAATAAAATATATATCGTCGTAGTTACGTTGCGATCACAAAACGGAGATAAATTTTACTTTATTGCATTTTTTACTGACGGCTCCTATCGGAAATATGATTCAATTACGATCCATTGAGAGGCGCACTTTGCACGTCTATACGAGCATCGTGGGTTGTACTATGTTTTATTTTTCGTGTATTTGTGTACAGTAATTGATGCACGGGCTTGAAACGCAATCTATTGCTGCCTGCGTAGTATTTTTAGGGTTCCGTACCTCAAAACGAAAAAAGGAACCCTTATAGGATCAGGTACAGCCAATTTGCTCCGAAACTACTGGACAGATTGAGTTGAAATTTGGTACACATGTTCAAGTCGATGACCGCAACACGAACGTGTAACGTAAATAAATGAATTTAAACATGGGGGCTACTTTTGAAAGGGCTTATTGTGAGAATCATTTTATTTTTTTTAAATTCTAAGATAAATTGTTAAGAAGTTATTTAGGAAACTACTGGGCCTAAATATGCAATAAAATACAGAAAATAGTTCTTTACCTATAGATTACAGAAAAACCTATTATAAGTCTATGGTATTTAAAGTAACATAGGAAGTTTCAGATAGTCATGTCATGTCACGAAACGGAACCCTCTTCACGCGAGTTTAACTAGCACTTGTCGGGTTTTTTAGCACGAGCCACTGTTTTTCGTGGCATGTAATTAAGCCAGCAAAGACGCATTTCCATACTTTAAATTGCATTTCCAAGCATGGTTGATTTTTTAAGGATATGATATGATAGCGCGTGTAGATAATTATGAAAGAGCGTTTTTATATCACATTACGATACGAATAACTTAATGAAATTCGATACTTCAGTTGCGGATGGTTTAATTAATTCAATGCCTATTGGTTTCGCTTGTTATCTTATCTTTTAATAGAACCTCTCTGCAATAAGGGTCGATTTAATAAAATTATATCTTCATGGAAAACACTTGAAAAGTAGCTTTGTGGCAAATTTTACTTGCATTGATTTTGTGGTATTTATTAAGCTTTAGATATTTCATATTTATGTTTATAGCTTTTTAGGGTTCCGTACCTCAAAAGGAAAAAAGGAACCCTTATAGGATCACTCGTGTGTCTGTCTGTCTGTCTGTCTGTCTGTCTGTCTGTCTGTCCGTCTGTCACAGCCAATTTGCTCCGAAACTACTGGACCGATTGATTTGAAATTTGGTATACATATGTAAATTGGTGACCGCAACGTATATTAATTAATTTTGAACGTGGGGCCCACTTTTTTTATTCACTTATTGATTACACTACTCTACCTACTGACTTACTGGTTAGTGTAGAAAGGTAGAGTTTCCATAAATTTTCCATTTTTTGAAGATTTGTTAATGAAATAATTATAGACAAATATTACATGCACATGACATTGGACTATTTAGGTAATTGTTAAGAACTTATAAATAAAAAAATTGCTGAAGGTTAATATGTTCGATTGCAGATAATTTGCACTTATGTTTACTTATTTTTGCATGGGAAATAACAAAATAATGTGAATAAGCCAGCCCTAAATAATTCTTATCAGATAAGTATTAACAAGTCTATTATTAACCGAAATTTCCCGAAATTCTTACCTCACTATTATGTCTTTCAGTAATTTACACACACTTATCTACATAACCATAACAAAAACACAACACCAATCACTACACAACACTAGAAATTCAAATTTCGAAACGTTAATTCAAATATCGAACACAAACGGATTCGAAAAAAAGTTACGTTTCGTCTAAATATTTTCCGAGGCGCGCGAAACGTCCCGCCTGCCAGCGCGAATCTACAGGTCTGCCTGCAATGCTTCAGAGTTTCCCGCGTCAATGTGCGAGGAAACGACACTATCCAATTCGCATGTGCAAGGGCGAGACGACTAGCTTTTTAGCGTTACGTTTGACTGATCGGGAAAACGCTATAGATTATGAAAGTGTAAAAATGAATTTATAATGGCATTGTTGCAAGCTTTTATAGCAGAAAGGTTCTTTTGTAAGTAATATGTATGTGGAAATATACATAATTACTTAACAATAGCGTTTGCTGTTCATACAGAAAAGCTTACCTGTTGAAGTTCTTATTTATTTAACCCTACACTGCGTGATGGAAACTGATTGGCGGCGGCGAAAATGTATGATCGATGGTCCGTTTGCACACACATACACACAAGGACGCACGCACCTCGCACGCACGCATGCACGCACGCACGCACGTACGCACGCACTGAATACTGTACCTAATACAGTGAAAAATTACACGTTTTCGCCTGTATCTATGTATCTATACTTTACGTTAAAGATTATTATTATTATTATTAATAATTATCTTAGGCCGTCGTGTAAACACTCGACATTGTTTTTCTACATGAATCATAAAATAATATTATTGTTTATTGCATGATTTATTTACATTATTTAATTAGCACCTTCCTTGTTGTTTTCCTGAAAAGAATTACCCTCTATGCTTCGTTGCAGTTGGGTAATAAACTGATTAAGTTCATTTTGAACTTCAATTTGTTGCGGGAGCCTAGTGGTTTCACGCGCGGCCTCCGAACGGAGGGTTCGACGTTCAAATCCCGGCCGCACCCCTCAGATTTTAGGATCTCAGGTGCGAAATTGAATTTGATGTTTACCATGAGCTGAGCATGTCAGTAATGGACATCGTGAGGAAACCTGTATGCATTTGTAATTGTTATGTGCGTGAAGCCCCCAATCCGCTCTGGGCCCACGTGGGGACTATAGTCGTATTTTTAATTAGACGAAGCCAACTGACAGTAGCTAACAACACAGTAAACGTCAACTGAGAACACAGTAAACATCAGTTGACTTGGTCTAATTAAAAATACGACTATACTGTCCAGTCTCTCATAATGATAGGATGCCTGCGCCCGGCTGTGGGACATATATTGGCTAATGATAATGATAAAGATAGGGGACAACCGCATATAATATAACAACAAACAGAAACCTAGCCAGCGGACTAGTGATAACGGCGCCATGTTCAAAGGGGTTGTCGAGCAAGCGTAACTCGATTACAAATCACTACTGTCTTAATAATAAATATACTTGATCTATACGGGTGATCAATCCAAATAAAAACTATAAATAATAATAACAAAAAGAAAAATTGTTCTTAAATACGCCTCCAGAGCAGCTAGACAGATTCTCAGCTGGACAGATTCTCAGCTGGACAGATTCTCAGCTGGACAGATTCTCAGCTGGACAGATTCTCAGCCGGACAGATTCTAAGCTGGACAGATTCTCAGCTACGGGTACGGGTTTTTTTGTAAAATTACCGGCTTTGATTTCCAATTTACTTCGTTTTTCTGAAAATCTATGCAGATTTTCTTATGTCTTAATTTGACGACATGATTTCTTTAATGAAATGCGCTTTGTCTTAGAGTTTCAGACTATCGTTCATTCTGTATACAGAGTGTCTAGAGCAGCAGTCAGACTCAAAGAAGCTGAAGTGCGAGCGAGAGACGAACATATGCCGCCACTCTTCACGTGACGATAAGTTATACTTCCTGTAAACATGTTCGATTGTGTTTCAATGCAAATAAAATATATTTTTCTCCATGATGTTTGATTTGGTTTCCTTATAGTTCTTACGTAAAAATATAAAAATATATGATAATACTAGTTTTTGCCCGTGGCGGCTTCGTCATCGAATAAGTTTATCGCAATTCCCTCGGGAAATATCCAATTTTCCGGGATAAAAGTATCCTCTGTCCGGGAGCGCAGACATCAAAGTAGATCCATACCAAATTTCATCCCAATAGGTCAAGCGGTTTGGCCGTTATAAGGTAGCAAATAGACAGAGTTACTTTCCCATTCATAATATGGTACCTACGGAGAGTATGGATGTATTCTGAAATAGCCACAAGAATTCGTAATGGCTTTAGACTTGGAGAGTGGGCGTGGTGCGTACGAGCCGATGATAGGTTCAATAATTCTTGTATTCCATAAAATATTATCTGTGGTTATATTACCCAGAAACGCTCTGCCGATCGAGCTGAGGTTCTTGACTATCCTTGGGAACTTGTGCTTACAGACACCAAACTTGGGATGAAACAGGAAAGGGAAAAGAGAGGCTGAAGAATTCTCCTGACTATAAAATACATTCTGGAGGGCATGACCGAAGGAGGGAGAGGTAGAGTAGCGGAAGCGGATTAAGCTACCGTAAAATGGGGTGAATATGGACGAAATCGAATTTCAAACCAGGATAAAAGTTTATTTTTATATGTGGCACATTGATTTATTGATATACAAAAAGCGTGGTCCGGAGGTATGAATTTTAGGTTGTCAATGATAATTTGTTGTTTCATTTCATAGTTACAACGAAAAACACATAATAGTAGGCAATCCCATCTCACCCCATAGTTGGGGTTACAAGGGTTAGCAATGGGGTGAGAAGGGAAATTTGCTAGGGTTGGCACTTTCGGGTTATGACAGTAGCTTGACTTGTCAAGAGAATATTTTATTTATGTTGCAAAATTATGTTTTATTGATGCTCCTACATAAACCGGTTTAATGTTTTCTGTAAGTAGTGACCTTTATTTTAATATAACATGTTTATTTAATTTGCAATTACTTCAACTCCTCCGATACTTCAATATTAACCATTTTATCATAATGTAAGACACTTATGACTACTCATGTAAATTGATAACCCTGAACCACGAACACCAACTCACCCCTCAATACATCCCTATTCACCCTAAAAAAGCCTCAAATGCGATTGAATCGTTTTCTATGTTAAAACCATTATAAATAAAGAAAATATAACATATGTTTTTATATTTCCAATAAGCCTAGTAAGTATATAAACGATATCCGAAAGGTTGATGAACACTTACTTTGGCAAACGCATAAAAACGAAGTTGAATTCAATAAAAAATCCGCAGCTTTCGAGCATCAACTTTGACAGTGATTTTTGTTTTAAAATTGTAAGATTTGGCAACACTAAGTTGCCAAAAGAAGAAAAAAATATGTCTAAAAATATAATAAAATTACTTTAAGAGCAACCTGAGCCCGAAAATTAAAGTAGCTACTGAAAAAAGAAATTCTGGATTGGCATCCCTATTCACCCCGCGATCCCTATTCACCCCATTTTACGGTACTTTGATCAAGTTAAGTGGGTCCCATTTGTGACATTTAATCATGCCACAACACCGTGACCGTATCAGTAACGCGGGTTGGTACTGGTAAAGGTTATGTGGACGGTATATGTCATGCGTACGTACTGTTGCGATGTGACCCATCCCGAGTGCCCGAAGAAACGCCCGAACATGGAATAACGTGCGAATATTGGACGGTACGAGCCATAAGTATGGATGCTGCTCCGTGTACCGTCATGCAGAAATGACGCGTAGCAAGATTCAATTAAAGTCCGCTATCATCCGCATGACCAGCGCCTCTATTCGGGAACGCCAAGTGATTCTGTAGCGACTCGTGAGCGAGATTTCTCATCTCGCTCTTACGCATTACGCGTCGTGCGGAAGAGCGGGATGAGAAATCTCGCTCACGAATCGCTACAGAATCACTTAGCGTTCCCGAATAGAGGCGCTGTAGACGAGAACAATGGACAGACGCCGGACAGCCGGACATACGAAAGCATTTTTGCCCAAGCTGAAACGCAATGTCACAAGTGTGGAATCACCTTAAGAAAGAACGTCAGTGCCACGTCGTATCTGGATGGCAATTACTCTAAGACTGATGAAAGAAAGAAAGAATAGAAAGAAAAAACATTTATTCGTAACAGAGCACAAAATACATCACAATACGAAAACTAGAAAAAGTAGAAAGTAGAAAATAGTGCCAACTGTTACGAAAAGGTCCCAACTCAGCATAATGCTGGCTTGGGGGCAAGCGCTGGTCTTCCGTTGGAACCATCTGGTAAAGTCACGTCAAGTGATGATGATCTCTCCGACCGATTTCGGCCATGGCGACTGCTTCGACTCCTAGTCGGCAATTAATTTGGCGCTCATGCGCCCGGAGATGGCTTATGTAGCCTATCTTTGGCCTTGGCCTAATATCGGCCAACTCCCAGGACGCAATAATGCGTAAGAATGAGACATTATTATCTCTATCTGAAATAAGCGACATGTATATACCTATAGCCGGCTTTTTTCTACTTTGAAAGCCCAGATTTAATCCCTCAAAAGTGTAATACCTTTTTAATATTTCCAGAGAGAACTTAAATTGGTAAACCTTTTTTGTTACGCTTTGATGGTTTTAACTTGAGCAATAAAAAACTTTGATGAAAGTTGTAAAGATTAGCTAACAAGGTTGTTACATTAAAGCCGTGTTTTTTAACCGATGGGTCGCGACCCCTCGGGGGGTCGCAAGCCCTTGCTCGGGGGTCGCAAAACCTAGCATAGGGGTCGCGGGCCCAAGCCAGGTTTTTACATACCTCGTCGTTGGAACCACTGACATTGACATAGTATTAATACGGTCACGGAGGATCGTCAGATTTTTTAACTTGTAAAAAGGTTGAAAAACACTGCATTAAAGTACGGAGTTTCGTTTTTAAATTTAATTATCTAAGTAGGTTCATCTCTTAAAAAAAAGCTTTACATCACAAAATAGATAATAGTACTAACGTACCTACAGAAGAATCACTGTCTAACAAATCCGGTAAATAGGTACGAAAATATGCCTATTATTCATGCCTTCTCTCTCCGTTGCATAAAACGTGCTCTTTCGTGTACGCTAGGGTTGTCAGTTTGCCATCCGCGTCACCCAACAACACTAGGCTACTGTATTACATGCGAATGCGAATCAGCCAGCGAGCGAGCGAGAGGTAACCACTGCGATTTACAACTCCGAGCTGTCCGACAGCCGAGCGTATCTATCTATACGTAAAGTCCAAAATGACCTACCTACTTACATGTTTCAATAAAAACTAGTGGCTCCGTGAGCTTTAGACCTCGCGACAAACTTAACTTTGCCGTTGGAAAACTGATATCCCCATACAGACATAGGTTGTAGTCAGTTTACCAACACCGTAAATAAGTTTGTAATCGCAAATACCCCCATAACTTCGCAATTGTGAAAAAAATCGAAAAACTGAATCTACAAAAAAATCTATATAATAATCGAACCTGCTCACAAAATTTCACGAGAATCGGTTGAGAACTGCGACCTGCGCCTCTATTCGGGAACGCTAAGTGATTCTGTAGCGACTCGTAAGCTAGATTTCTCATCTCGCTCTTCCGCACGACGCGTAATGCGTAAGAGCGAGATGAGAAATCTGGCTTACGAGTCGCTACAGAATCACTTAGCGTTCCCGAATAGAGGCGCTGTAGACGAGAACAATGGACAGACGCCGGACAGCCGGACATACGAAAGCATTTTTGCCCAAGCTGAAACGGAGACGCTTCGCTCGCTTCACTCGCTCGAACGATAAACTGTTTTTAAATAAATGTACTTAAAAGTAAGTAAATCAGATAAAGGGTAGTTTTTTAATGTATAATATAACGCAAGAAGTCAATCATGACACACGTGAAATTTCTAAATATTGATAAGCTGCAGTGAAGCATCAAATGCCCCTACAGATGTAGTGCATAATTAGTTTCCATCGTGTTTTATCGGAAAAGTTCGTATTATCGTGCTCTCTCAATTAGCTTCAGCAGGCCCCTCAATTCTTGGAGCATTCGAGATAATCTCACAGATTAAACGTCAGTGCATACATACAGTCATTTGACACAATTGTTTGAATCTGACGTTTAATCTCGCAATCGACATTATCTCGAATGCATTGGGAATTGGGGGCCAGTACCCATCGTACCATGCTGTCATTTTTTATTTTGACGTTTGACAGTAACTAATAAAGTTTCATATTAATGAATATAAACATGTCACTCATTGAATACAATAATTAATTGACACTTCGGGTCCCGTCGTCTTCCGATTGAGATCCGAGTTTTACCAATGGAAACATATACTCGTATAACCAATGGAAAAAAAATGATACCTCACCGAGTTTCTTGCCGGCTCTTCTCAGTAGAGGTTTTTTTCCGAACCGGTGGTAGATTCATACCTTGACCTTCATAAGAGCTTGTAAAAGCCTAAATTGAATAAAGATAGTTTGACTTTGACTTTGACTTTATCTGTACATATAAACTAGTTGTGGGCGATGGAATATTTACGTACAACCAGCCCAGCTCATTTACCGAGTATAATGGATTTTCCAACAAAAGCCCGCCGTTTTTATTTGTATTGATGAAGAAGAATCTCCCATTCTTGGAATCTTGGATATAAATATATCTGTACTAGTCATAATCAAGTGGTTTCAATTGGCTATCGGTTGTTATAAATAGCTTAAGATGGTTAGTCATAAAAACGTTTACATCATATTTTCATGTGATAATCGTTCTGGAATGTCAGTCTATTCTATGAAAAACTGGATCCAAGGATATGGCTGATCCAAACCAGGCAGGGGAAAACATATCGCAGCGCTGAGGTGTGAACTGTCATCCATACTTCCTAACTTATATTATAAATGCGAAAGTCTGTTTGTCACATTTTCACGCCTAAACCGATGAACCAATTTTGATGAGTTGTGGTATAAAGATAGATTGCACCTTGGAGAAGGACATAGGCTACTTAAATAATAATTCTACGCAGAAGTAACTCTGGCGGTGTCTGTATGTAACGTTTTATCGGCTAAACCACATAACCGATTTTGATGAAATTTGGTGTGGAGATAGTTTGAGCCATGAGGAAGAACATAGGCTACTTTTTTTTTAAACAAAATCAACCCCTAAAAGGATAAAATAGGGGCTGGAAAATTGATTTACGGGAGTTTGTTTGGACTGATGAGAGCTTGTTGATGTCTTTTTATGTATCTGCGCGATTTATGGCTAAACCGAATTCGATGAAATTTGGTATGGAGATAGTTTGAGTGCTGTGAAAGGACATATGCTGTTTTTTTTAAACAACTAACCCCTTAAAGGGTAAAACAGGGGCTTGAACATTAATGAACGGCCAGTTCATGCATGCCGAATGAGAGCCCGTTATTTGAGGGAAAAAAATCTAAAAAAGTTAACGCAACGCATTGGCAGATGTCCATGGGCGACGGTGACCACTTTCCATCAGGTGGGCCATCAGCTCGTTTGTCAGTCAATTGCCATAAATAAAAAAGTAGTAAGGGGTCATCCATAAAGTACGTCACACTAATTTCGTGATTTTTAGAGCCCCCCCCCCCCCCCCCCCCTAGTGTGGAGTCACATATTTTGCAATATTACATCTACAAATTATTAAACTAAAACAGCAGTTCCGAAATTAGTTTTATTTCCATTAAAATTCTTAATATAATCAACATCAACTGAAACGTTTGTACAAACGGGACCCGTGCGTGAACTCGCCAGCAAAACAATTTAAACCTTATTACAGTACAGATAGAGTTGGAAACATTTTCAAGTTTTTCGTTAAATGTATACATTTTCACGCAAAAGAAGTTACGCGTAAAAGCTGCTGTATCAATAAAATTTGACTAAAAAATATCGCTTCGTTCGATAATCAATATAAGCGGTTATACTGCTGGACCGCAAGCCAGACGTCACAGGTTCGATTCAAAAGGTACTCTTTGAACGTCACGCCGAGTTGCAAAAACTTCAAGATTAGCGGCCATCATGGATTCGTGTTATTAAAAAACTTATTCCATGCCGGTGAGTATTGGACAGAAAAAGCTCACTTTAACTTTACGAGTTTTCTTTATTGCCACGACTGTACAGACTATATTTAGTAACAGTACGATTACTACATGAAGTCAACAATTTGGAAAATGGGGAAGATGCATCAACATCAAAATGAGGTTTAAATGATATATTATGAAAGTAAATGTAAACAAAAGCATATTACAGAAACATCAGGCGCCTCATTCGGGAACGCTAAGTGATTCTGTAGCGACTCGTAAGCCAGATTTCTCATTCCACTCTTCCGCACGACGCGAAATGCGTAAGAGCGAGATGAGAGATCTGGCTTACGAGTCGCTACAGAATCACTTAGCGTTCCCGAATGAGGCGCCTGATCATTTTGACTATTCATTTTTATTTTATTAAGGGTCAGAATTAGTGAAAAATATATAAAGGTCTATAGTTCTGATTTTAGTTTTTTGGATATCCTCATCAAATTTAGTTCATGTTTATTTCTACGACGTTGGTCTAAAACAGTATTTTCGGAAATAATTGTAGATTTCGCATAAGCTCCATACATTTTGTACAGTCTAACGAATGCTGTGACGTCATAGTTGTCGTCCATTTTGTAAGGAGTGTTTTTGCGAGTGGTATGAACAATGACTTTTCAAAGCTTCATAACTCATTAAATGAACAATATAATGATATGTTGGGTACACAGATCGGTTTCTATTACTCAGCACTTTCCAATACAAGATGAAAAAATATGATGCATCTTCCCTATTCCTCGAAAATATTGCCATTTGATAACAGTTACTTTTTCCACATGTCTAGGTTTTTAGCTAGGCAAAACCATTGCCATACAAACCAGTCGGTGACATTATGGCGATCGTCTGAATGACGTCACAGCGACGGTGAATGAATCATGACCGAACTTTTGAAAAAATATTTTATTATATTCTAATGGGAGCTACCGAAACATTAAAATACACGGGTCCGTCAAAATTATTGAAACTATATAACTATCTAAAAAAAGACATGGTAAACAAGTTGATGGTGTCAAAAGGTCATCATGTCTGTATGACTGTAATCTTGAGAAATACCAGTTCCAATTTAAGCCAACAGATGGCGTCACGCCGCGGTCGCGCTTCGCTCCTGTCACGCAATGTGAAGAAGTTAAACGGGAAAATGTCGCTTGAAAATGCACTAACGCGTGAACCATAGGATCTTATCTGTTACCCGTTGCCCGTTAACTCAACCCGTGAAATGCACAATAAACTCAACGTTGCCACAAAAAGTATGTTTTCGCACTCTCCCACGGTTAACTTTGTTGGTCCAGGTTTGAAGTGATTTATTACTTAGTTCTAAAGTGAGAAACTCCACCTTAAAAGGTTTTTTGTGCTAAAACGATTTGTATTTTGAGAGTCAGGTCTCCCTTCTACTAATATTATAAATGGGAAATTATGTTTATCTACACCCATATCATAAAACCTCCATTGGTTAATCAAACACCGTAGGAAATGACCACCATTTTGACAACCAATTAGGAAAAACCAGTGCTGCGATAAAGAAATAACATGACTTCTTTATCGTTTTTAGTAAAGAAATGAGATTAAATTTGGAACAGCTGTCAAAACTCAAGTGGGTCTCTATTCTAGTATCCATAGATATTAAAACAGTTATTGATACGAAACGTCAATTCAGTATGTTTTTCTAATATATACTGCACAATATTTGATCTCGAGTGACGTGAGAATAGAGACTTCATCCGTTTGTCTATAATTTAAAAAAAAAATGGTCTTGACGGAGGACGCCGCCATGTTGGTGTTTTGCTGAACGAAAGTAGAATTGTTGTTGAATTGAATAGAAAAAGTTGTTTGTAATTTACATTTTAGTTGAAAATATGAATAGTAAGTAGTCTTCTCGGAGTGTGTGTGATGTGAAAATGCGCCGGATATCGGAAATATGCAACAACGATTGCAACAAATAACTTGTTGCCAGAAAATATTGTTTCTGAACCCATCATGGAGGATTTATAATATGTGTGTAGATAAAGTTATGTATGCAACTCTCCATAATTTGGCCTTAAAACACACGTGCGATCTTATTATGAAACTCGCTAAAAGCTCGTTTCATAAAACCGCACTAGTGTTTTAAGGCCTATCATTATGCAACCGTTGCATAAACTACTATTGTTTGTTCCCTTTTCACGGTAAACGGCTTAACAGAATTCCATAAAAAATTGGTAGAAATGTGAAGATGGTCATAGGATACTTTTTTCCCAATATCCTGGAGGGATATTCAGGAATACACTGATTGCGCGCGATAAACGAATTCCACGCGGACGAAGTCACAGGCAAAAGGTATATTATTTATACTTTATTCGTTATTTATTTCTCCGAACACACTATGACAGTGTGACGAGTGTGAGTGACGAGATCCGGAGGCCTTTTCCCTCATCCCCATCCCATCCCCATTCCCCATCCTCCCTAGACTGGCAGCGCACTGCCAGCACCTCCAGGTGTTGCAGATGTCCATGGGCGGCGGTGACCACTTTCCATCAGGTGGGCCGTCACCTCGTTTGTCAGTCAATTGACATAAAAAAAAATTACAATATTACATACATACATACATACATACATACATAGCATCACGCACGAAATCCCTAATGGGGTGGGCAGAGCCACAAGACTACTTGTGGCCAGATTCGATTAATTCGTCCTAAGATGGTATGATGAACCGTATGGTGACAGTTGATCAGCCCATCGCCCATACAGATGGTCCACCATGTTGGAGAGGACCCGTCCCTTAGTCGACTTTTACGACATGCCAGGATGATAAGCAATATTAAACTATACATATATGTATTGACCAATCCATCCAAGTAGAAGTAAATAAGTAATTATTCGTGTGTAGTATGTCGGTGTAGCGTTCCTTCAGTCACACATGATGCTGGCTGAAAATCAGCGCTGCAGATGTCTTACACCTCAGCAGCCCTAACATGCAAGACACAAATATAACTTAAACCGTCTTATCTCTAAGTGCGTCTGTCACACTAGTGCCGATGAAAGAGATACTCATAGAGATAGTTTAGTTTAGTTTAGTTTATTTATTACTCAATATAATATACAGTTTAAATTACATGTCATGTCAAATTAAAAGAAAACAGAAGATTAGAAGATAAAAGAGTTTCTTTCTTTCTTCTTTCTTTCAGTTAGAACCATGTCGATTCATAATAGTTCTTAAAATTTGATTTTCGTCAATTTAAACTTAACTTATAAATGGATTTTGCAACTGTAATGTAAAGTGTGTAAAGTTGATGTGCAAATTATTTTGGATTTCATTAGTACTGGAAATGACTGACCGACTTCTTACAATTTTTTTTTTTGTGAATTTCCTAAACTTGTCAGTTTTGACAGTTTTGTACAAATATTTTTGACAGTTTCAGGAAATTTCGATATCAGCCGTAAACAGTTCAACCTCAGTCGGCTCTGAGACTTTCCTTCGCTTGGTCAATACATTTTCTATAAGTATGTCTCTTTTTAGCATTTATCACGCCTCATTACTGAATAAACGTGGATTATTTCTATTTCTATTCTACGCATACGAAGTTGCGTGTAAACGCCAATGTTTCACATCTTATAAATTTATGCACTATATAACCTCCAAAAACCCACTCAGTCTAGAGAAACGCCAGAGATGAAACACACCGACACGCAATCATTATTATTTATATCATTGATCGGACGAAAATAGCGTTTTGGTTGGTGCACGAAGCAACCGCGTACACTCTTCGAAACAGCTATTTCTGATGCGAATGGAATCGGAAGTTGTATTTTGGGCTTAGTGGAGTTTCCGCTCACACTTCGGTGAGCTTAAAAGCGTACCGCCGTTCGAAGTATTTTCATATACCTATAAGTTTTAAAAAAAACGACTTCTATACTATACCTATATGTACAAACATAAACTAAAATACCAGTCAAGTGCGAGTCGGACTCGCGCAGCGAAGATTCCGTAATACGCCAATTTGGTATCTTCTCAACGAATCAATAATAGAACTTTGACAGTTGCAAATAAGTTGGCAGATTGTTAAGCTGCGGTCATTTTCTTGTTTGATTTCAATATATTTTTCACATTTCACGTTTAACTATGGAGTATAAACTAAAATCTGGTCAACTTTGATGGCTGAAATTTCAGCCGTTTTGGAATTACAGCTAGAACAAAATTGGTCTAAAACCAGCCAATTTTTAAGGTATCAATTTAAAGCTTCTCAGGCTTAATACTTTTTGTAAGTATTCTTGCCATAACAACACATATTCTGTGAAAATTTCAACCTTCTACCTCACAATCATCCGATTGCGATGAAACTTGGGTGAGTTATAGTGCTTGAGGGCGCCCGGGAAATTGCAACCAAAAAAAACCGGACAAGTCCGAGTTTGGAGAGGGTTCCGTTCCGTATATGAAACTTTCTACGGTACTTTAAATACCATAGACTTCTTATAGGTTTTCCTGTCATATATAGCTAAAGGACAATTTTCTGTATTTTTTTCAAAATTTTAGGTCTTGTTGTTTCGGAGATAAGTGATCAATTTTCACCAATTTTTCTAAATACCTTCAAAACCATTTATCTTAAAATCATTTAAAAAAATTAAGAGCGCACGAGCCCTTTCATTTGATATGCCACAAGCCATACCTACTTAGCATTTTTTTTTTAATTTTCTTATTTACCCCCCAGAAGAGGCCCCATCTTTAAAATTCATTTATTTACGTTACGCGTCCGTGTTGCGGTCACCGACTTACATAAGTGTACCAAATATCAACTCAATCGGTCCTGTAGTTTCGGAGCAAATTGGCTGTGACAGACGGACAGACAGACATACGAGTGATCCTATAAGGGTTCCGTTTTTTCCTTTTGAAGCGCGGAAACCTAAAAAAAACAAAAAAAAAATCTACATACAAAGAAGAAGAGGCATTGCAACGTATGCCAGACACAACTAGTAGTCTGTAAATGTAATAATCTAGACTTTCAGGTGCTAAAAACTTAATAGGGATGTTGCTTGAGTAAAAAAATAGTAATTGTAATTAGTCCGTCAGTTAGACTATCGAAAAATATTGAACACGTATTTTTTGCTTTATCAAATCAATGAAAATTGACAAAGATAACGCGCATCAAAGTTCGGGAGTCGGGGCTAATGAGTGTAGAGTCGTGACGTCACACGGAACTTCAACCCACTATATCTTCGTATTTTTTTGTTTAATGACAAAAGAAAAAATATGTGTGCAATATTTTTTTATAATGTATATGACGGACTAATTACATTTTTTTAGGAAACTAGCCTATTACAACTTTTAGGTTGAACGATTTGGATGAAATCCGCGGATGAATTAATTATAGTTAGCTAAAATCAGTACGCGGACAAAGGTGCGAGAAGTGCTAGGAACAACCGTATTTCGTCCTATGATACCTATTAACCTTGCAAACATAATTAACTCCGTCGACATTTTCTACGTAATACACGAAACATCAAAAATGTAAAGTTACTAAGGTCAAATTTTGTTTCCGTACGACTTTTCCTGCTCGAGGCCCGGGCTCAAATAAGCTAGCGCGATGGTAAACACCATATTTATACCCAAGGGTGTGATTCTCTTATAAACCTCGTTCATGAACTCAACGTCAAGCCTAACTTGACCCGTCAGTGCGTATAAACTGCAAGTTTGTGCGTGTCTTCAACGTTGGTCGTATATCGATGCAGCTGGCCTTGGACGTTGGTACCTTACTCGGCGTAATATCTACGAGCTCGCAGGTCCATTTATGATTGTCCGACGAAATTAGGTTCGAAATTTGTTAGAGGATAACATAGGTACAGCAATGTCGTTAGCAGAAAACATATAAGAACACAAGATTGGGGAGCTTGGGGAGATAAGGTAAAGCAAAACATATTGTTAAACATCTTTTATTTCCCAGTCACAGATTTTCTGGAACTGAAGTATTTAATAAGTGCCATAAATATTCTGTAAAAAGCGAGGAAGATATTAATTTTGTATAAATTCAGAGCGAAATAGTTATAAAGCCACAGAATTCCTTCTGGGTCGATGCGTGATGAAGGTATTCAGATTATTACGAAGGTTATAATCAAAATACCTTGAAAGCAACGTACAGTTATATTAAGCACTGTAAATAGTAGATAATTCTATCTCCAAAAGAATGAGTGATTTGGTCACCTTTGAAAAATTAGCCGGATTGTCTTTTTATGTTCAGATTTTAAAGTCAAAGCGCGTGAAATGCGTATAAGTAAAAAAATAAACATTTATTATGGTATGGTATGGTATATCTGAGAAGCCAAGGCATTATTTTAAAAGACAGTATTCAAGAACGCTATTTCTGCCTCGGTAAAAGCTTTCTTTAAGTCAATTCAACGACACTTAATATTAAAAATATATATTTTTTGCTGCTTGTACTTACGTGCCTCGATCAAATTTTTTAGTGCTATACATAATCACGGCGGACGGCGCACATCAGGTGACCGCCTGTGGCGAATGGCTAACCTGAATAGATTCACTTGAAAGAAGAATTAGTTGATAATAATCCTAGTTCGCAGCGCATCCACAAGATGGACAGACGACCTAAAAGAGACCGCAGGAAAACGTTGGATGCAGGCCGTCTATGTCTGTCACAGCAGTGGGTGTCCTACGGCTGAAATGATGATGATGAATCCTTGTTCACGAGTACTTAAATGATAAAGAAAACCTTTTTGTATGATGAATAAAATAAATAAGAAGAAAGACACCAACATATTATAATCATTATGGGAGACAGATCAAACACCGGCAAAAGTAACCGTATCTCTTTATTGTCACATACACTTATCAGTGTTAACACTTTCACTGACTAGCACCTGGTAGTCGGGTAATCTGTTTATAAAAATTTTTAGGTACAAAGCGGAAAACGCCACATTCTACGAGTGCAGTGTAAGTGTTAATCTTCAATATTCGCAACCGTCCCGTTGAAACCTTTCCAAATAAAAAGCATTAAAAACACTACTTACTTAAAAATGTGTTTTTTTCAGGTGACCCAAGGCGCCCCGGTCTCCTCTTTCAGTGGCTGTATGTAATCACGGCGGATAGGGCACGTCAAGTGACCGCCCCCGGCAAATGGCTAGCGCGAGTAACTTCACTCTGATTGATAAAAATTATTCTTTTTAACAGTATTTTTTCCGAGTACGGTTCTTTTACGGTGAAATGAGGTAAATAGTTGACTAGGTCATTTAATTTTTTCACTTGTCATTTTTTCATTTGTCTTGGTAAATTGATGACGAAGTTGTAATCCTTATTATAATTGTAGACAAAGGACTCAAAACTATATTCGGGTCGGGCTTTATTTGCATTAAGAGTAAATAAATCGTATCCCTTGACCTTTGGCAAAGCCACAAAATCGAATTTCGTTCAACATTTTCGGTACAATTGATAGAAAAAGTAAATAAGAGACCAAAATTGATTAAAGAGAACGGAGCTGCAACCTTGTCAATTTATTGAAAACTAGCGAGCCGATTCTCTATCCGCCATTTAGCCGTACGTAAGTGTGTTGATCCGAGATTAAATTTTTAAGTCTCCGCCAAGCTGCCGTCACGTCTTACCTAAAATCGTCGCGTCGTATGAAATTAGTCAAATATGGCGGAGAGAAAATCGCATCAAAATCCATTAAACACCACGATATGCCGTTTTCAATACATTTGCGTCGTCTACAGCAGTCGTCGTGCGCTCATGGAACGCTTTTTCGCCGTTAGCCGTGGCGTTCAAAAGGTTAAGCAGTAGAAGTTTTAAATAAATTCACAGACAGGCAGAATAAGTGACTTTTATAAAAAGAAACGAAACAAAATCGAACCTGAACCTAAAAGAGAAAAGCCAACTATTGTACACATGCCGTACAGTCCAATGTAATACGAAGCAAACATTGTTTTAATTTAATAACGGTCACGCGTCCTCTTGAGAAATCCGTTAGGAAACAACGAAACAAATGGAATCCAATGTGACAGCCCCTGGGAGCCCACCCACCGACGTTCCCTTTATAAAAGCTGCGGTGAACACTGGAGTCCCTCAGAAGCCCACCAGAAGCGGCTGCAGCTGGTCGCGACAATGTTCCTCTGACGAATTCAAGAAAATTGTGAGTACTATTGTAAATTCGTATCACCCGGTCACCCTCTTTCGAAGTTATTTATAACTGATAATTGAATGATTAAAGGTTTTAATTTGATCCAGATGAGGTTAGTAAATACCCTGAAATTTATTGATTTGGAAATGGTCTTTTATATTTGGCTCAAAAGAAATTTAAAGTTATCGCGACTGTCTATTGCAATTATACAAAAAGAAAACATACTCGACGAACTGAAACGATGAACTTAAAAGAGAGAATAAGGTAATAGACTAATTATTGTTATTGTTTACAGGTATCAGCAAAATGCGTAAGCAAGTCAACGTCTTAGCCATTTTCTTTCTAATTTTGTCAACTGACTTAGCGCTTGGTGATGGCTATAAGACAAAATTAACCAAAACTAGCCATAACCCTAACATCAAAGGGAAAGCTAGTGATCGCATTAAAAGATCAACCAATTTCGATACTGATGATAAGCAATTTTGGGCTAATCGAGGCAAGAGACAAATTATCAACAAAGATTTATCTAAAAATAATATTGATTCAGAACTAAACAGGAAATTCTTAATTTTAGAAAACAAGTTGAATAATGAACTGCCCTTTTGGGGCAATAGAGGGAGACGAGCTTCAGAAGAGAATTATGTTGATGCACCATATGAAAATAGCTTTTCTGCTAGTAATGATTACGATAATCTAGTAGCACAAAGGCTAAGTGGCTATCCAAGTTCAAAAGAAAGTCGGGAAGATTCGGTTCCTTTTTGGGGTAATCGTGGAAGGCGTGATTCTGACGAAATTCCAGACGATCATGCTATTACTGGCCCTCTCTGGAGTAGCAGGGACAGAAGGCAGGAGGATGAACCGTTTTGGGGCAACCGAGGAAGGCGAGACGAAGAGCCGTTTTGGGGAAACCGCGGGAGAAGACAAGATGACGACCCTTTCTGGGGTAACAGAGGAAAAAAAGAAGATACAGAACCTTTTTGGGGCAATCGGGGTAAGAAAGAGGTTGAAGACTCGGAACCTTTTTGGGGCAACAGAGGCAGGCGTAACGAAGATCTGAAAGAATCTGTTATACAAGCAATCAATAAGGTGGAACATGATATAGATAATCTTTCAAGACTGAAAAAGGGCAATGATTTTTGGGCGAACAGAGGGAGAGATAGTCAGTTGAAGCATTTGTTTGGCAAAACACGAATAATCAATCGACATTCAGCCATACCCTTAAAAATTGCATTTCCATTTAAAATGAGCGCCAAACCGTCGGTATCTAGTATAGTTATGGATGATAGAATGTATGCAGATGAACCACATTACATTATCGTTGAAAGAAACAGCCGTTCTTCATCAGAAATCGATCCCTACTTCATTTCTAGAGGGAAAAAAAGCAGCTCTTTCCATATATCGAGAGGAAGACGAGGAGCGCTTGAGGAAATATTTAAGTCCGTACGAAACGATCCTTTTTATATAGCGAGAGGCAAGAAAGACAACGGTAATGAAGTTTATAATTTAACGAAAGACGGTGAGTTTTTAAAGGCTAAAGAACTCATCTGTGCCACTATTGAACTGATGCTGGTAAAAAATGAAGGTAATAAAATAAAGCGGGAGATAAATGAAAATGATAGAGATAGGAGAAACGCTTTAAAGAAGTTGGCCGCTCAGTTGCAAAATGATCCGTATTTCGTAAGCAGAGGCAAGAAAAATGGTACAGAAGAAAATAAAATCGAAGATTTCATAAATAAAGTTGCTACTATGTGTCACTGAAATGCGCTGATATTTAGGTTCCTATGGAAATAAGAAATAAAAGTAAAAAAGCTATGTGTAATGTTATAATTAATGGTGTTATTAATTACCACAAAAATCTATGTAACGAAGAGGAATTGTAGAAATTGAATGTCACTTGATGATTAAAATAAAATTGTCAATTAACTTGTACTTTCTTTAAAATCTCCTTAAATCCCAATATGCAACTTGCCACCTTCTTGCTTTTCTATTCATAATTCAGATTTGTATCTCTGGTATTTATATCCATCGTTTATACACAATGATATATTACCAGGGATCGCCAAATGGCGGACCGCGGTCCGCATCCGGACCGCCGACCTATTTTGTGCGGACCGCGAGAACACAGCAACTTGCACTACAGAGTACGTAATTTAATAAAAATGTATCCCCCGCATTATCTTTTTTTGTTGTCAATTCGAAAACGGCCGGGCGAAGTAACGAGCTTACAAGCGAGAAAGAGTTCGCGGGTTGGTCAATAGCTTGCGCCAATTTTACTCCAAACTTCAGACAGATAGTCCGTAACACAAAATGTAATTTTTCTCATTGATATGTTAAAAAAAATACCTTTGTTATTTCCGTAATTACATTTATTTAATAAATATTTTTTTCTATTATATTTTGTGGAAACCGCGATGATTATTTTATTTCTTAAAACGGACCCCGAGCGAATCTAATTGGTGACCCCTGATAAATATCATTCCATTTCTCTTTCTTGCCTATTTTCCTTATTTATGATTTGAATTAAAATAAAAGTCAATGTTTAGTGTGGCTTTCTTTTATTACTGCAATATTATAATAATAGGATACATCCAAACATCCTATTTTATTAAAATTTGCTCTCAGTAGATCCAGCAAAGGTAACAAAGACTTGAGCAACCATTAAAAATGTTTAATTAATGCTGCGTAGTAAATTCGACGGAAATTTTCTTAAAAACATCGTTATCGATTAGCTTGAATGATATTATTTTAGTATTTTGTAACTTTGTAACTTCTGATTGTAGTTTTTAATTTTGCTATTTTAATAACATCAACGAAATAGCTACTTTAACTTTATAGATATCTACATAACTCTCGGTTCACATGTTCACATCTATTAAGGGAACATTCATAACTTGACTGATATGGCTATTATTTTGTAAACAACTCTAAAAACTTTCAATAATTATTACAAAATGTCTATAATAAGGTACTTAACAGGTCATTTCATAAACACGATGCTCAAACACGATTCCATTTTTATTTAATAATACTGTTAATGATTGTTAAATACCTTTTAAAATTTCGATTATTTGGTATTCTAAATATTTATGGCCGCGGGATGATACTGACATTAAATGTCTTAACTAATCGTTAATAATCTCAAAACCCTACCACGCTCTCGGGCGCAACATATTTTTAACGTTTATTAATTCATTAGATTAGCGTACATCGATCTAAAATAAAAGCTGGAATAATAATAATCATTCGAAAACATTATATAGCATTAGGCTCATCATCAGTGTCTTCGAGACATTCAAATCACATTCGAAAAAACACATAAGAACGTCAATTCCAAAATACTCCGCGCCGCGATCTGGCGGGCGTCGAGAAGCCAATACCGCAACTGCCGGTCTTGGGAATTTTAACCCTATAGGCGTAGAAATTCGTTCAGACTCTCCACAACAGGAGATGATTGGTCGAGTCCTCTCTGCCCGCGTCTTCGGTCATACTGGAACTCCGGAAGTCCTCGTACCCGTCTCCGCCGGATATGATCAGCGTTTCCTTATTGGTTTGCGCTGTTTCCGCCTGTTTCTGAAGCTTTTCGGCGTTGGCCGATCGCCGCGTGAGGGCCTTGGCCTTGGGCGCGGGCGCCGGTCGCGCGCGCGGCCGCGGCGGCGCCGGGTTCTCCACCAGCGTCAGGAAGCGCACGTGGCCCGTGTGCCCGTACGTAATTCCTGGAAAAATCAACACAATTCGCATGTAGTTACGAGTATGTGGCAATCTCTGTAAATACATATTGCACTCAAGAAATGGGCTAGTTTCCTGAAAAATTCTAATAAGTCCGTTATTTACACTTTAAAAAAATATTGAACACATTTTGCTTTTGTCAATTAAACAAAAAATGACGAAGATATTGTGCGTTGAATTCCGCGTGACGTCACGACTTTGTACACTTTTTACCATTAAGTGACGTCATTCGCCCCCACTCCCGAACTATGCGCGTTATCTTTGGCAATTTTGATTGGTTTGATAAAGCAAAAAATACTTGTTCAATATTTTTTGATAATCTAACTAACGGACTAATTAGAATTAAAAAAATTCTCAGCGTGACCACTTTCGGTAGTTTTCTACTTTTTTGGTAGATTTTAAGCAAAATGGATAAGCATTTGGTATGTTAAAATAAGTTGGTATTTTTTAGTAGTTTATGAGATAATAAGATTTTCTTTTCTTATTTCTCATTCTGATCCTGATTCTCTTTCGTTTTTTGACTGAAAATTAAAATATCCAAATACAAGAAGGTATATAATGGTCGCCCAACATGTTCAAGTTTATCGTCTAATTGGCATGAACAGACAAAGAAATAGGTATACAAAAGAGTGAAATAATATTGCACTGCCATCCAGTTCTAAGCTGTTTCAAGTTTCTACCTCATCGGAAAGTAAACAAATAGATAGCAACATTTGTACCGAATGGTACCTACACCAGAAAGTGAGGTACTTAACACGTGGTAATAATTAAAATAACATTTGTTTAAGGTTCATTTTTTTATTTATTAACTATTTATAATACTAACTACACATATTCATCGCATTTTGTGTTCAATGCCAGTATACCTTGTCCACAAAACATGTTTTTTATTATTCGCGTATGATAATTTAGATTTTTAAAATACTTTTGGTAGATTTTGGTAGTTTTTGACCGCCATTTTAGTAGATTTACCAAAATAAAAGTGGTCACGCTGATTTTTCTACTCACGAAACATCCCTATTCTATTCTAAATGGACTTAGGGTAAATACATTTCCACAATGATACTCTGATTTAGACAATGTGTCGATGAAGATCGAGTTTCGTCGACGTCCGGTGGCGACAGAAACATTTATATTAAATATTTTGCCCGTGAGTTCGACCCCATGAAATTAATTTATTTAATTACTTACAGGATCATATTTAAAAATCAGCTTATGAATTTTATTCCGGCAGGAAATGACGTATGCAAACCTATTCGACATTATACTCCATGCACTAACTTACAGATACAACTTTTATTGTAATGTTTAAAATAATAGTATAGTGTCGAAATAGATAAAGTTCGAAATAAACTAGCTGTCCCCCGCGGTTTCACCCGCGTATATCGAATTTTATTCACAATTTCATGGGCTTACATTTTTAGCGCGGAACCCCAATTCTTTTTCTTAAATAAAAGAAACCCAAGTTCCTCCTTATAACATTGTCTATTTTCTAGTGAAAGTCCCGTCAAAATTAGCCGGAACAAACAGACAGACAAAATCTGTTGCTGGCCCGCGGATTATTCTTCAGGAACTGTGCAGAAATCCGGGATTACCGGGATAAAATTTATCTTTATCCTTCGACCTTCCAACTATCGCTACGTATAAAATTCAAGACAATATGTTGTTCCGTTTTGACGTGAAAGAATAACAAACAATAACACTTTCGTATTATATTGTAATAGTTTCTGCCCACGACTTCGTCCGCGTGGAATTCGGTTATAGTGTACCCTCGGGAACTTTTAAATTTTATGGAATACAAAGCTATATCCTATTCCAGGAGCGAAGGTATATACCAAGTTCCATAAGAATCTTTTAGCAATCTTCACGACGAAACTCGATCTATACACAAGAGTATTTTCTCCTTAATTATACGTCGTACAGCACCGAGTCATACAGCTTATTCTACCCAGCTGATGGTAATTCACGGTGTACAATAGGAATAAAAGCACGGGAAAGCACTACAAGCTTCGACCATTAAGTGCCATACTGGTCTTTTCAGTAATGTACTATTACAGCAGAGAGTCCTCTGTGGAGATCGGGACACATCTTACCTGTGAGGGTCGGCACGGTGAACGTGCCCGTGCGAGCGTTGGGCGAGTTGTGCAGCGGCGCGGTCAGCAGCACGCCGGCGCTGGTGCCCACCCACAGCGTGTCGCGGTGCGCCAGCAGAGCCGTCACGCGGAGGCACGCGGCTTTGTGCTGCCGGATTATGTCATCGCAACCTGGAAAAGACGGTACAATTGCAAATATCACAAGTTTCGAACACGGAAAACCGTTAAGTTACTTAGCGCAGAAAGTTTTGTCTCCGCAGTTGGATCCTTTGGAAGAGGAGTGTAACAGCTTGAGCTTGAGCGGGCCCTGAGTTAGATATTGTTGTATATAAGGGAAGGCAAACGAGCATGCGAGTCACCTGATGGTAAGTGATCATCACCGCCCATGAACATCACTAGCCCCAAAGGAGTCATTGAGGAACTCTTCTCTTGAAGGCCCCAATGTCGAAACAGTCCGGGAACACCGCTGATGGAAGTTGGTTCCACAATTTCACCATACGTGGCCGGAGGTGTCTTAAAAAACGCACAGTAGTAGATCGCCATTCATAGATGGAGTTGGTGAAATTCTAGGTTTCGGCGAGTAGTACGATGGTGGAATACTGCGGCTGTTATTAAATTAAACAGTTCCTTTGAACACTCCCCATGATAAATCCTGTACAGGACACTACTAGGTTACTATTGAAACATAATCTAGACACCTCGAAAGAGCTAGTACACGAGTGTATTATGTGCCTAATATACAAAGTGTAGTAGCTATTATCCACTATTGTCTCTTTCCACTAAAAAGAAAGAGAAAACGGCTGCGCTGCATAAGTTAGAAAACTTTTAATTAGAACTGATCGATCAACATACAGATACGATCTAGGTACTTACCATGAAGCATCTTAGTGACTTGCGGCGTGATATTGATCTCTGCCAACTGTTCTCTGGTCGCAGCGTTGTAGCATCGCAGCTGTGCGGCATTGTGAAGCGACAGCCATATTGAGCCACCGGCCACCGCCATGTGGCTGATGGGTTTCGTTTCAGAGCTTATTTGGAATGTTTCGTCTACCTGAAAACGAAGTTTAGACGACTATATGACTCAAACTGCGGAATAAAGAGCTCAGTTTAAAATCGAGAACCCGACACGACCCGAAAACAATTTATTTTTTGTTGTGAGTTGGATAAGTTTTGATGCCTAGTTGAACACAAATATTAACGCCGTATTTGTTGATGCAATTAATGCAGCTATAAAAGTTATTACAGTAATAAAGGTCTATTTAGACTTACCTGCAATGTATGCGGGTTTATAATCTTGATAGAAGAATGCGTGGCGCACCACAGTTTGCCGCCCGAAAGCAACATACTGCTGACTGGTGTACTTCCTGTGCCAACCGGTATCGTAGAACGCTCCGTCCAGGAACCATCTAGAAAGAAAAAGATCGTCAAAAAATGCTGGACTAGAAAAGCAGAGGACAAAGTATGGCACCTTGAGGTACACCAATACGAATACATTATACAAATACTTTTTTGTATTTTTGATGTACTGCATAACAAAATAGTTTTTTTATATTGTGAATATAATGACCTGTATCTCTGCAATAAACCACGAGGTCACCATTGCCGAGTGCAACGAATACTTTTCCCTCCATGAAACTGAAAATAGAAATACATAATTTTAAAAAACCTACACGCTACATGAAGAATCAGATCTTGTATGAGTGACTGAACCCAATCCGTCTCCATTACAGTACCCCATCCCTGTCACAGTTGTTTTATTATAAAAAATATATGGCAATATGCTGGAAGACTGATTGAAGGATGTAATACTTTACTTAAATTGGCAATTAGACAGCACCTATTAACTCTTTCTAACACTATTTGTAATCAAAATTTGCCAGTCAATCGGAGTCTATAAGTAGCCGGCTATGCTACCTGAATAATCCATATACTCACACGATAGAATGAACCCCTGAATTATGCTGCAGCTTGACTTTATTCTTCTTAATCCTGATATTGTCCAGGCAGTTGTAGACGTGTATGCAGCCATCCTCTGTGCCAAGCCACATCGTCGGTTGGTTGGCGGTTGTCGCGCTGTCTTCCGAAGATTGTCGGCTAGCAGGCGATGACAGGGTCCCTGTGTGAAAGAGTATTTATAAAACATTTTCTTTCAATTTTTTTTGTTATGTATGTACCCGAGCTAACTACCGCAAGAATGGCCCCTGATGAACAAAATACTTATCTCGTGATCTGAAGGTAATTGTGTGCACAAACAATATCATTTTTTTATTGAAGTTAAAACATCTTATTGGCCTGGATGGCAGACTTAAACTAAGGAACCAACCAACGGTTAAGGTTGGATAATGACAACTCACTACCATTAACCTACGAAACTGTCAAAAAGGTCTATATATATTCGCATTTTATCATCGGCAGTCCAACTACATAGTATTTGGTTAGATTGATTTTCCGTACATTTGCAATCGTAAATGATGAACATACTGTGAAATCGAGAAAAGAAAATTTCATACAATATATTAAATTTTAGTGAATTATGTGATTTACTAATAAATTGGTCTGAAACACGAGGAAACTAGCTAAGACAAACCTAAAGATCATGCAAAAGTTTTTTAAAAATCATACCCAATATGGATCGTCCTGTGGCCGAGAGCCGATGTAAAGGTCAATAAGGTTAGGTAGATAATAATAATAAACAAGAAACAACATTAATACAAAATCAGAAATGCGTGCTTAACAAAGTTACGTGGATACAAAATACAAAACAAACTACACAAATGGAAAAAGATTGTTTATTAACCAGATAAATCATATTTAATCTTACCTGAGGTGATCCCCATAGCTTGCTTATCCACTGCAGGATTGGAGTTAGATTTCATCACGGGATGAATAGGCATGTTCTGTCCTGTATGAGGCGTACTAAGGCTCTTGCTGTGGTTCGGAGTGAGGGTTGATCGGTGGTTGAGGGAAGCAGTGAGGCTGCTGTGAAGCCTTAAGCTGGCAGACTCCTGGCTACGCTCTGATTGGGCGTCTTGATTATCGCTGGTAGACGAGCCATCGTCGTCGTCTTCGCTTGATGACGAGCTGGAAAAAAAGGATTGGTATTTTGATTTTTTACATAAATATACCGTGATGTGTGAAATGAGCGGTTCTAATTTAGCCTTCTGATCAATAACCGGATCGGGACAATTAATAACAATTTAGGTATAGTTGCAGGGAGCATTGGATACACATCTGAGGGGAAGGCCGGAGAATGCAATTTTATTGGCAAATTTTGGAAGGTTTCTTTTATAAAGAAATACAATACCTCCGAAATCTTTCCCCTCTCGGCGGTCAACCATCAGTTTCAAATATCTCAATCTAAAAATTTACCTGTAATGTCAATGCTACCTTACCTGTCAAGTCGTATATTTTTACAGCTGTCATCCGGGTCAGATATGCTGATGCCAGGCTTTACTGAACTCGTGCTGTTCAGCGAGCTTGTACTTCTGAAAATAAGATACCTCCTTAAATTCCTAGTAGTTTAAGACATTCTGGTAATTATAGTATTAGCAGTCCAATATGCCATATTTAAAATAAAAACTTGTAGTGGTTTTATGTATGAAGTCAGATAAAACAATACTCAGTTTTTTCTACACTGAGAAGAGCTTTATATCACAGAGTTGTACCGATTTTAATACCACGCAAAAAAGTATTAACTGGCAACAGCTGACCAGCATGTGAAAGGTAATTTTGAATAAAATTTCTATCGTCTTCTTACTGTCAGTTAAACTCTAAATATTGACGTAATAGACATTGCACCGGGACCAATATTTGCTAGCTAGCTTTATACATAAAAAGCCAGGATACCTTCATAATAATACAGCATAGATTATCCACTTATAATGTGGCGTTGGTTGTAGAAGTCTTTAGGAGTGAACTATGTCCAGGAGTGGACGTCCACGGGTTGAGATGATGATCCACCTATAACTTACGGAATATCAACAGTCTGCTGCCTCGTGAGCGCAGGCGCAGGAGGAATGCAGGCGACGCACAGAATCCTGGCGTTGCACACCCCGTTGCACGAAGTCACTTGCGGCTTCGGGGTCAGTGTTAACACGCACACCTGCCCTACATAGCCATCACTGTTGCATACCTAACAACCAAAGTGAAATATTAGCGTAGTGTTCTACTAAGGTTTAAGAAGGGTTAAGAATTTAATGAACCCAAACCTTGAACATGAGCCATATCATATGAGAATAAAAGTGATATAATACCTAAGACCTGACCTTGTTGATCTACTTGATGCATGCACTTAATTAAAATTAAGTATTTAACCATAAAATATTTCTGGAAACTCAAAAACCTTTTAACTACGCTTTAACTACATCACACTTAACTTACAATATCTGTATCATCTAAGCGACCAAACATTCTGTGATTGTGATTGTCTAACAATTCGAAAATATTATGGAGGATGGATTAAGCATTATCATTTAATTTTAGAGTTTTCTCTTTGATAGCAAAGAGAAAACTCTAAAATTAAAGGATAATGCTGCCGTATTCTTTAAAAGGCATCACCAGTAATGTCAGACGGCTGCTTTTTAAAGAATCACGGCAGAATAATCGGTCTCTTACCCAAACATCAGGCGACTGTCCCTTCGGTGGCAACGTCGGTGCAGCGCATGTGAACTGCAACCCTGCACGAGTCTTTCTGATCGGCACTGGAGAAAGAAACTCTGGTGCCGCCCTCTCTTGCCCATAAACACCTGAAATGGAGACAGATATTGAGTTAAATTAAACTTGAAAATGGTCTGTCAGTGTGAAAATAATAATAATAATTTGTATGTTGATCATGAGATATCTACATAGATGATAGTTGTTCAAGGATTAAGTACGACAGAAATTAGAAATGACAATGAAAAAGTAATAACAGTCTAATATTCAATTCAGAAAAGCTGAAAACATTTTCTTATTTTTCATTAGGTATTTGAGGATAACTTTAGAAATGTTACGAGCTTACAAGTAACGTATTAAGGCTTTGGAACGTATGGAATGTTTTCGAATTAATACACGCGAATTAATTCGCAAGGATAGTTTTATTCCAATGAATATCAATGGCGCAAACCTAATAAGACCTAAATATTCAAAAAATATACTTACATAATTTTTGTTTGGTTTCATTTATCAGTTCCTCCCAACTGCTCCTCTTGTCTGTCTTAGGAAATATTAAAGTAAGATTCTCTGGTCCAGTTCTGAAATTACAATTAAAATCAGAAAAGAAGAAAAAAGATAAAGAAGAATAATAAATTATTGCTTTCATAATTTGCATCCTCTTGAAAACTTACGTTGTATTTAAACTGATCTCCATATAACAAAGCTGCGTTTCACTATTCTGCCTCTCTGAGAGCTGCCTGTTCATCGTGTGTAGCATATCCCTGACTACTTCTTCTAAGTGCAAGTGATGTGTGTGCAATGCTGCTACTTGCTCGGATATTTGCGTTAGTGTGTTCACGTCTTGCGTCAACGTTTCTACTTCGTGCATTATCCGCCTTAGATTTTCGTCTTTAGCTGTAACATTTATTCAGTTCAAGTTTTCTATTGATTTTTGAAATATTTAATACACTGACTGAAATTATTAACGTCTATACTGATAACTTGATCGTTTTAACATACCTTTTACAATTTCCAGGTCAGCCAAAGATATCCTCATTAATAATTTGTACTTATTGCCTTCCATCTGACTCGCTATATTACTTTGGTATGTTCTGCAATTTGAGTGTTATTTTATCAAAAACGCATCATAAAATATTTAAACCAATTATCTTTCGCATAAGGTGTTTAACTTCAGAACTCTGTTTATGCTTTATTAACTAATTTACTTACGGAATGGGTTTTTTCATAGTCCCTGTTCGTCTCTTCACACTCGTTATTAACAGAGTATCGTTGAAAAGGAACAGGGCCCTATCTTTGATGGTTCCTTGGGCAGACGGCATTGATACTGTTTCATGTCTCAGGAACGTTCTGTCGGCTGAAGCCAGGTTAGATAGACCTTCGATCATCTGTTCGAGATCCCTTAGCGTTTGCTGTTGTTGCTCTAGCTCTAAACTTTCTCTCTCTGTACAGTTAATAAGTTCTAATAGTTCGTGGATTTCTTTTTGAGCCTCTAATAGCAGTGCGTGGTCGGGGTGTGACTGGTCTGTAATATTGGAAATATCACTGAAATTACAATACAAGAAATCCGGAAATCCCTACCATCCCATGTAGTGTCCAAATTGATTCGTAATCATTATGCGTTTTCGTCTCAAGAACGCAGTAGAATGTATTATTTCATAAAAGTAGGAGTTTTTTTATTTCGAATAACTAGTAGACGCATGGTTTAGATATTTTTATTAATTATTTTTAACCTAAGACTTTTGTAGCTTTAACCATAAGCTATTTGATAAACCTTTTGGTTAATAATTACCGGTATGCTTAATCAGCCTCTGTATAAGCAGTTTGTAGCTCGGAAACTTCTGCACTGGTTTTATTAACAAATTGTCCAGTGACCACTTCCCCTTGTGGTCTCTTGCCATCACATCCAGAAACTTAGCGAATCCTGGTCGTGATGCTGCAGCCGTCTTTATCGTCTCCTTTGCCTTCTTCAGATTATTGATGAAGGACATGTATGTATCCATAACGGTGGGTTTTGTAAACTGTAACGGTACATGAATGTATTTTAGCAATTTGGAAAGCATTTGCTTTTTAGGTTATAAATGTCGCATATCCATTAGAATCCACTTATAAAGAAATTAATTGCCGTTACTTTTAATCCATTTTATAACAGTAACGTTAAAAGGCGTGTTATAGTTAAGGAAACATTTTGGATATGCAAATTAAATTTTAGTCAAAAACAGTATTTGTTTAATATCTCTGTCTAGTTTAACTCGTGGATAGGACGGTAAAACTACTTTACCCAGTTAGGACACTATTCATAACACTCCCAAACCAAACCAGATAAGTTTATAGCAAAGATAGCCATTAGGGAGCAGAGAAGAGGCTTGTTCCTACATTTGTGGGTTAACTTAATGAAGCGGTCATTGACTTCCTTAAATGTACGAATTGCTGAAACATTTTAGGCAATGACCACGCATTTCTGACTTCACTTACTACGTCATTTCATTATCTTTTTCTGGAATCTGCTCTTTCTGCTAGGTCATTGGATGTCTACGTACAGATTACGTAATAGGCTTCTTATCAGAAAAAGTAAATGATCACAGGGCTATTAAAATTTGAGATAGGTACCTAACTAAAATTAGCCAAAGATTAATCTGAAGATATAATTAATAGTTTCAAATTTCGGCACTTGATGGAACTTGACCTGCACCTTGAACTAAAATATATTTGCCATGTCACAATGTCAAATCATTCCAGTTATGATGACATTCCATTGTTTACCTTCATTATTATTGTTTCCTTTTTGTAAATGTTTAAAGTTTTGAAAATTATTAAAATACCGGTCACGTAATATGTGTTATTAAATACTGTGGAATAGTGTTCAATTGAGTTTTGATTCAAGATTTAATATGGAGTTGTGTCTGGTCCACCATTTCTACACGGCTCTTATAACCTGCTACACTGCTACAGGTTCCACCCATTAAAACTACTTCAGCATCCAAATCTTGAAATGTATCAGCTGGAAGACCTTACATTAATGACAGCTCACCCAGGTGCCAGTTTACTCGCTTTAGTACCTGCTGGTACTTACCACTTCCAAAAACACATCTCCAATCTTCTGTTGCAGATCCCAGGTCTCCAGTCTTCGTCGTAACTGCTCCAAGAACACCTGGTGCACGTTCAGGATGCTAGGCACTTGGTAGAAGATCTCGTCCACTAGAAATGCGTCGAGCAATGCAGCATTCTCAGGGCTTTTCAGCGGTTGAAGATATTTCTGGAAAGGAAATTAATATGGTTAGCTTAATTGTTCTTTTTAGGGTTCCGTATCTCAAAAGGAAAAAAGGAACCCTTATACGATCACTTCTTTGTCCGTCTGTCTGTCTGTCTGTGTGTCCAGACCTTTTTCTCAAGAACGCGTGGAGTATCAAGTTGAAATTAATATCAAATACTCAGGTCTGCAATTTCCTGGAGCTGCGAAAAAATCGACCTTCTAAGTCACCGCAATCAAAAGACACGGCCATTTTAGCTACATATTTTGATACTCGCAAGGGAATCAAAACCTATAGGGTACTTCCCGTGGCCCTAGAATCATGAAATTTCGCAAGAAGCAATGTAAGTAAACTTTGCAAGGTCGTATCACACTCGACGGTTACACAGAGATAGGAGCTTGCGAAAGTAATTTTTGTCTTATTTCATACGTTATGTTTTAAATGGTTAAAAGGTTTTTTTTTCATTTTTAGGGTTCCGTACCTATAAGGTACAGTCTGTTTTCATAGGTAAGTACGGGACCCTCGGCGCGCAAGTCAGACTCGCACTTTACCTGTTTTTTTTTTAACCCGCGACGCAAACAGGGGTTTGTGCAGGCGTGTATACTTGTGTATCTATCTGTGGTATCGTAGATTCCAAACGGATGAAACGATTTTGATTTAGTTTTTTTTTGTTTTAAAGTTGACTTAATCGATAGTGTTCTCAGATATGATTCTATAAAATCTGTTCTTCCTTTTGAAGATCATCAGCACTTTTTTAGTTACCGATTAAGATTTCCGATTGGTTCAGCAGCATATGTTAAAGCTAAATACATTTGTTTATATGCAAGGATATTTTATTTCATAGTTTTTAAAGAATCGTTTTATGAACCTTGTTTTTTATTAAGTCGGGAGTTTTTTATTTATTAAAATAATTTAGGTATAAACCCTAAATATCGCTAATGGTAATAATTAAACACAGCCCACGTTTCTCACATTCCAGTTAATTTGTAAATCGTAAAAGTATAATGCTTACACCATCGAACAAAATCAAGTTCCATAGACATTTCAGCACGAGCAAAATTTTCTTTACGACTAGGGAGACCAACTGTTTTTCTTGCGAGACGAGTCCGTGCCCCAGTTCAGAACTCTTGGTCACCTTACTTTGTTATAACTTATACACCCAATCAAAGAATAACTCGCTATACCGACAAATTTGTATACAGCGTGGCCCGATTTCATTGCTCTTTAGCAAAGTTATAACATATTGCTAAGCCAGGAACATTGTCGAATGTCGCAACATAGTTTTACCAAGGAGTTTTATTACTCAGGAAAGTATTGTGGTGAAACGATGTAAACCTTTTGATAAGCTCCTTTGAAAAAATATTGGCAATGTTTTGTAAGCATTTTCTTTCATACTGCGTTATGTCTTTGAACCTCGTGGTCTACAGAGCCTCAAGGTGAGCATGCGGCGCGAATGCCTCGCCCCAAATTATGTCACTGTGAGCTGACTTTGTGAGACTGATTCGTTTCTCAAATTGGCTTTAATTCCTTAGTTTCAAAAACTCACGTTTTGGCATCAAAAAAATTAGCATCGCGATCGTCGCGTCGGGGAATTCTTGGCTATATATTTCTATGGCTTTTGGTAAACACAATGTACACCCGATCACATTACAATAGGGATAATTTGCTTTATCAAATCAATCAAAATTGACAAAGATAACGCGCATCAAAGTTCGAGAGTGGGGGCTCATGACGTCACTTAATGGTAAAAAGCGTACAAAGTCGCGACGTCACACGTCACTTCGTCATTTTTTTATTTAATTGACAAAAGAAAATAATGTGTTCAATATTTTTTTAAATGTAAATGACGAACTAATTAGAATTTTTTAGGAAAATAGCCTGTTACAATGGGCAATAAAGCTTGGACAATGAAATTTTTAACAAAAACAAATTTTGAGTATATTTAAGAGCCATATCCGTTGGATGTGATGCTATATCAACTTTACTCTTAATAGCTAAGTATAGGAACAAATTTTAAACTAATATCTCACGTAAGAAATTCGAGTTATTTAAAAGCTACGTGCCAGACGGGGTGGGGGGATTTATCACCGCGGGAGGGCGCGGAAATTTACAGACCAGGCGGAAAATGTGGAAAATTCACTCGGGAAAAATTTGCTGGTTATACATTTCATTACGAAAAAGGGTATGCGAGCGAGAGATGCTTGATTCTAGAAAATTTGCTTTTCCGAGCACATGATGCTACTGATATTGGAGCAACCGTAAATTCAGTGTTTTTTTTTAATTATTTTTTTCTAAAAGAAAAGTGCTGCTGCTTCTAATGTCCTCTTCGCGCACAGACATATATGTTCGTATAACTGTTGTTACTATTGTTTCCTTAGATATAACAATATACTTTGTTAGTTTGTACATTTAAAAATAAAGACAGTTTTAAGCCTGTTTGCTACGCCTGATTACGAAAAGTAATTTGTCTACACCCATATCATAAAACCTCTATTGTTTAATCAAAAACCGTAGGAAATGACCACCATTTTGACAACCAATTACGAAAAACCAGTGCTGCAATGTTATTTCTTTATCGTTTTTAGTAAAGAAATGAGATTAAATTTGGAACAGCTGTCAAAACTCAAGTGGGTCTCTATTCTAGTATCCATAGATATTAAACAGTTATTGATACGAAACGTCAATTCAGTATGTTTTTTTAATATAAACTGCACAACATTTGATCTCGAGTGACATGAGAATAGAGACTACATTCGTTTGTCTATGATTTAAAAAAAAAATGGTCTTGACAGAGGATCGAATTGGCGCCATTATGTTGGTGTTTTGCTGAACGAAAGTAGAATTGTTGTTGAATTGAATAGAAAAAGTTGTTTGTAATTTACATTTTAGTTGAAAATATGAATAGTAAGTAGTCTTCTCGGAGTGTGTGTGATGTGAAAATGCGCCGGATATCGGAAATATGCAGCCACGATTGCAACAAATAACTTGTTGCTAGAAAATATTGTTTCTGAACCCATCATGGAGGATTTATAATATGTGTGTAGATAAAGTTATGTATGCAACTCTGCATAATTTGGCCTTAAAACACACGTGCGATCTTATTAGGAAACTCGCCTATCGGCTCGTTTCATGAAAACCGCACTAGTGTTTTAAGGCCTATCATTATGCAACCGTTGCATAAACTACTATTGAAATATTATTTATACTAAAGTATTAATAACACTGTAATAAAATCAAATAAGTGCAATAGTTGCCTAGTGGTGTACAGCGAGGCTTCTCATGCAGGGGGTCAGATATAAACAATAAAAAAAACTACATGGAATTCAATGCATTATATAAAACGAAGGAAATTACAGTACTTTCTAGAACGCAGCCAGTTAAGACCTTTAATCGAATTCGTTCTAGTTTCCTGAAGTTCCTAAGTATTCTAATTGAATTCAGCTGCACTCCCATTGTTTATGTTCTAGATTTATTGACTGACTTTTGATAGAAGGTTGTATGTTCTCACTGGCATGTTCTTGTAGTGCTATTAAAGTTTAACTAATTCTAGGTTGTAGCTTTTACGGCTTGAAATATAGAATTTTTATATTTGAAACCCTATTATTATACCCTACCCTACTACTATCAATACATATAAAACAGTACCGTGACTCACTTATAGACAACGCACAGCCTAAACGGGTGGTCCTAGAGGTTTGAAATTTGGACATTCCTCGAGTACCCTAGAGGTGCTGCACTAAGGAGGGATTTTTCGAAATTCCATCCCTAAAGGCGTCAAAAGGGGTGATAAAGTTTTTATGGAAAATACCGCGGGTTAAGTGGCGGGTTCACTAGTAAACTATAAATATCTGTTAGGCCTTCTGGTAGACTTAGAAAATGCCATTGGGCATTAAGTTCGCTATTGGTCCTTTTATGTGGAATAATGGGTCTAATTCGAAACGGTGTCAATCTTCTTAATTCAAAATTTCCTAAACATAGAATAAGAAACATGTCTCGATTTTGTACTTCGTAAAGCTGTCAAGATCAAGTTTGACGTTTTTACTTTAAATTTAGTGACTATTTAATATAGCGAACACACTTTCGAATTGGCCCCACTATTTGAATAAATAAATATACATGGCGTTGTTACAAAAATAGTCTATAAACAATAAAGTTATTCTGTCCCGTTACTCATAAAAGCATAGCTTCTTAACTAAATTAGGTTTTCAGCATTATAAACAAACTCATAAAAGTACTTCATTTCAGGGATAAACAACCCTAGTACCCACATGATCCGACCACAAATATAATTAATTTGTCACTCGCCAGATAATTCGTATCAGATGAACGGGCGCTGAGTTATTAACATAATTACAATATATAAGGACGTGAAGACAGAGCCGGGCACGCGGAAAATTGGAGGAAACGAAACAAAAGGTTGAATTACCCTGGCTTTTGGGAAGTTTGGATTCAAATATTTCGTCTTTTTAATACAAAGAAGGGTCGAGGAACAAGATGTTTTTTTGTTATTCAACATTATATCTGTTGTTATTAAAGTGTTATGGAGAAATGCGTTGGGCTTTCTCAGAAGGAATCTTTTTGTAGCTTTTAATGGCCGAAATTGAATAGTTAAGTGTCCGTCAACCAATTGTCATACTTTCAATATTATGACCGATTGGGAATATGTGATAATGTGTACGTGTATGTTTAGTATTGATTATTTTATTTATATATTTCTACCCACGGGCATTGGCATTGGCACGGGATTTCCCGCCTCAGAAACCATCCAACTTCCATACAAATTTGACCTTGAAAGCGCTGAACATATTTTCGGATCCCAATCGAGGTGCGGTATGAGGTGCGACGCTTTCTTCCATGCTTGTACCTGCGCGGACGGCCGCCATTTTAGATCAATCTATGTGCCGGGGATTATCTTCGTATATCGGTACTAGACCCATACTGCTGTGTTAGCGACAAATGCAAGTTAGTACGAGTTTTAACGTACTTAAGTATTACTGCCGCTCACTACGGCAGTTCAGTCCAGGAAATCCTACTTTGGGTCTAGGAAAATGTGTGTTAGTGTCAATGATACTATTATCATTAAAAGTAAATGATAGTGACATTTTGCCAGCGAATCAAAATTTTAAACACATCAATAACGATATAATGTACATAGGCCGTTCTTCCGCGAAGCCGTTACCAATATTTTGAAAAGATTATAAACCTTTTGATATCCCATGCATGAAGACCCTTATCATGACCCTTTTGCGGTATAATTGCCTTCGGGTCACATTCTAATTAGTTCATCCCTCCGCGATGTTACAACGATACTGTTACAACTTTCATATATTCAAAATTTCAAGCGACAATAACTCTTCTTACTAACTCAATAAGAACTTTAACGAAGAATTTATTTGTATGTTTTTTTTATAATAACAAATTTATTTTTAGATTATAAAGACACTACGTTTGCTCATTTGCGTAGATATGCTATTATTGAAATGAGGACAAGTAGATTTTTGTCTGCGATAATAATAATAATAATAATGATATTTAATTTATTTCAGACAGAGTCCATATTGATTAGTAATACAGTGGAACTTAAAAACTTTGTTAGTAAACAATTACAATTACAAGGCATCACAATACAATACAATTAAATCAGTCTTGGCACTCCATAGACATGGCCCCTGGACTCCATGTGAACCGCGTTCCAGTGCAGCTGCATACTGGAACCGGGATTGTCCAGTATAACGGCCAGTAGGCGGTTGGGACTGTCGCGAACACGGCGCATCAAGGAGGCAGTTCTTTTTCTTATTATGATACAGATTATGTGAAAGATCTGCTTATAAAGGATGTTTTTTGAGACTATTTCAGTCATACACTTTAAGGTTAAAAATTGTCCCTCTTGTCCGAAGTTCATACCAAAACATCGGGCGTCAATGTCGTCCTTTTAAAAGGACACGAATAAACGGGACCCTTTTAGGATCACTCGTGTATTTGTCTGTCTGTCTGTAAGAGCCAATTTGCTCCGAAACTACTGGACCACGGAGTTGAAATTTGGTACACATATGTAAGTCGGTGACCGCAACACGGAAGTAAACGGGGTAAATAAAAAAATAAAAATTGTATTGCAAACCTTGGCGTGTGACATAAATGTGAAATAAAAGGGCTTGTTGTGAGGATCTTAATTTTTTTTTAATTATTTTAAAATAAATGGTGTTAAGGTATTTAGGAAAATAAGCGAATTCCCCCCTCTTATATCTCCGAAAGTACTGGGCCTTAAAATGGGCCTAAACACGAGGGGACAATTCGGAACCTAAATTTCTGTACAACCCATTTATTTATCTGTGAGCATGTCGCTCTTACTCCTCTGCTGCACTGGGAGTGAAGAAATAGCATAGAATGCGTGCAGATGCTTATCATCCTGGCATGTCGTAAAAGTCGACTAAGGGACGGGTCCTCTCCAACATGGTGGACTATCTGGGCGATGGGCTGATCACCTGTCACCATACGGTACGGTTCATCATACCATCTTAGGACTAATTAATCGAACGTGGCCACAAGTAGTCTTGTGGCTCTGCCCACCCCATTAGGGATTTCGGGTGTGATGCTATGTATGTATGTATGTCGCTTTTATGAGAACTATAGCCCTAGTCGGTGTGTATAGTATACTGATGTTGTTTCTTACCTTAACTAAAATCTCCAACGCCTCGACATAAGACTTCTCAGTGTCATACAACTCGACGACGACATGTGTTCTCGTGTCCTGAAACAAACAAAAAACATATTAATAAATATAATATAGAATACATAGGATAGTGGGGTGGTAGACGAGTCGGCCCGCGTGGGCACTGCCCTATCCCTTTCACTATGAGAGAATACATTTGCCCACCATAGGGACGTTATAAGCCGGTGATGAAGGATAACCTGCACTGGTCTGTGAATACCACGAGACAAAAATCCCCTAGGCAAATACAAGTATGTCACTTCGGCGGGGATCGAACCCATGACTTCACTGTCCAGTCAGACAAAAAACATTTCATTATAGAAAATGAAAATGGGCTCTTTCACATGTCTGAAGCTACCAGCGCTTCGAAAGGTCTGCTGAGAAGAAACGCCGCAAGAAGACATTAAGGAACGTAGATTATTTTTAGGGCCTTTATAGGTACCTAGACATAATTAATAACCTGGTCTTATTTCCTGAGACATTAAGCGATCGATCCCAGCGTGCCTAAAAATAATATTTGGACGTAATCCTCATTTCTTTGATTAAATTTGTATGGGAAAGCAGATTCCTTTTCGTTAAGCACTGTTTGCATCACTCCGCACGCTCTTTCCTTTTTTTTGCAAACATTGTCGTCCGGCACTGGTGACGCCCATGGCTTTAACTGAATATCGCTGCCGATTGGACAGTTAAATTGGATCGTGTGTGGTGTATATAAACGAACTGCAGATTGGATCAAGCCCATTAAACGATAGGCAGGATGGTGTATGACCAGCTTGAGTGAACAGATCTGTATAAAGTTCATTCTAGTTTATTTTCCTCTCCGTACTAATTTCCGTCCATTTTCAATTATGAAAATTGTAAGAAGCTGAACGCAAATTCTCCGTAATGGAATAAAACCATGACCCAATTCATTTGATATTACGAGCGATGATTAAATCTAGCTTTAGAACTTGGCTCTATTAATACTTCGGCGATTTTAATAACTACCCTCAATAGCAGCGTGTTTGTTGCTTGACAGTTTTTATTTGTTACCTAAAATAATGGTTGCTACGGCTTTAAAAAGATTAAATTCTTTTTCTTCCAACTACGCTTCAATTTCATCATTGTGACCTTAAATACTCAGCACAAAGCGGCACTTATTTGCTCTAGAGCAATAAACTTCAATACGAAATTCATTATTGCACTGTTTTGTATTTTTTTTATTTGGTTAGTTGTCAAAAAGTTTACACCCATTCCGACACAATCGACCACTTTTCTATGGTCAAAGAATAAGCAAGACAGTCCACATGTCGGCGGCCAAAATTCAAATGTATTGCTCAGGACAGAAACGCGTGGAAAGATAGGAAGGAAATCTTTGTCCAGCAACTAATATTCGGGGCTAGAAATTTAATCATTATATTCAAGCTCGACTACTGGAAAGCTTACTATGCGACCACGTTCCTAGTTTTAACGATCACAGTAGAAATAATAATCAATAGCAAACTATAATAATAATAATAATATTCATTTATTTCAGACATCGTCCATAATGATTAGTAATACAGTGGAACTTAAAAAACTATGTTAGTAGACAATTACAAGGCATCACAAAACAATACAATAAAATCATGGCACACCACAGACATGTACCCTGGACTCCATATGAACCACGTTCCAGTGCCGCTGCATACTGGAGCCGGGGTTGTCCAGTATAACGGCCAGGAGGCGGTTGGGACTGTCGCGAACACAGCGCATCAAGGAAGCAGTTCTTTTTCGAAGTATTGCGTAAAAGCCTCCGGGCCTCAGCGAACATACCTGATGCGGCCTGCGCCTGAACTATGCTTCCGATCTAAGTGTAAAGATGGCAGGAAGTAAAATTTCTTGTAGTTTCAACATTTTTAGGATTCCGTTCCTCAAAAAACGGAACCCTTATAGGATCACTCGTGTGTCTGCTTATCTGTCCGTCTGTCACAGCCAATTTGCTCCAAAACGACTGGGCCGATTGAGTTGAAATTTGGTACACATATGTTAGTCGGTGACCGCAACACGGACGCGTAACGTAAGTAAATGAATTATAAACATGGGGGCCACTTTTGGGGTGTAAATTAGAAAATTAACAAAAAGTTATGCATACTGTATTGTGTGACACATCAAATGAAAGGGCTTATTGTGAGGATCTTAAATATATTTTTTTTTAATTTTAAGATAACTTGTTGAGAAGTTATTTAGGACAATAGGCGAAAATTGACCATTCCCCCCCCCCTCTTATTTCCGAAATTACTGGGCCTAAAATTAAAAAAAAATACTTCTAATAGTTCTTTACCTATAGATTACAGGAAAACCTATAAGTAGTCAGAAGTCTATGGTATTTAAAGTCACGTGTCACGTGAAAATCCCGTCTTAATAAAAGGCGGCTTGCATTAAAAAAGTATTACGACAAAACTGGGTTATCCCAAGTCCTCTGTCCAGTAGCATTCAATAAACGAATAATATCGATCGATGAACGAGGCCGACTGATAACGGACAGTGGATTAAATCACGATTTTCCCACGTGGCAGACGGCTTACGTCGAGTTCAGAGGGCTAAATAAAACGTGCTCAAAAATTTGGGGAACCATCCCTGACGTGTCCTGCCCAAGACCGTTTGTGTACGCGAGCGAAGCGTTTTGTGTTACAGAATCACATTACCCTTTGCAAAAATTTCCCGTAGTTTTTGACAAAACTACAAGAAACTTGCCAAATACGACATATCCCACCACCAACCCATGGTCCTACCCGCCTTGCGGCATAACGGACCGAATCACGGGAGATGGGCGCACTACTTGCTCGGGGCTTTTTCATGCGCGCATTTCTTCGCTCCCTACAGTATCTTTTTCCATCCCTTGTGACACCACAACCAACATGTACTTCGGCTTCGGCTTTCCCGTTTACTTCAGCAGTTCTGCCTCTTCCCTTCGCCTGTGCCACCCGTGGGCAAACGCCTAGAGTCTGTCAATGTTATTGCTGCTGCACACTAGATTGCCAAATACGACAGTGGAGTATTCGTTCGCCTCGTCTCCGTTTCGTGTCGGTAGTCCGAATATTAAAGGGCTGTAGTTTCGTGTTTACGCAAAACCACCCCACCGCATTCTCGCTCCCGTCAGTCGGCTGCTGCAGGGGCAGAAATTTCTACGGCGTTCATCTTGTACGAGTGTCTAATATACAACGGCGCAAGACGAGAATGTAGATAGTTGTTGTCTGTCTCGCCCTGTTTTCGGCAAATATCCCGGCAAGACCTCTCTCGTATAGTTTTGTTGAGAATGTGGGGCAGGATTAAGACAGCGGTGACAAGACAACTGTGTACAGAATGTAAAAAAACCCTTCTTTATGAAACACGTAAAAATACTAGCTTAATACTTTTTTGTGTAAAAAATTCTTATCAACTTTCCTTGTAAATTGAAACGTACTGAAACAACCTAAATCCTTCATAATTTTTTGCTTATTTTATGTTTGTTACGGCAAAAGGTCGCCCAGCGACCTCGGACATTTCCGAATACCTTACAAAACTCGGGCCGGTTCGCATTTTACATAAGGGACGACTGATACTGTGACCGCAAGTATTCGGGAGTGTTTGAAGATAGCTATTCTTTTTATGCGACGCTAGTGATAAAGGCTTCGGCGGTGTATTTTGTCAGAAGAACGTCACGTTGTTATATTTCATTTTAATTACTTTCACCTATAGTTTTTTCATACGCGCACGAAATGTTCTCTTGGTAATGCTATTTAAAGGCGTTTGAGCATCCTCAAGCCTAACATTCCTGAAGAATGCCTCGCCATTCCACATAGGTTCACACATCAGACGAATCGAGTGAGCGCGGCGGGTCAAAACTCAAAACCATTTACTTATTTAGCAAATTGGGTGGCCAATTCTCGAGAACTCTTTGACTCGTCATATGTTCAAATTAATCTACAAGGGCTTCGGAACAGACCGAAGAAGAAACGCCGCAAGAAACTCAACACCGCTCCGCCGCTTCAGAGTTCTTTTTTTTTTCAAATCATGTAATACGGTGAGCATCTATTGGGGGTATTTATTGCGTAGGTAAACTTGTGAAGTGACAAAGGCATTCGCGACGCACGCTCACCGCGAGGCAGATCAAATGAAGACACGACTTGGGTTTATAAGAAACGCTTTCAACAAAATAGGGGTGGTACTAAAACAACCAGTAAAATAAGTAACGGGTAAAACATCTTAAAACGTTAATAAAAATAAAAATAAATATTTTTGCTGGAATCAGGCCGATAAAAGCCTTATAATATACATATGCCGCCTCGGATAAAAAGAAAAGAGCATAGAAAAATATATACGCAGATCCGAATTATACCGTCTGCTAAATAACGACGTCTACCGATTTTCCTCAACCATTTCATACAACGTTTTTCTCACAATACAGCAGTGCGCATCGCCCAGTCGATGAGAGATGTACTAAGAACGAGCAATGAACCCAATACCGACACGTTCCTATCCAAAACTCATATCTTACCTACGGACTTTGTATTAAACGAAACTGTACCTCTTGGACTTAAAGCTGAATTTGCAAATACGGAATAAAGCGTTACGAGAGTTTACAAAGTTCCCAGTTGATATTGTTTAGTTTGTATGGCGAAAGCGATAGGTATTTTTGATTCAAGGGCGTTGGGCAATGTTTCCAACCTTAACCGGGATTGAAATCGTCGGTAATTCTGGATAGTGTCTGTTTTGTTTGAAAACATCCCTTTGAGATTTTTGCAGTATGTAATCTTTGTTGTTATTGGCCAGTGCTGGGAATCGCCTTGGTTAGGCAACCTTAAACGCCATTTATGTTTTTGTGCAGAGTTATTTAAGCAAATGATATAGGTATTTTCTTACTAATATTTCTATAAAAACAATTCAATTCAATTCTTTCTTTACACCTCAAACGGTGCATAAAGTGCAGGTCAAGATCGATATTTTGATAAACTCTTCATGAATAATATTATCCTAAAGAAGAGAACTAAACCTATCAGAACAGTCTATTTTTTTTTTCTTTTTATACCTCCGGTTCATGTAGTACAAACTGTGAGTCCGTCCATTGTCTGTAAGATGGTGACCGCAGAAATGTATTGAAAACTAAACTGCAATGAACATTAGATGTCCTACACAAATATACAGGGTCGGTCAGAGTAAGTGTTGAAAAGACTACAAATTCGAAAAGTCAGTACATTGACATTATTGATGCAAGTTGAGTATTAAATTATTTTGGAAGTTTAAGAATAAATCAAGGCTCTTCTAAAAAGGTTTATTTAAAGGTTTTTGTTAACCAATATGCCGCAGGAAATAATAATGAAAACCTACTTAACAGCTTATTGTTTCAACAATTTTGTAGCTGTTAATTAATCGCAGATTCGCAACGAATATTAATAAAATTTTACATTAATATTTCTTAGGATCTGAATGAATACATAAAATTACTTTTATCGCCGATTGTAGAGGTTGTTGTTCCTAGGCAAAAGCTACTATATGTAGATAAATACAGGGTGGACCATAATTTTCTGCACTTTTAGAAACATGATAGAGGCAAAACTACAAATTCTATTTTATTAGGTATTTCTTATAAGTAATTAGTATAAAATACATTTTTAATTTCTAAAAACACTATCGTCTAAACGAGCTCCGTCTTGCTGCTGGCACTCCTGCAACCGACTACGCAATTGTATGAAAAGATGCTGACAATCATCACTTCTCGTACGTAACCGCCCTGTTTGCTTAATATTCGTTGTTGAACCAGTTTCTTTAAACTTATTGACCACAACTTTGATTAAATTGATGTTGGGACACTAACTTATGCGGCGTAATCTATATTGAATCCTAAAAAAGCATTGTATAGTAGCATAACCACGTTGCTTTCCTGTGAAACTGTCCATCGTAGTCAAAAATATACAAAATTTCCCGTCATACTTTGTACCGCACAATTAATAGTTTAGAAAAAAAACTGTGTTGCTATTTGCAAAGACTTATGGCCCACCCTGTATTAGAAATGAGTTTGGTGAAGGGTCTTGAAAAATCAGTATCAATTCAATATTTAATGAAGTCGGTTAAAAAACGATGACGACAAGTCTTTCAAAGCAGATTTTGACTTTCTAGCATGAAGTGATTAATTTAATAATGCAGGTTGCCACTAAGTTCTGATTTTTCGATACTTCAATTCAATTTAGACCTGTTGACTTCGGACCTACAGCCTAAATTAAATGTGTTATTGAGATGGCGATACGCCTTTTTTGAACAGGCACTCTTCAAGTTTGCATCCTTGACCCACTTCCACGTGGAATTTATGCGAATCCCCTTGCTTTAATCATATACTTTTACATTGGAATTAGGGACGTCAGGTTATATTTATTTCTGATCATTGAAATATACAGTAAGGAACTGCTCAAAGCAATTTTCATGATGCTTACTTTTGAGGTGTCAGAACGTGAATCTGACACCATCGCAGGTTCAGTTGCATGGCAACCAACATCCACGACACCTATTTAAGTAACACTGTTATAATTGAAAAAATTCCCTCCCGCATCGTGCGGTGTGAGACCACAGCACCACTGACCCCACCGTCCACAATGATATGACAGCGTGTGAATCAAGCAACATTAACTTTTGTGTGTATGTCGTAAGAACTAAGACATCAGCAATAGGATGTGGTTAAGCCATGACGCTGGCATTTGACAATCTACTATGAGACTTGTTGTACTGATTTGATACTTGATATTGTACTGATATGCTTCCTTCTTTTGAGATCTTTGTTTCTGGTTGCGATTTCTAATGCGAGTGTTTATCAGTCAGAGGTAGGTTGAGAAGGTGGATAATCAAGTAAATATTTTGAAAGTTAAAAAGTTATAAAAATAAAACAAAGACTTAGTACCTATATATTTTTTGAATAGTTCTGAGTGCTGAGAATTATTCTGAAAACTAGCGCTCTATAGACACGACTCAGCCCGCTCTAAGAGCACATGCTGAGCCGACTTCTTATGCCTCACAATGCTATATTTTTTTTTTCATTTGTCTATTTTCTACTTGTTTCAAATGGATCCTTTGTGTTTTATTCTTTTGTTGTGTGGCAATAAAGTGACTTCTATTCTTTTCTATAAAATAGAGATGCAAAAAGGTTATTATTAATGATTAAGTCACTATGTTTTTTAAAGTGTTAAGTAGGCTAAGGTTAAGGTATTTTTGTTCGAAAGTTTTTTCTCTCAAAATAGGAATATTGATTATTTTCACAAACATTGGTTCAACATTGTGTCAGAATTACGATTCGTTTGTACGAGAAAAATAAGAGTTACGGTGTTTTTACTAAAAACTTCTAAACTACAGATACTAAACGGATTTTGATGTGTTCCATCATCATTAAGAGAATTTCTTGAAGGTTTTAATGATGCAAGTAAATAAATGGGAAAAGGGCAGAATAATGATGATGATGGCATCCGTGCGAATCCGTGGCGGGTCGTTAGTTCATAATAATGCATTTCGGACTACAGTATTATATTCAGGAGCTATGGTCACGTCCGATAGTGATTTCATCGTTCAGTGACCAGATTATTTTGATAATCAATATATATAAAACAGTACCGTGACTCACTTATAGACAACGCACAGCCTAAACGGGTGGTCCTAGAGGGTGAAAAGGGGTGATAAAGTTTGTATGGAAAAGACCGCGAGCGAAGCTGTGGCGGGTCCACTAATGACTGTATAAATTCGCACATACATGCTCGTAGGATGACAAGATGGAGCCGAAGAGTTGTTGAGTGGCGACCGCGTATTGGAAAGCGCGGCGTGGCCAGACGAGGTGGACTGAGGACCTGGTGAAAATTGCGGCACGGCTGAAGAGCCCTATTACGACTTTTCAATAATTGGGCATCTTTGACGTTCTTATTCTGAGAAACTGAAAGACTTAGACAAATTTGACTTACTGACTGGTGGAGTATAGTTATTATTATTCATCATAGCGGCCTCGCTTATTGCAATTTATTCTTATTTATTGATATAAAGCCGAAATTCCGCAGCAAGTTTTTCAAAAAATGCGCGACGGCACTTTTTCGAGCTCGTGGATTGAACTATTCTACTAAGCAAACGAAATAAAAAATATATAATAATATCTCTTGAATAGTCGTGTAGTTTATAGCGGCCTCGGAATTTTGAGATATGTATGGAATATGTAAAAAAAAAACCATGGCAAAACCATAAAACTACTAAAAACGCTAAGAATTGACAGTAAATTACTCTTTACTACGTTAATATTATTACGTAAATATTATATATATTAGAATAATCGTTAGTTTATAAATAATTAAAATTAAATACTTTTTAAGAAAAAATAATTGATTATACAACTTAAAATAAACGTAATTACAACTCCCAAATTACTACATAATGTTGGCCGCCTGAATTCAGAGCCGCGCCGGCGGTTGATGAAAGCAGACTTGTGTCCGGCCGAACGATTGTTCCCAATGTAAAAAGAGCTCTGACGGCCATACATCTTATATGACCGTCAGCGCTCTTTGTACATTGGACGAGGGCGACGTGACGCGTGCGTCCAATATACCTAATCTTTCAGAATGCGATTTAGTGATAGGGCTCTGAATGCGAGCAGCACAGAATATATCGTTGTGGCGATAATTGGGGGAGGCCTATATCCAGCAGTGGACGTCTTTCTAATGATAATGAAATGATGATATAATTCGCGATACAGTACGTTTGTTTTAACACTAAAATTAAAATGTAAGTGTTTAATAGTAGTTTATGCAACGGTTGCATAATGATAGGCCTTAAAACACTAGTGCGGTTTTCATGAAACGAGCCGATAGGCGAGTTTCATAATAAGATCGCACGTGTGTTTTAAGGCCAAATTATGCAGAGTTGCATACATAACTTTATCTACACATATATTATAAATCCTCCATGATGGGCTCAGAAACAATATTTTCTGGCAACAAGTTATTTGTTGCAATCGTGGCTGCATATTTCCGATATCCGGCGCATTTTCACATCACACACACTCCGAGAAGACTACTTACTATTCATGTTTTCAACTAAAATGTAAATTACAAACAACTTTTTCTATACAATTAATTCTACTTTCGTTCAGCAAAACACCAAAATGGCGCCGATTCGATCCTCCAGCAAGACCATTTTTTTTTTATATCATAGACAAACGGATGAAGTCTCTATTCTCACGTCACTCGAGATCAAATATTGTGCAGTTTATATTTAAAAAACATACTGAATTGACGTTTCGTATCAATAACTGTTTTAATATCTATGGATACTAGAATAGAGACCCACTTGAGTTTTGAGGAACAGCTGTTTCCAAATTTAATCACATTTCTTTACTAAAAACGATAAAGAAGTCATGTTATTTCTTTATCGCAGCACTGGTTTTTCCTAATTGGTTGTCAAAATGGTGGTCATTTCCTACGGTTTTTGATTAACCAATGGAGGTTTTATGATATGGGTGTAGATAAAAAGCTTTTATCGTTTGTTCTGTAACATTGTAAAATATAACGTTTCCGTTTACGATCAGTAATCGAAGTTTTTTGTTATAGCTACTGTAAATCGACGAATGCGTTTTACAAACGTTACTTATTTTCTTTGATTGGACTTCGTTTTTCGGTTCCGTACCTCGAAAGGAAAAAACGGAACCCTTATAGGAAAACGCGTGTGTCTGTCAGTCCGTCTGTCACAGCCACTTTGCTCCGAAACTACTGGACCGATTCAGTTGAAATTTGGTACACATGTAAATTAGTGACCGCAATACGGACGTGCAGGTAACGAAAATAAATTAATTTTAAACAAGGGGGCCACCTTTGGGGGAAAAATCAGCAAATTAAAAAAAAAGTATTGCAAACTATAGCGTGTGACATATCAAATAAAAGCGCTTATTATGAGGATCTTAAACATATATTGTTTATAATTTTAAAATAAACGGTGTTGAAGTTATTTAGGAGAATAGGCGAAAATTGACCATTGACTCGATTCTCCGAAGTACACTTCGCATAGCAGGTATCACAGTTTTTTTTAGCCGAATGATACTTTTGCATAATAATATACTTTGAATAATTATCAGTTGGTATAATAGTCATTTCTCAGAATATGAAATTGCAGAACACTGTATCGCCAGATCTGATATATTTTGTAAGTACTGTACTTAATTGAAAATAGTTAAACGCAGCAGCGAGCGAGCGGAGCGAGCGAGCAAGGCCTTCGGAGCAAAACCGACTCGGATAGGTCAGGTTAGAAGGCGGAAGCGAAGCGAAGCGTACCTCCTGCCTTAGTCTTCGTGGTTATTTTATTTTTCTACATCATCCCAGAAAAGTCTTTTTGCATAATAACTATTCGGACATGTAAATATCATTCTTGTCAATATTATGCCACGTTAATATTCTGCTTTTCAATATTATGAGAAATGACAGTATGTGAAAAAATATAAAGTAATACGGTGATATGATTGATGATTCTGCCAAGGTTTTTATTGGAAACAAAAATATGACATTCAATTTTATGCAACAGATAGTAAACCACAATAAACATATATTATGTCTTTTATGTATATTATAATAATTATACACTATAGCGTAGTGTATTCCTGCTTTACGATTTATACTTCCTGCACCATCCTTAACACGTTTCTGTTTGGCCTCGTGGTTGACTGGTAGAGAATGCCGAAAGGTATTAAGTCCAACATTTATACACTCGTGTATTGTGCAATAAAGTTATAATAAATAAATAATACAAGCGGGTCAACGACTATACTTTAGCAAATATAATGGATATTTACGAGTCAGAAATATTGTGAATCCACATTAAAAGGTCGGGAGACGGAATAAACGAGATTTACGAGACGTGCACACGCACCGGGATAATGTTGTTCGCATTTTATGTATTTACTGACGGCAACTGGATTTTCTTCGAAAATTTCCATCCCCGGAAAATCAATACGAGTTAATACATATTCAATTATGTTGAACATTAAGTTGAGTTTAGTCAATTGGAGATTTTTTCTATTCAGTGAATATGCGTCTTTTATTTTTAGTCATCTAGTATACAAACAGAATTTTTGGTGGTCACAACCAGCGGCAGTGTGGTCAGAATGTATCAATTCAACAATCAATAATTAATAGCTTCAGTCAGACCTAGTATAACTAACAGGTATGCGCGAAATCTAATACTAGCTTCTGAAGACTACGTAAAGCGAATTCTTATTTCTAGGGCATATTACTCAGTAAAAGACTACGTCATGGAGAGGGACGTTTGGCTTAAATCGTGACCTGCACCGGCGATCCCTGGGTCTCGATGGGCGTATGTACTGTAGTATATACTTAGATTTGTATAAAACTGTAGACATCATTGTTTACTTATATGTGTACTGATTTGAAAAAAAAAAATACCTCACCGAATTTCTTGCCGGCTCTTCTCAGTAGAGGATTTTTTCCGAACCGGTGGTATCATTCCTTGACCTTCATAAGAGCTTGTAAAAGCCTAAATTGAATAAAGATAGTTTGACTTTCACTTATATGACGTAATCTAGAGAAACTTGTAAGTATTTATATGTGATTCGCGCAGCCCTTGTCGACTTAGACTTTGCTGTAACTGACCATGTTAAGCAGTGACAGTGTAGGCTGCTTCAGGGGCGGCTTTGCCATTGCGAGGCTCCGGGCGGCTAGGTCTTTGTGGAAGTAATTTAATGATGATGCTACTGGTATCAGCGCCATAACTACCACGCAAGAGAGCGCCAGTGGCATGACGTGAGTCTTATACTACTATAGTACTATTAGTACTTAATGTTTTTTCTACTTGGGTTGTTGCGCGAGTGCGCGAGACCCTTGCAACAGCGAGGCCCCGGGCGGTTGCCCCGCTCGCCACCCCTAATGGATTACATTCTCCAGTTGTACGAAAGTGCCTACAGTATCTTACCTGTATAACAGTGATATCCAGCGGTAATCCGGACTCGTGTGAACTGACTTGCCAATTCAACAATTTGTTTTTAGTTACGTTGAGGCCGAGCCCTACAAAATGGCCTATTCAGTAGTCACAGCTCGCAGCAATGCAGGCTTTTCTCAACTATCTTGCCAATTCATCTTTTGACAACTTTCTTCCTACATACATTAATAGCGCATCAGGGTTGTTTGCGTGAGCGATGCGCTTCCCTGATGCATCGCGGTGGAGCTAGCCGTATAATTCCCGGCACATAAGTTGAACTAAAATGGCGGCCGTCCGCGCAGGTACAAGTATGGAAATAAAGCGTCGCGCCTCATACCGCACCTCGATTAAGACCCGAAAATGTGTTATGTATTCAAAGTCAAAGTTCAACTTACGTTCCGCGAGTTATAACCCTTTCGATTACGGAAAGGTGCACTGTCCATTTAAGAGACTGCCATGGATTGCAGCCCCAGGCCTTGGCGGTGTATCAGATATATTTGGCGTGTTTCCTGAAAAAATCTAATTAGTCCGTCATTTACATTATAAAAAAATATTGAACACATATTTTTTCTTTTGGCAATTAAACAAAAATGACGAAGATATAGTGCGTTGAAGTTCCGCGCGACGTCACGACTTTGCACACTTTTTACCATTAAGTGACGTCATTAGCCCCCACACCCGAACTTTGATGCGCGTTATCTTTGTCAATTTTGATTGATTTGATGAAGCAAAAAATACGTGTTCAATATTTTTTGATAATCTAACTGACGGACTCATTAGACTTACTATTTTTTCAAATTTAATAAATAATATGGTCGTTTTTTTTTTTCATTGTTACTACTGACCTGTTTCGCAGTGAGAGCAAGCGCGAGCGCCGGTTCCTCCCTGCGCGCGCGCTCCGAACTCTCGTCATCCGAGTCCGACGCGTGGAATGACGAGCTCACCGACCCTGGACTCGGATCGCTCAGCCGCAACTTTAGACAATCGCGGCGCATTGTGACACGGACATTTGAACTCTTCAATCTGACTTTTAACACTTCAACTAGGTTTATCAATTCAACTATTTTTGTCAGTTTAAATTGGAACTCTGACACACTTTTTTGGTTAGGAATGATTTGACTAGATTTTTTTGTACTTTTTGGTTCGTGTTTCATGGACGTTGAGCTTGAGTTAAAGATGTTGTTTTAAGGTATATTTTTTTATGATGTTTGATGTTTAAGTAAGATATGGCATGTTGAATACGGCTGTGGCTTGGTATGATTTGCGTTTGTTATTCAGTACGAGGAGTTTTCTATAAAATACGTATTTCAGTACCTTTATTCGGGAACGCTAAGTGATTCTGTAGCGACTCGTGAGCGAGATTTCTCATCCCACTCTTCCGCACGACACGTAATGCGAAAGAGTGGGATGAGAAATCTCGCTCACGAGTCGCTACAGAATCACTTAGCGTTCCCAAAATAGAGGCGCAGGAAAGCTTTGATAGCAGCATTTTACCGAAAATATGTTCTCAAAATGTATGTAAATGTTTTATATTTAACCTCTAGTCTACAGGATAATATACTCAAAACATTTTCTTGTAAGTCCAAAATCGATACAGAATTTAATATAATGGACCATAGCTTAAAAATCAACAGATACATTTACATAAACAATTAAAAAAACTGTTAGTGCATTCTTTTATTTCTAATGTTCATGCGTAATATAGTAATATCTGTAATATACTAAAAACATTGGAATTTGTAATTTAACATGCTGTTTTCTAAATTGGGTTAATATTTCTAATAATTTTACCAATTAAAAAAAAACATACGCAGAACAATACATGCAAATTGTAGGATTTTGCTCCTTACTCTCAATATTAGATAGCAAACCAGTTTATTTTTAAAAATAAAACATTACAAACTTATTAATTCAGTCGACGGTGGCGCCACTTTCCTTTCCTTAAATCTATATGAAGTAAAAGTAACTAGTTCGAATTTCGATCACCATAAAGATAAGTTTGTTGCATGTTTAAAACTGATCGATGTATCCATTAGAGATAAGGAACGAATTATTGCTTCTTATGTGAGTTCGTTGTCCGGTGGCTGCCGTTTTGAATGGACTAAAGTGGCTGTTCCGCAGTGTTATTGGGTTGTTGACAGTAGAGTTTTTTTTGTGGTAAAAGCCAAACAGTAATCCTCACTAGATGATTACTGTTCGAATGGGCCGGCTCGACCGGGGTAGTACCACACTCTCACAGAATATCGGCGTAAAGTAATACCTTGCTATTGCGTTTCGTACGGTGAGTTACGAGATCCGGAGGCCTATTCCCTCATCCCCATCCCATCCCCAATCCCCATCCTCCCTAGACTGGCAACGCATTGGCAGCACTTCTGGTGTTGCAGATGTCCATAGGCGGCGGTGACCGCTTTCCATTAGGCTTGTGTAGTACATGTACTAATGAACTAAAGGAATGAATTCCCGTCACTGTACTAGAACGAACTATTCCGTAACGTTTCTGCTCTTCGTACATTTAGTACATTGCGCGGAGCGAGCAGCGTAAGCGAAGCGATCCGATTGACCGACCGAACGGCTGCACATTGGCTCTGTCAAAGTAAGACAGCAAGAGGGAAGGAAACGGACCAATCGGGCGGGAGCAGACCATAGAGAGATTATTTCAGTGTACTACAGTGGCGAAGCCTGCCTACAAGCCGATTCCTGACGGTTTTACCAAGCTAGAAAGCTACGGCTAGCTGTGAATGTCAGACCCGCACGTACGGTTCTAAGTCTTCCGGCTTCCCTTAGGAAATCTTTGACGCTTCGCCACTGGTGTACTAGTGTACTAAAAGAACTAAAAGAGCGAACTAGTACATTCGCACAATCGTACTAGTCTGGAGCGATCCGCGCAGTGAACGAGCACGCACAACTCTATTTTCCATCAGGTGGGCCGTCTGCCTGCTTGTCAGCCTACTCCTTTCTCTAAGGGCCGGCAACGCATCCGTGATTCCCCTGGTGTTGCGGTTGTCCATGGGCGGTGGTGATTGCTTACCATCAGGTAACCCACATGCTCGTTTGCCCCCCTATACTATACAAAAAAAACTAGAGGTGTCCTTTTCATTCTGTTTGACATATGTCAAGTTCGTAATTAACTTTTACGAGCTATATTCGTCATTGTTCTAAGTTTCAGAGAAACTGATCGTTATTATAACACCATATCGCTTTATTTTGACAGTTTTTTTCAACGAAAAGTTCGCAAAAATAAAGATAAAGCTCCAGATTGCACGTTAATGTCTGAACTTTGGAATACTAACAAAGAGAAATATACTGGACAAACAAATCACAATATAGATCATAATAATATAACCCTTTTACAAAAATAACCGCAGTGACCCAGCCGTCTTACTCTGTAACCCGACCCTGCCATTTAGGGCCTGGCCACATCTACACGACACGACGCCGTGAAGGTGAAAAGGCGCGGCACCGCCGCGGCACGGCGCGACGCCGCGTGGTTCCACGGCGCCGCTACATAACCACGGCATAGTATAAAGAGGGGGGAAGTAAGTTATCTTCATACAAACGCACCGCGCGCGGCTTGTATGTGTGCGCCAAAGCACACTTAAACAAAATGTCGACCCGTTTCTCAGTGCGCCAGTCGGGGCTAACACCGCACGAGGTTCGCGCGTCACGGCTTTTCGGCACCGCTAAATGAATGAAAAATGTGTGATAAACGTATTGCTGTGTGTTTGGGTGTGTTAATAATTCATCGATTCCAGAATTGTCTCTGTTCAGATTACCTATTGAACAGAGACAACCCTGAGACAGTAGGCAATTATATCGCGGATTGGGCCGGAGATAGCCTACTTCCCCTCTTTATACTATGACCACGGTACAGATGTGGTGCATAATTAGTTTCCATCGCGTTTTATCGAAATAGTTCGTATTATCGTGCTCTCTCAATTAGCTTCAGCAGGCCCCCAATACTCGGTGCATTCGAGATAATCTCACAATCGCGATTAAACGTCAGTGCATACAGTCATTTGACACAACTGTATGAATCTGACGTTTAATCTCGCAATCGACATTATCTCGAAAGCATCGAGAATTGGGGACCCATCATACCATGCTGTCATTTTTCATTTTGACATTTGACACTAAATAATAAAGTTTCATATGAATATATCCCATCGTCTTCCGATTGAGATCTGAGTTTTACCGATGGAAACATATTATTCACTATATCTGTACAGCGACGTGTCGTGAATAATTCCGTTGCAAATCACCTTTATACCTATAGAAATAAGGGCGACGTGCAACGGAATTTTTCAGGACACGACGCCGTACCGTGGTTATGTAACGGCGCCGTGGAACGACGCGGCGTCGCGTCGTGCATTTGTACGGCGCGGCGTCGCGCCGTGCCACGGCGCCGTGCCGTTAAGATGTGGCCAGGCCCTTATTGTCACGCGACACCCTCTATTGTTGCATGCGACCGGTTCTACATCAGACCAACCGGTTAGAAGTGGAAGTAAAGCTTGTGATCTCGGGTTCGAATCCCGTCAGTGATATAATACATACTTGAGGAGCTAAAATACAGATTGTTAGTTAGGGCCGTTAAAGGTGATGTTTTGTTTATTGTAGCCTGGTAGCCAGGTTTGTGAGTACAGGGTAATTTTTAAGACGTAATGCAAAACTATTGTTTTAGGTACATCTAAGGTTTTACGTTAATAACGCCTGCACGTTCCTACAGTGCTGGAATAGGGATTTTCACTGGGTAAAAAAAAAACCGGTCAAGTGCGAGTGAAACCCGCGTGGAGAGGGTTCCGTTCCAAACATGATAAAGTGAAATTTCCTATGTTACTTTAAATACCATAGACTTCTTATAGGTTTTCCTGTAATCTATAGATAAAGAACTATTTTCTGTATTTTTTTTCAAAATTTTAGGCCCGGTAGTTTCGGAGATAAGGGGAGGGGGGGGGGGGGGGAATGGTCAATTTTCACCTATTTTCCTAAATAACTTCTAAACTATTTTACTTAAAATAAAAATAAAAAAACATTTAAGATCCTCACAATAAGCCCTTTGATTTGATATGTCACACGATTTCAGTTGCAAACTTTTTTTTTAGTTTTCTAATTTATCCCCCAAAAGTGGGCCCCAAGTTCAAAATTAATTAATTTACGTTACGCATCCCTGTTGCGGTCACCAATTTACATATGTATACCCAATTTCAAATCAATCGGTCCAGTAGTTTCGGAGCTAATTGGCTGTGACAGACGGACAGACAGACAGACACACGAGTGATCCTATAAGGGTTCCTTTTTTCCTTTTGAGGTACGGAACCCTAAAAAACTAACTAGTCTGTCAGTTAGATTATCAAAAAAAATTGAACACGTTTTTTTTATTTATCAAATCAATCAACATTGACAAACATCAAAGTTTGGGAGTGGGGGCTCATAACGTCACTTAATGGTAAAAAGTTGGAAAGAAACTGCAAAGCTTCGCCATTTTTTGTTTTATTGACAAAAGAAAAATATGTATTCAATATTTTTTTATAATGTAAATGACGGACTAATTAGAATTTTTCAGGAAACACGCCTATTAAGAAATCCACTATTTATTGAATTAACATTTATCCTAATTTATTTCCTTAAGAATGGACACCCTTTACTGCTTGTAGGGTGACAATATTAGGGCTATTCTGTATTATAATTTTTATTAAGTAAATTAGGTATAATCAAGTACGATTTAACGTCGAAGTTATATTTGCTGTCTTTAATTGAGTTGGAAACATTTGTTTTGCATCACGTCTTCAAAATTAGCCTTATTAGTTTGAATTTTTTTGAACTTAATAATATTGGTAGAAAACCTTTAGTGAACAAAGACCTGAGTGTCCTTTTGTAAATAGCTATCCAAACTTGATTACTGCAGCTATGTGATGTTCTAACGTATACAACTTAGACCAAATGACTTCGTCCTTACAGTCCAAATTAATAGTTATCCGCTGCGCACGTCTAATCACACCACAGGACACAAGGCTAAGCATATCGACTGACCACTTTCGAAAATCCCCTATCTTACACAACTCTGACATTGTAAAAGCTACCTTGACATACTGGCAATAAAGTTTAAAGTTCGAAACAATGCATGAGCGACATAGGAGATGTAGAGAGTAAGTCGACACTGAAAATTTACATTTGCATGCGGCTAGTAATGATGCACTAATTGCTTCAATAATTATCACACTGCATCTAATTGCAGAACTCGATTGAGCCAGTGGTATTGCAGAATCATTTAGCTCATGTGTTTGCATGTATGAGTAGATTATGGGAAAGTTAAGTATGTGTGCGTGTTTTGTGTCTGCGTTTTAAATATGGAACAATAAACGAACACAACACCACTACAGACAAACGCACGCCCAAAGTGATTCGCATATAACCACCATTTTACCATTTTGTTATGTTTTGTTTTCTTAATTTATATTACTCTGTGTGTCTTCTGTGTTAGTGAATAAATGTTTTTCTTTCTTTCTTCTTTCTTTATTTATATTGGATGTACAATTGGAATAGAATAAAATATTAAAAAGAAATCTTTACATTAATTTTTCTTTCACCGAATGCTATTTTCTGCTGAACCTTTTCTTTTCAGGATATTTTATACAACAATCATGTAGGTTAAGTGGGTCAGAAGAGTTGTGACAATACTTAGGCCCGTAGTAATATACTATACTCAAGAATGACACCGAACTCAAGTAGGCTTCACAGTAAAAACATTCCTTGAGTGCGATAAGTTTTGAGCGCCAAGTTTTAATGCGGCCATTACAGTTAACGGCTTCATACCGATAGATATATAAATTTATGCAGTTTGGGTATCAGAACTTTTTTGTCAAAGTCATTATGAAACTTCAGTAATATGGAACTAAGTCAATTTGGGATTTAGTTAAATTAAAGTTGAAATTAAGGCGTAACAGGCTCCAGGCGATCATCTACTTCTTAATAGATGCTCTACACTTATAGCTGAATCACTTTGGAGAAGCATTTGTGACTGTAGTAGTGTTGTGTTCATTTTCTGTTGCATATTTAGGACACAGACACAAATACGCACACATTTATACTTTTCCATATCCACTCACACATGCAAATGCTTCCAAAGTGATTCAGCTATACACAGCGAAGCCCAATGAACATATCCGCGTCATTTAGGTACCTTATGTGTAAAAGAGAAAAGTATATTATAACAAATGGGGAAGATGTATGAAAATCAAAATGAGGTTTAAAAGATATATTATGAAAGTAAATTTAAACAAAAGCATATTACAGAAAAAAGCAGATCATTTTGATTATTCATTTTTATTCGATTAAGGGTCAAAATTAGTGAAAAATATATATTGTTTTTTTGTTCTCATTTTAGTTGTTCGGACATCCTCATCAAATTTATGTCATGTTTCATTTCTACGATATTGGTCTTAAAACAGTTTTTTCGGAAATAATTGCAGATTACGTTTAAACGCCATACATTCTGTACAGTCTTAACGACAGCTGTGACGTCATAGCTGTTGTCCATTTTGTATGGAGTGTTTTTGCGAGTGGTATGAACAATGACTTTTCAAAGCTTCATAACTCATAAAATAAACGACATAATAATGTTTTGCGTACTCACATCGGTTTCCATTACTCAGCACTTTCCAATACAAGATGAAAAGAAAATTATGCATCTTCCCTATTAAATTTTCCTAATTTTCAACCTTACTTATGCTTGATGAGTTTTTACTATATGGTATGCATATAAAATGTACATTTTATTCCCTAAAGCGCAGTAGTTCTTAAGAAAATCTACCCTCAAAATTTTCAGTTTCCACCTCGAACCCTTCGGACAGTTATTGGTATGTAGCGTTTTTCTTTGGCTACCATCAATCAGATGTCAGCTTGATTGAGAGGGTTCAGGTCTACCAACTTTGCTGCGGACTGCAGTGAACTGTCAAGGTTCTTATTACATTGGAATAAAGTATAGTTCTGCTTGGGCAAGATCTTTGACAGTTCAGACGTTTTGGTAGAATTATAACTGTGAAAAAGTACCCAGTTCGGGGCCCGGTTTACGAAGATAGGGATGCATTGTTAATGGGGACGAAACTTTAGCTGAAGGTTCTTGATGATTTTCACAAATTTGCGTCAATAAGAGTTGGGTCTTAAATGCACTTTCAAGTTTCAGTTTTAATATAAAAAACCCGAAGTAGAGATTTTTGTGACGTGAGGGTCGTAATACTTAATACTTCTAGTTCCAAAAACTAACGAAACACACTCATCAGCCACCCAGGTTATGTATTGGACTAAAAAACCAAATGAGCCCAAACTCGAGGGGTTTACTAGTAGTGATTGAAGAGTCCCAATATCCACCTCCTGGCTCAGCTCAGATCAGCTCGATGATACCAAATTATTGTGTTGTCATCCGAATTGCGTACACTTGCAAAGTTTCAAATCGTTACGACAGTTAGAAGTATGTTAAAGTTGACTTCTAAGACTTTATTGCATTGTTTGTTAGTTATAGTTACAAGAGAAGCTGATAAAAGCGTGTTAAAAAAGCGGCCAAGTGCGAGTCGGACTCGCCCATGAAGGGTTCCGTGATAAAAACGTATTAAAAAAAAAACTACTTACTAGATATCGTTCAAACCAATTTTCGGTGGAAGTTTACATGTTTTTAGTTTTATCGTTCTCTTATTTTAGAAGGTACAGGGGGGGGGGGGGCACACATTTTACCACTTTGGAAGTGTCCCTCGGGCAAACTATTCAGTATAGAAAAAAAAATATGTTAGAAACTTCAATATCATTATTGAAGACCTATCCATAGATACCACACACGTATGGGTTAGATGAAAAAAAAAATTTGAGTTTCAGTTCTAAGTATGGGGAACCCCAATTTTTTTTTTGTTTTTTTTTTCTATTTTTGTGTGAAAATCTTAATGCGGCTCACAGAATACATCTACTTACCAAGTTTCAACAGCGTAGTTCTTATAGTTTCGGATAAAAGTGGCTGTGACATACGGACGGACGGACAGACAGACAGACAGACATAACGAATCCATAAGGGTTCCGTGTTCTGCCATTTGGCTACGGAACCCTAAAAATGGTAGCTTTATTTTAAACAATATTCTACTAATATCCATGATTGATGTTTCTATGTTTGTTACCTACCCAGCAACAAGATGTTCGAAAACATACTAATAATACTTGAGGGTAAAAAGAAAGGTAAAAAGAAAAATGTTGATACGAAGTCGCGGGCATAGTTCGTTTTGTACATTTATTTATTTAATTGCAATCATGATCATTACATAATGGTGTCTAGGTATTGAGAACTGAGTATTCCTAGAATTATCTTCAGACGTTATTTTCATATAACTTTATTTCAACTGTCGATCTTTTTGTGAATTTATTATCTTTAATATGTAATTCATGTAATATAGTTAAATGTTATAAAGAAATAAATGACCTACCTACGACACGATTCAAAGTCAAGGATATATCACATATGAATATAGACGCGTTTTTAAAAAAATGTGTAGAGGTTTAAATGGAGGAAGGAGAGGAAGGGGTAGATCAAGAAAAATTGGATCAAATTATGGAAAAAGTGGAAGCGGTCTCGTACCTAGAAGTCAACACTCGGGATGAAGAGAGAGAAGTTGGCGATTACTCCACCAACAGAAGCACAGCTCAAGTCCTGATTGATTGACCATGTTAATTATCTGACATCAAATTAAATGACAAATACACCAATGTCACATAGATCATCCATGTATATTGCATCGACTAAACAAGCAATCATTCAATCTGAATCTATAATTAATTGATGATGCATCAATAAGGACTAATTAATAGGTTTAATTTATTTCGTGATCTAACTAAAGTACTATGTACGTCTACGTCAAGATTTAGCTATTTCAATAAAGATATTTGTATTGTATTGATGATGAGGAGATCTGCTAAAGATCAAGAGTAGGCACCTAACCGACATAGCCCAAAAAATTTGCTGGCCTTAAGTGGCAGAGGGGGGGGCGGCACACTGCTCATAGAACAGATGGCCGATGGGGCCGACCGAAGAGTTCTTGAGTGGCGACCACGTACTGAAAGGCGCAGTGTGGGCAGACCACCCACCCGGACAGGACCTGGTGACGATTGTGGGACTCCGCTGGATACGAGCAGCACAGAATTGGTCAATGTTGCGATCATTGGGGGAGGCCTATGTCCAGCAGTGGACGTCTTTCGGCTGAATAAAGATAATGATGTACTATAGAATGAAGCCTTAAAATAAACGGCGGGCAGTGCGCGCCGCGCGGGTTGCTTTGACCGCAACCGCACTCAACCCCTGAAGAAGGATTCCATACCAGTCCGAAAAATGTCGACCATTTCTGACAATTATTTCAAGTCTTAATAATGTCTCACGAAAGTTTTAATCTGAGTGTTATTTACTATAGAATCGCTTTTTACTTTACATTTTTAAATAAATAATAACATAAGACACTAACAAACATTGATCTAGTCCCAAACTAGGATTTTCTGTGCTATGGTTATTAGACAACGAAATTAAAACTTATATATATATTTATCAAAACACTCATGGATGTCCCAGTGTGAGAGCTATGAGAGCCTCGTCCCCAGCATTGGGCTATCATTCATCATCATTTCAGCCGAAAGCGGCCCAAGAAGGCTCAAGATCACCCAAAGGGCGATGGAGAGGGCTATGCTCGGAGCATCGTTGCGAGATCAAATTAGAAATGAGGAGATCCTCAAAAGATCTAGATTCTAGAGTAACAATCGCGAAACTTAAGTGGCGTTGGGATATGAGCTGAAAGGACAGTGATTAACCACTCAGGTGATGGTTTTTGTAATGGGTTCCATTTTCATACGTAGTTACTAGTGATGCAACGAATACGAATACGAATATTCGTATTCGCCGAATAGTAGACATTTACCGAATATTCGTATTCGGCGAATAGTAATACGAATATTTAAAAACTGATATTTTTGTACGCAATTCTATTTACTGCAGATTTGAAAAGCGCGTAAAAATATGACGTGTGGAGAGGCCCTTAACCGCAACGACGACGCAATATTTTTCACTGAAGCCATGTACAGTCGCCTCGGAAAGACTTTTTTCAACGGCTGGGAACATCCAGACTGAAACAAGAAATCGCCTAAAACCAGAAAGTCTACAAATTTTATGGTTTATAAATAAAATTTGCCTGTTGTAAATTTTAACTCCTCTGCTGCACTGGGAGTGAAGAAATAGCATAGAATGCGTGCAGGTGCTTATCATCCTGGCATGTCGTAAAAGTCGACTAAGGGACGGGTCCTCTCCAACATGGTGGACTATCTGTATGGGCGATGGGCTGATCACCTGTCACCATACGGTTCATCATACCATCTTCGGACTAATTAATCGAACGTGGCCACAAGTATTCTTGTGGCTCTGCCCACCCCATTAGGGATTTCGGGCGTGATATGTATGTATGTATGTAAATTTTAATTATTAGAAGAGTAAACATTCATCAAATCAATAAGTCTTTTATTACCATGGTGAGATATTCGTATTCGTATTCGCCGAATAGGAGGTTTGATATTCGTATTCGTATTCGTATTCGTAAAAGTAGTATTTGTTGCATCACTGGTAATTACCCATTTTCATTTTAATCGAAACGATTTCTTAGCATAAAAACATAATATTGTTCTTTAAAAAGAAAAAGAAAACAGTACAGAAACTATTAACCCTCACGAAGGGCAGTTGAGTCACACGGCAGTGTGTTCGTCAAGTTCGCAAGAAAAGGCTGGCGCACTGTACCCTTACTAGTTTATGCAAATCGTTCTCACTATTGGAAATACTGCTTATTGACGATAGAAGTAAAAGGGACCGAGCGATAGTTTTCTATTATGAGAACGGTTTGCATAAACTCATAGTAATGGTACTGATTGTGTTTCACAAGAACCATTTCGAGCGAATCATGGTAGATTTTTGGACACAAAGAAATAAATCGGTGAACAGCAACATTATTGGCAACTTCACATAAGTCAATTAATTGCATTTAAAGTTAAACACGAAAAAATAAATCAATGATAAGTTATAACTTGTTGTTTTCTATTTCTAAGCGACTATGGCAAAGCAAGAGGGTTATGATTTTATCTTTTTTTTTTTTTTAATTTATTGCAAAATATAAAAAAAAACAGTTATAAAATGTACAAAATATCGCCAAACTACAGAGCAGTAGTTTGTTGGCGATTTATTACACTTCTTCAGTTGCTTTGTGCTCAAAAGATACATCTGATCCCTCGTTGCTCGTAAAATACTCAGATCATTGATAAATCACGTATTGTTGGCTTTGTCTTAGTGTTCCTCGTATCATAGGCTGACGTCATAAGAATAAACATGGTGGATGTACCGATTCAAAGATCTTGAATTAAAAAAAAATAGACGAGTGTGTTTTTTATATCAAATGAAACCTTGACTTGTAAGAATTTCAAAAAATACTTACATCAATAAAAATTAACTACTCTTCTATTAATTCTAAATTAACTACTATAAATTAAACTAATATATTTGTTTGTTAGTACTTTTTAAGAGGTAATTTTCGTCATTTAAAAGTCGTAGTCGGGTATTAATTTTCATCTTTATCTTGTGTAATATAAATAATTGATTATTATGTAAAATCATTCAAAAGAAACATTATAAACGTTATTTCAACTATGATTTAAGGTACTCCTGTAGAACTTGGCACTGTTTTAGCTCTGAATTCTAAACAAGGCCGACACCGCACATATTTTGTGCCGAGCTTGGCTTCTTTTTCTCATTTATGTTTTTGGTGGGATTCAACTTTCATAAAGGTTTTCAAAGTAGACCCAACATTGCACTAAGCAGTAAACGGGAACTCAAGAGCGGGGGGCTGTACCCTCCCACTTAGGGGGGTTGCCCCCTAAAGGTTCGGTGGAGCACGTATTGTGTTACTGGTTAATTATGTGAACACAGAAAGAAGGCTTCGAAAAAGTTGTTGTTATGTAATGTATATTACAGTCTCCTAATATGTGCTATAAAACTCATAAGAAATATGTGTAAAAAATTATATCCACTTAATTAAAGCTTTGTTAATTTTGGTTTGATTTTTTGGAACAGCAATGTAAGAAAGCAAGCAATTTTAATACAACAAATAAATAAATAATGCGAAGGGGCAAATTATATCATTAAATGAATGATATAATAACAATAACACTAAAAGAATAATAAATAAATAAAAACGACTATTTAACCTCAAAAAGTAGTCAGCAGTCGGTGACTTCAAATATCTATTATAGTATTTCATGGAGGGTTACCGACTGCTATTTCGTCGCTGCGCGTGCAATACCGCGGAGGAGCACTTTGTAAATACCGCGTAACAGCAGCACGGCACAAAATTGAGATATGTAATGATATGTAGTTAAATGACTGAGATATTCAGTTTTTTCTTGTTCCTAAAAAATCGGGGGAAAAACGCAGATACGCGGTTTTTACAAAGTGCTTCTTCCGCGGTATTGCACGCGCAGCGACGATTTCCATATCAACCCCCCCAGCACGGCAGAATCAATTAGTTGTTACTTTCTTTTTGAGGTTATGCAGTTGAGGGTTTTGTTATTTATAATTTGACGTTATTAACCGACTTCCGAAAAAAGGAGAGGTCCTCAATTCGGTTGTATGTTTTTTATGTTTGTTACCTCAGAACTTCGTCATTTCGTCATTCGGTAGGGTATAACTCAAATTTGGTCCCGTTGTAGTCATAGTGGAGGGTGTGATGATAGGGTCTATGAGAAATCGATGGAACTCCTCAAATATTATAGGCACGCATATAGCAATTTTTGTATTTTCTGTACAACTAAAGCAGTTGCGGTCCAAAAGCATTATTTGGTGAAGTGGAACTGATGATGAAGACCACATATGACCACGGAAACTCCTGAATGATAAGTATTTATTTATACTAGTGGACCCGCCACAACTTCGCCCGCGGTATTTTCCATCCAATCTTTATCACCCCTTTTCACCCCTTTAGAGATGGAATTTCAAAAAACCCCTCCTAAGTGCAGCTCTAGGGTACACGAGGAATGTCTCCTCCAAATTTCAAACCTCTAGGACCACCCGTTTAGGCTGTGCGCTGTCTATAAGTGAGTCACGGTACTGTTTTATATGTATTGATGAACATTGTATTGTACGACCTTGTGTCTAGAAACAAGATCACTATACAATTCTAACAATTTGATCAAAATTGTAGCAGATGCGACTGTTATTGATATATTTAGCGTAGCCTTGCCTCTCTATTGCTACGGCTACATCTACGGTTAATGGCTACGATAGAGCTACGTATGATGTTCCAATTATTACATTCTAGTATTATGACGGGGAACAAATTAATCGCTTCTTAACTTAGTAATATTAATATTACTGCTACCGTTTTGACGTTTGGTTGCCTGTACGTTACTTAACTGGAGACCAGTACCATTACCATGTATTTATGCACACCGTTCTCGCAATAGAAAACGGTCGCTCGGTCCCTTTCACTTGTATTTCACGCAGTATTTTCGATAGATTTCGAACGGTTTGCGTAAACTCATGGTAATGGTACAGTGCCTTTATTCGGTTTTTTTTTCGGAATTTTTTTTTAACTTCCCAGGAAAATCTGCAAACTTACAAGTCTACAGTTGCTTTGTGAGAGATCGCCTAATACACGTCCTACTGCCTTTAATGGAGGAATTATAATCAATTAATTATGGTACTGTTGCGACGTTCGAATTCCCAATAGACAATTTGCTATTCGAATTGAAAAGCCGGATGCGGGACATAGCGTTTTTCATTAAGAAAAATGTGTACCACAATCCAAATTGGATTTCCTAAAAAAAAAACGAACACCGCATTCGACGCTCGCATCGATACATTTTCCGACCGGAAAAATGCAGATTGGACGGACAATTATGAATTTGGTTTTGTGAATTTTTGTACTTTGAATGTGACTCCATTCCATATTAGAAAACAGATAGAGCGTATATACACATCGCTTCCAAATACGTACCTATACTTAACACATTCAAACGACGGAATAAGAGGTAGTCTATAATTAAGTTTACTACTATTTTAACGTTCTAAATTTAAAATTAAAAAGTCGCATGTTCTTTGGCATGTCAAAAATTCCAAATCCCGTCCGGAAATAACGGTTATGCACGCGATTTTCAAATTAAGAAAAATGCCGTAAATTTGCACGCGATATTTGAACTACCGATTTGTGACCTGCCAGTATTTAGGTTTGTGGGACTTCAGATCTTTTTTTTAACCTTGAGAATTATTTATAATTCTGACTCTGTCTGTCTGTATGTTTGCCTCGGGCATCGTAGCTTTAGAATGAGTAAACGGATTTTGACGCGATTTTTTTCGGTTATTAGCTAGTTTTAACGAGATGGCTAATATTTTGAAGAAGTATAACGTAAATATAAATTGAACCAAAATAGACTTTACCACCCCACTACCTTCCCCGTTTAGACGACGGAATTCTGAAAAATCCCACGCAATAAACTGGCTGTAGTTTACGCCGATTGGCATTATTATTTTTATGTAAACGCGAAATGCATGAGCCACCGATTTTATTTTTAAGACAGTACAATCGTTTCGATTTAACATACACTCCTTCCAGCCAAGTAAACACAAATCCATTGCTTCATTCTCAATTCTACCAAAATGAATATTTACTTTGCACCGTGAAAAACGATAAAGAAGTCCACTCTTTTCCAATTACGGAAATTCACCCCGATGAAAAACAAACGTATCCACCGATAGCACGAGTATAATTTTCAGCGCAAGAAACCGCCATGCCATACCATAAAATACATATAAAACACTATTTTTGTATCATTCTTTGTAAACGCAACACATCGACCACCAACAAACCTACATAAAAAAACAAAACACAATCACGACGTCAACACTTGAATACTCAAATTTGGAACGCGTATTCGATTTTTAAATGTTTTTTTTTTTATTTAGGTACAATCGCGCGGGTTTTCCTCGCTAGCGTCACGACGCCCACCGTCGACAGTGGCGCCGCGCGCGGCACTGACTGAAAATCAAACGGGCTCCGACTACAGGAACGTTCCATATGGATTTACAAACTTAGATTTTCGTGTTATCGCGTCCTTAGCTGCTGTAATTTAAGGTTTGTTTCTACTTGTTTTGGGTTATATCTGGCGTCGTAAATAGCTGGCTATAGATTGATGTCCCTTTTGTTCGGGCTATTCGAGTGGATTCCTTCATTAAGGTTTGATCGGCTCGAGTAATTACAAGTAACTGTTGCTATTGAAGTATATTTGGGGTGGGGAAGAATATAATAAGCCCACGCTAATATAACGTTAGAGAAAAGAGTAACTTCATTATTTATTGTTTACCCTATGTTTAGAAAAATAAATTACAAAGTCACCAGTCACACATTTTTTCCATGATGACGATTTGAATGTTTGCCCAGGCTGAACAGTTTTCTGTGGCAATTTAACATTCTGAACCCATGAATGAAAAGTCTTAAATAAGGCAAAATACGGAAACGTGACGAATTTACGGATTTTGCGGATGAGCTAAAAAGACCTGCTCACACAGGGAACGCGACGCGAGTTGGGCGGAGCGAACACCCGCTCGGGACAGTCGTGAAATCTGTCCAAGTTCTCATGCTCTTGTTATAGGAGCCAGTTAATTAATAAATAAGTAAATCAGGGAACGATCTTTACACAATTCTAGTCCCAAAGTAAGCTCTAAAGGCTTGTGTTTTGGGTACTAGACGACGATATACATACTTATATAGATAAATAAATACTTAAATGCATAGGCAACATCCAAGAATCAGGACAGGAACAAATATTCGTGCTCATCACACAAATATTTAGCAGGTTAATCCGCCGGCCAACTGACGCAAGCAGAGGCGTGTAATACACACAAATGTCATTTTAACTCTTTTATTTGCCACGTAGCGCTACTTCACTTGTGCCTTGGAAAAGGCGTAAAGTCGCTAGAAACGGATAATTTGGCTACCAGATTCTTAGCAAGTGCTGACCGCTAACTCGCAATCCGCCCGGGGTATAGTTGACTGAACACAGCCATGACAACGATCACGGCGCACAAGCGTGGCATTATAACGCTTTCACTGCCACGTAGCAGCGTTTTTTGTTACGAAAACTCGCTACAAATACTGGTCCCAGCTGCCTACAGCTCCTAGACAGACAAAATATTAAGAACCGACGTCGACCCGTCGCAGTCTCGTCCGCTATGTGGACGAGCCTTGTCGAATGCAAAGTAGGCCTTAATCTTTCGTAAATTTCCTCGGTCTAATACCGGTATTCATTATTACGGTAAACAGGGCTTAAGGCTGAATAGAGATTGTATTAAAGCATCTAACATTATATATTATACAGGGTGACACCGAAGACGTGATCACAGACCAGTTTTTCCGACTCGGTAATTGATGGCCATTTTCAAGCAATATTCGTTACATTAGCAAACACAAATTTGAAAATGAAAATGAAAATATTTAAGAGCACCCATAATCACATCACATAATGTTAGTAACATTGACTTAATAACTAAGTTAGAAAAATTTAAAAAGCTCATTGTATTTTACGTGGATGGACATCCAATGAGTGAGGATAGGACTGTCCATCCTTTCAGCGACCACCTTCAGGAGAGTGTTGGTGCTGCCCCGCACACGGCCCCACAGGGACGCCACGCGCTTGCGCAGCACGGCCTGGAAGCCGTCAGTGCTGCTCGCGGCGAACATCCCCGAGGCGCTACAGCGCCCCCCGCTAATTTACCCCTACTGACTACTAATAGCTCAACCTTTGTAGGGGTTGATTAACAAAAAAAAATGTTTTTGTTTCTTCTAACTAATATTGCTTGAAAATGGCCATCGAGTCTGAAAAACTGGTTTCTGATCACGTCTTCGATTTCACCCTGTATACTTAATATTGAGTTTTAAACTGGATGCATTAAGGGAAGTGCGAAAATGTACAGTCGGTAAAAAACTGTAGTATAGAGACCTGATTACAGCTCGCCCTAGCAGGGTTGCCACGAGGATAAGTTAACGCCGTCTTATCTGTAAGTGCGTCTCTCACTAGTGCCGACGAAAGAGATAGAGAGATATACGGGATTAAGTTATCCCCGCGTCAAGCTAGGGTCGCAGGGGTGATGCACTAGACCCACAAAGCTCAAAAGCATTGAAATTTCTAAAATTGTTATACCTCGCCAACTGTAAAAAGAGCGCTGACGGCCATAAAAATTTATGGTATACTAACTTCCGCCCGCGACTTCGTTCGCGTGAAATTCGGTTATAATTATTCCCTAGGGAACTTTTGACTTAGCCGGAATAAAAAATATCCTATTTCCTATTTCAGGAGCTAATGCTATATACGACGTTTCATGAAAATCCGTGCAGCCATATGGAGCTGAGTGGTAAACAAATAGATACGGACGCACGCACACACGCTAAGCAATGTCTTTAGGATATTTGATCTGTGCTTTTGACCCTCGACCGTAAAGTTATTCATTCATTTACGTAATTCTTTGAAAATGAAAGTGAAAATGAAAATATTTATTTTGCAAGTAGGCCACATGGGCTCTTTTACATGTCTGAAGCTACCAGCGCTTCGAAAGGTGACATCTGCTGAGAAGAAACGCCGCAAGAAACTCAGCAGTAAGTCTTTTTTTTTTCAACTTTTACATTAGAGTTTTAACTAAAACTAACACATGAAAAGGGCAGCAAACAATCCTAATAGGTAAAAAATAATTATAATAAATAATGAATAAGGGAGATGTATAGTCTCCGCGTCTGGACAAGTTAAGCTACTTAGAGATGTATAAAGCCTCTAAGGGTCATCATAATAATAATTAAAATAAAGAAACATCTAAATTGATTACCTAATCTAGGTTAAATGAAGATGTAGACAGTCTCCACGGTCAAGTATAAAGAAGGAGATGTAAGGTCTCCAAATATCATAATAATAATAGTAATTTGAAATAAAAACATTACTTTACATTTGACGACCAAGTTACCAAGTGTATCTAGGCCTAACCTAAGGCTTCTCCGAATGGGCTTCATTGCGTCATTTCGTCTAATAGGTACACTGTAAACAGTATGTCATTGCGTAGGTATACAACATTTTTAGACCACTGAAGTACCTTGTCACAGAAAATCAATAGCTTATTTTGATGAAATTTTGTGTGAAGTGGGTATTACGGCATTATGTTAAAGGTATACTAAGACCTTTGGTACGTAAGAGGTTTTGATACTTTCATAAATAAAATCACCGTCGTGTTAGTTAGTTACTTAGTTTGTTAATTTGAAGACCTTTTCATATATATAAGGTTCCTTTGATAAGCGCTAAAGATTTCCCAGAAAATCATTACGTGGAGAAAATGGAAAAATGGATAGAAGATATAATTAAAGGAAGTCTTCTACTGCGTCTTTTATTCTATAAATTCTGCGAAACGAACTGATTTGATTACTATTACAGTGTTTACCCGTGTATAGACTATAAAGTGTACTAAATAAGAACATTTTCACATTATCCGATAAGATATCGGTTTCGGACGCAGCGCCGATCCGACTTTTACTTTATCCAATCCGACACCGATATGTTGACGGCGCTGTCGGACCCCCATGGGCTATCGCACGATAATGCTTGTATATGTACTATATGTAAACATTATCTCTGGTGTCAAGATACACGGGCGAATGAGCCGGCGGCCGGCGCGGTGGCCAAATTGGAACGATATTATCGAACATATATGAAGGATCATGTTCTCGGATCGGTTGCAAATGCACTCGGCTATCGTAGATCGGTTCTCAGCTTCCGACACCGATATCGTATCGGATAATGTGAAAACGCTCTAAGAATGTAATAAACTGCTGAAAGCAGACAGTTAATTTAAGAGCCGGTGGGATGTTACGAGCTAGATGCCACAAAGAAAATCAGGACCTACGTAGGATGTTCCATAAGTCTTGCAAAAATCGAACTATTTATTAAACTTTTTCAAAATAAGAACCATCACTGTTAATACACTTATGCATGCGTTCAAACCACGTATTAAACATAATCTTCCACTGATCCTTTGTGACACTGGCACAGGCCTCATCCTATGCACTTATTAATTCGCCATCAGTTGCAAATCGTCGTACTTTCAACTGGCTCTTGATCAGCGGGAAGAGACTAAAATCACATAGCGCGAGGTCGGGGCTATAAGGAGGGTGGTCCAGCACAGTAAGCCCAGATTGCTTCAAAAACTCCTAAATAATGGTCGCTCGATGAGCAGGAGCGTTATCATGGTGCAAGTGCCAACTGCCCAGACGCGAGTTTGGTCGCAGTTTCTTCAGCCGCGGATAACTTGCGGCAAACAAACATCAGTGTACCAGGTAGCATTGGCAGTCTTCTGCTTGTCTAATACAACTCTCAGTCATACATGTCCAAACTTGTTACATTCTTTCTATTGCAACACTTATGGAACATCCTGCGTATATATTATTCTATTTCGTTGCAATGGTAAAGTAATGGCGCTCTTTGGAGAAGTGGAGTCTATTGGATTGTTGTTGAGTGCAGACTAGACACTGCATTGATTTCATAAAATGCCTAAATCTACGATCGGTCTTAGAAGAAACAACTGATAACTAACAAAATAACAATGTTTTGGTGATTTGGACAGAGACTATAAATAATAGGTTAAACTTATAAAGACGGATTTCGACTTGTTTTCGCCGTTCGTTCTCCAAATTGCGTATAAACTAAAGAAGATTAAAGTCACTGTGACCGACGAGCTTGCATGAAAAGATGGAAGAATATGGACGAATATGCCAAGGAAGAAGGTGTTGACTCTGGCCACCTCAAAGGAGCTGTTTCCCTTGGGGTTTCACCTTTGCATGTATCTTTTTAGACGCGCTGCTGCACTGGGAGTGAAGAAATAGCATAGAATGCGTGCAGATGCTTATCATCCTGGCATGTCGTAAAAGTCGACTAAGGGACGGGTCCTCTCCAACATGGTGGACTATCTGTATGGGCGATGGGCTGATCACCTGTCACCATACGGTTCATCATACCATCTTAGGACTCATTAATCGAACGTGGCCACAAGTACTCTTGTGGCTCTGCCCACCCCAATAGGGATTTCGGGCGTGATAATATGTATGTATGTACTACTCATTACAAAATCTCCATAAATATAAAACCTTAAGCGATAGACACGCTCAGAGCAGATTTCAAAACCACCTCGGTTGTTTGACAGGAATTCAATGTTCGGGATTTTCGAAATACAGCAGGGAAAGCTGCAGAAGTAGCTAAGGAATGTATTGAATAATTATCTTATTCAATATTGTGAAAATCAATAACCTGTCAGCTTGTAGCATTTGCTCCAGTTCACAAGCATCAGCGTTACAATGAATATTCAAGCATATCTGGCTGCCATAACGCCCCGTGACAACAAGTAGGGCGCGTATTAATAGCATATCGAACGGCATCGGGACGAATTATGGATTAATTGTTTGCTATCACGACTACTGGACTGGTCGAGTGTGCAGAAGCTACAGTATTTCGACACGATGGAAACAACAACCCCATATCATTTTCCATCTTAATTGTTTTCATACTATGTCCAAATGCTCTTCGTTTTCGAACCTAGCCCTAGCCCTAGCAGCATCTATTTATTTAACAGACACACCAACAATACACACGGCTTATACATTCACAATTGTAACAAGCTAGTAGAGATACAAGACCGGCCTGCATATCTATGACAGGTGTGCATCAGCACTCGTAAAAGGACGCGATACGATACAATTCATTAAACTAAAAATAAAATGAATTTTAAATTTACATTACGACTAAGATAGCCAACGGATCTACATAATCGAACCGTGAAGAAAAGAAAAGAAAAAGACGGTACATTTGACAATAATATTTTCTAAACATTTAAATATATAAGGTCCCTAAATATGTTTATCAGTAGGTAGCAGCATTTTACTTCTCCAGCAATTCAAGCTGTCAGAGTATACGTCAAAATCATGCGATATTTGAAGTTCATTGAATTCGGCGTATAACGGAGAACTTACCCAGGTTGGATTTGGTGATCTTAGGACGGAATGTGATGATGCGAGATGGTCGAACGTTAACTCTCGGAGTAATGAAGTTGAGATTCTCCAAAATGCAGGCCTCCTGAATGTCTCCATTGATGACCTTGTGTAAGAGAGCAAGATCCAAAAACTCCCGTCTCTTTCTCAGAGAACACAATACATGTTTAAATACCTCAGTCTTTTGTCATAGTTGGCACGCTTACAGACGCTTGCGGTCTTTGTGCACTAGGAATCGGGTAGAAGATCGCTGCACTCTTTCGAGGCGGTCGATGTGTACTTGGTATGAAGGGCTCCAAACCTGACTGCCGTACTCCAAACGGGATCGCACAAGTGTATTGTAAAGCGTGGTTACGGTTTTAGTGCGCTTAAAGTCTTTAGCAACTCTCTTAACAAAACCTAACATTTTAAGACTCCCCTGAGTGACATCTGCCCGATAGTCGTGAATATCTTTTAAGAAATACCTTATACACCTACTGCGTAGACAAGGTAGTTATTTAAAGGGGGTTTGACCATGATACTAGATTTGGCAGGTCGGGTTATTAATGGAGCAACAGCTGACATCCGTAGCACTTGTGACAGGGGAATCAGATTTGGATCGTGGCTACACATCCTCCTAACTGCTTTTCATAGACCGTTGAAGTCGAAGCAGAGTGTGTGTCAGGCCAACGATATAAAACCGCCTTCCGCAGAGCGTCAGGGACGCATCTTCCAACAAATTTAAACTAAACAACAAACATGGTTAAACAGAAAAATTGTTCTACGATGTTAGCTAGTTTATGGCATTTCTAATTTAGACAAACGGCAGTTCAGCCAAAGTTCGCGACACACCGGCCGTAGGTTATATTACACGGACCATTTCGAGCCATTATCGATATTAATTTAAAGTAACAATAATGTAACAATTAGTGAAGTGCGTGAAACCTGACCTGTAACAATTGTTATCAATAGTGATAATAGAGATATAAGTTATAGTCATAAAACCATCCTCAAAGTAATTGCGGAAAGGCCCGACTGTGTTAAAAGTCTAGATAATTATGATAAATAATAATAATGTATAGTTAATTTAATTTAATCTAATTTAACAATAATGTGTTTAGTTCTAAGTTTAATGTGTTTAATATTATTATTTAAATATGGATCTGTTAGTTATCCGAAATAAATGATTTAATAATAAATTGTTCATTTTCATTTTCATCCAGTTTCCTAAGAGCCGTAGACTGCTTACTATAGTTTAGTCGGATTCCTCAGTTTAAGATGTTACCTATCTAAGTGATCTATCTAATATCAAATCGTTATAATGTGCGCACTGGCACTTTCATACTGATTAAGGAAAGACCCCGACGAAGCTAGCTATTGGCTTATAGAAAGTCTGTTAGGAATGGTCTTTTCACCAACCTATGTATAAAATACAAATACACTTTATTGAACACCACATAAAACATATTGGAAAAAGACAAAGAAATCAGTAACACGGTAGACAATGGGCGGTCTTATCGCCAGGTAGCGATCTCTTCCAGACAACCTTCGAAAGAAGAGATGTAATAAGAGATACTAACAAAGGCAGGTAGTGACAACTATAGTAAACATTTAAATTATACAAAACCATATGATAAATACAAATCATACATAAGTAAAAAAAATATGTTAGCATCTTACGCTCCCGATGCTACGAAGTTACCGGTGCTGTCCGATCAGTTCACGTTGAATTCTCAGAATATTGAAAAATAAAACAACTTTTAAGGGAACACATAAAACATATTGGAAAAAGACAAAGAAATCAGTAACACGGTAGACAATGGGCGGTCTTATCGCCAGGTAGCGATCTCTTCCAGACAACCTTCGAAAGAAGAGATGGCATAAGAGATACTAACAAAGGCAGGTAGTGACAACTATAGTAAACATTTAAATTATACAAAACCATATGATAAATACAAATCATACATAAGTAAAAAAAAATATTAGCATCTTACGCTCCCGATGCTACGAAGTTACCGGTGCTGTCCGATCAATTCACGTTGAATTCTCAGAATATTGAAAAATAAAAGAACTTTTAAGGGAAAACATATTTCATTGCCAACATCTTTATCGCCATGGTGAATAGAAATCGTCCATCCGGTATGGAGCCCATCACAAACCAAATGAAATGGGTGCAACGGAAATTGGCCCGCGTCCTACTTCGGCAGCCATATTTGCACTGTACTACCTTGTCGCTTTGACATTATGTTTGGGTTGCCAAGAGACATTATCGGCTAACGAGGAGCTACAAAGTGCTAAAATTGAGTTGATCGAAAGACGTATGCGTAGATGATTTTAGTGTCAGATTTTTATGTAAGAACAAATATTAAAAGGTGCTCGTCGAAGACAATCTATTGATTGAAGAGGAGTGTGAACCTACAGCTTTTCATACAACAGGCGATAAAGATTTCCACCGCTTAAATATCAACCGATGTTCACCAATTTTTCATAGGTTGTCAGTTGTCAGTCAGAACAAAATCTAGGTCTATACGTTTTGATTTTTTCACTATAATGTTTAAATTCAGTTTTACTGTGGTTTCAGTATTCTCATACAAAACTAATTTCGGCATTATTTGGCTTTCTTGATCTTAAATCAAAATTCAAAAAATGTAAAACCTATATTTTGTTCAGACTGACAGCATATCAAAAATTGTTTAAAATCGGTTAAAATTTAAGGTGTGAAAATCGTTGCCGCCTTTTGTATGAAAAGTGGTGAACTTTGCCTTTGGTTCACAATACTCCTACATTTTTTTTTGCGATGGCTATTTTAAAAGTGATTTGGTAAATTGGTTCCGCATTATTCTTCAAAGTCATTGTAATAAAACACCGCCTTTTTACATTTTTCTTAAACATATTTCGTATGAGTTATGCAAACGTAAGTATGTCACCGTTTAACTGCAGTTTATGAGTAACAATAAAAACGAAGAATTATAACCGAAACATAATAGCTGTCATCATATTGTCATGTTAAAATTTTTACAGCTTTCAACACCTCCATGTTTTTATGAGTCAACCAACGACGCCAATGTCGGATAGACAACGGATTTTTTATAATCATGGCATTTAACGCTGATTTAACTTGACTCATTCTCGATGGTAATTTTAACCATCGAGAATGAGTCAAGGAGTTTACTTGAATACTTTCAATGCTCTTTTAAAATGTCTTTCAGCAGTAGAAGGCTCTGCTGCGTTTTAAGGTTTATTTACCCGAGAAGAAAATAAAGGAGGTTAATGTGTATCTTTACGCGATGTTCCTATGTATGTCGGTGTCTCTCTAAAAAAAACGGCATAATGAATTTGGATGATAAATTAATTTCACATCATTAATATATCAGCATTAAAAAAAGACATTGAAATGCATGCAAATAAAATCATAAAATATTTAAATTTAAAGTTACCTTGTCGCAAGAATGTAAGTGAAAATTAATATTAATATCAACAGCTTAGTAAGATTCGTGTGTAGATCATTTATACTTCCAACAAAGTGATACCTTCTCGTCTGTATCTCTTGTTTACATCTCTAAATAGTATAAAACAAAGTCGCTTTCTGCTGTCTGTCTGTATAGACAATAAACAAAATTTTGGTTTTTACCAATGGACGACGTGATTCATGACGAAGGTTTATATATTCATAACATTCTAAATAAGAATTAATATAGCAATAGTAGTTAATGCAACGGTTGCATAATGATAGGCCTTAAAACACTAGTGCGGTTTTCATGAAACGAGCCGACAGGCGAGTTTCATAATAAGATCGCACGTGTGTTTTAAGGCCAAATTATGCAGAGTTGCATACATAACTTTATCTACACACATATTATAAATCCTCCATGATGGGTTCAGAAACAATATTTTCTGGCAACAAGTTATTTGTTGCAATCGTGGCTGCATATTTCCGATATCCGGCGCATTTTCACATCACACACACTCCGAGAAGACTACTTACTATTCATATTTTCAACTAAAATGCAAATTACAAACAACTTTTTCTATTCAATTCAACAACAATTCTACTTTCGTTCAGCAAAACGTCAACATGGCGGCAAATACGATCTTCCGTCAAGACCATTTTTTTTTAAATCATAGACAAACGGATGAAGTCTCTATTCTCACGTCACTCGAGATCAAATATTGTGCAGTTTATATTAAAAAAATATACTGAATTGACGTTTTGTATCAATAACTTTTTAATATCTATGGATACTAGAATAGAGACCCACTTCAGTTTTGACAGCTGTTCCAAATTTAATCTCATTTCTTTACTAAAAACGATAAAGAAGTCATGTTATTTCTTTATCGCAGCACTGGTTTTTCCTAATTGGTTGTCAAAATGGTGGTCATTTCATACGGTTTTTGATTAACCAATGGAGGTTTTATGATATGGGTGTAGATAAAGAAAATTCTATGTTTTTCAATGAAGTCAAAAAATCTACTTTTGGGCGGTTAAATGGCTTACGCTGGCTAAACCTTAAGAGATACATTAAAATAACGTATTAAAGAACTGTAGTCCATTAAAAAACCTAGGGAATAGTCCGCGATGGCATATTTCTATCACCTAAGCTTCACTCACAGTAACCATTTTTATATTTAAAATATTTATTAAAAATATTAGGGTGTTTGCGAAGCTATTTTCTCCTATTCAGTTGGAATCCTTATCCAAAAAAATAGGTACTTTACCTTGGGAATTTTATGTTGTATGTTGTTGTTTTAAAATTTTCCTGTAGAGTATATCATTTAAATACTTTAGACGATATCAAAGGTTTAAAAGCTATTGGTAAGCGCTGTTCACCGTTGCGGGGTTAGACCTGAGCGTTAAGTGCTTTTAGCTGCAAACATGGTTTATAAAGAAATTCTATAATCAAAAGCAGTGGCTTCACATATTTCACCTCTTATTTTCTTTATTACACCCGTGAGAAGCTTGGGCAGTAATTCCATTAAATTGAATACGAAAAACGCTAGTTTTAAATAAAGCCCGATTCACACAACGGTCGTGACCCACAAACACTGGGCAGAGAAGCGGCGAGTAAACATGCCACTCAGAAAGACAAGGCCATAAGAACCCTTTGTTTTAATCTGGTGTGATATGAAATATGTAATATGAAATCTGATAGGCGAAGTGCGATAAATACCAGCGAAAGAGAAGACAATAATGACTGAAAGAGGTAAAAAGAGGGAATAACACCAAAGCTGGGTAACTGTCGGGTGTCTCCTTTCATGCCAATGGGAATACGCATTTATGATACAGAAGATGAAAGTGGTGGGAATCAGCTGCATGCAAACACTGCTAAACCGGTTGTGGTGATCTCGTCTTTCGGTTGGAGTAATGATAATTAGGACTAATTTGATCTAGTGTTTAGAAACTTGTTACAGGAGTAATAAAATAAAGAGCGGAAATTAGTTGGTATAAACTTAAGAAATATGTCTAAGATGTTCTTGAGCTATAAGCATGACGGCAACTACCATAACTTTAAATATGTAATTGATTATGACAGTAGAAATTCAAAATAATAATTCACTCCCACATAATGTACCATTCCTACAAATATCCTAGAACAAGATCAACTTAATAAAACAGTCTTACGAAAGAAGTTTCCCTTTGAAGCGAAGACGCAACTTCGCTTCGACATGAAACTTGTTTCCGCATTTCAAGAATCTGCAGTTTCCACAATTTGATGCACTGGTGCATTGCGCAGTGCAGGATTGTTTGCATCGTATGCGTTTCTTACTAGGGAGCATAGAGCATAACATCCTAACCTAAATAACTGGAAAATACCGGTATTAGTCATACTTGGTTATAATCATAATCTGGAATTCTGGAGTAGGTAATGCATTGCATGTTATTGACGCTATATTTAGCAGAAAACTAAGACTTATACTCGAAGATCTCGCGTGTTATAGCATAGATGAGTTTATCTCTAAAAACATTGACCTAAAAATTGGAAATAAACGCAGTTACACTACAAAAGTTGTCTCTGATAAATCATTAGAACTTTGTAATAACTCATCGTTTTAATGAAATGTCTACTATAATTAAATAGATTATCATAATAATATTGTTCTGACTTCTAATATTTATTGTGAATTGTGGTAAAAAAAACTGAATCTGAATCTGTAGGTATAACTACATTACTTTTTTGCTTTAAAATGTGAGTCACTTTTGCACGCAACGTTTTAGGAAGAAATTAAATATAACTACGGTAAAGCTCGAATCCATTTTCACGACAGTTCAGTCATTTGCACTTAGAAATAGTGATTGCAAACTAAATCCTTGGCGTCTGTTTGGGAACGTCGTCAGGGGTCACAAATTAGTTTCGCTCGGGGTCGGTTTTAAGAAATGAAATGACCATCGCGGTCCGCACAACATTTTATAGAAAAAAGTATTTATTAAATAAATGTAATTACGGCAATAACAATAGTAGTTTATGCAACGGTTGCATAATGATAGGCCTTAAAACACTAGTGCGGTTTTATGAAACGAGCTTTTAGCGAGTTTCATAATAAGATCGCACGTGTGTTTTAAGGTCAAATTATGCAGAGTTGTATACATAACTTTATCTACACACATATTATAAATCCTCCATGATGGGTTCAGAAACAATATTTTCTGGCAACAAGTTATTTGTTGCAATCGTGGCTGCATATTTCCGATATCCGGCGCATTTTCACATCACACACACTCCGAGAAGACTACTTACTATTCATATTTTCAACTAAAATGTAAATTACAAACAACTTTTTCTATTCAATTCAACAACAATTCTACTTTCGTTCAGCAAAACACCAACATGGCGGCGTCCTCCGTCAAGACCATATTTTTTTTTTAAATCATAGACAAACGGATGAAGTCTCTATTCTCACGTCACTCGAGATCAAATATTGTGCAGTTTATATTAAAAAAACATACTGAATTGACGTTTCGTATCAATAACTGTTTTAATATCTATGGATACTAGAATAGAGACCCACTTGAGTTTGAGTTCCAAATTTAATCTCATTTCTTTACTAAAAACGATAAAGAAGTCATGTTATTTCTTCATCGCAGCACTGGTTTTTCCTAATTGGTTGTCAAAATGGTGGTCATTTCCTACGGTTTTTGATTAACCAATGGAGGTTTTATGATATGGGTGTAGATAAAGGTATTTTTTACATATCAATGAGAAAAATAACATTTTGTGTTGCGGACTATCTGTCTGAAGTTTGGAGTAAAATTGGTGCAAGCTATTGACATTAAATCCTTGCATTTTGAAGTGCAAGTTGCTGTGTTCTCGCGGTCCGCCATTTGGTGACCCATGATCCAAGTGATACTGCAGCAACCCGCGAGCGAGACTCACATCTTGCTCTTACGCATTACGCGTCGTGCGGAAGAGTGGGATGAGAAATCTCGCTCGCGAGTCGCTACAACATCACTTAGCGTTCCTGAATAGAGGAGCTTGTCTGCCGTAGGAATTATCATTAACAACCCTCCCATTTGCCGATGACAACTGACAGTTGACAGCTACAATATGACGACTTCATAGAAAATTAACATGTTATATAAGAAATAGCAGTTTGTTAACCGTATTCCCTCGATGGTACCACCAGTGGTACCACGGTTACTTTTACCTATCCTTATTATCCTAAAAGTATCCGTGGTACCACTGATGGTACTAATCGGTGGTATACAAATGTTGGTACCACCTAGAGATAACAATTAACCTTTTGACCGCCACAGTCGGCTGCAGCCGTCAGCGGATACAGGGTAAAAAAGTCCTTCAATACCTTGACTTAAAGTTGAAATTTGTGTTACTTCTCAGACATGCTTGGCGGTCAAAAGGTTAAATCAGGTTAATGTCAACTGAAAATTGTATTATTTGTAACACATACTAGATCTCTACGCGAGCATTTTATACTTTGAATATTTAGCACGCCCAGCACTATTACAAAGTCGACCTGAATAACATAAGCATAAGAGCGTTATCAGACTTAACCTCATTTACCTGCCGACGCCTTTTTATAAATACTTAGTATTTAGAGCTACTTGGGCTGTCCGTCTGTCCGTCTGTCCGTCTGTCTCCAGGCTATATCTCATAAACCGTGATAGTTAGAAAGTTGAAATTTTCACAGATGATGTATTTCTGTTGCCGCTATAACATGAAATACTAAAACACAGAATAAAATAAAGATTTAAGGGGGCTCCCATACAACAAACGTGATTTTTTTGCTCGTTTTTGCTCGATATTGATAACGGCGCCAGGTAGACGCTTGAAATATTCACAGAATATTTAGTTACATATTCAATTTAAAAATAAATAATTAAATTAAAATAAAACAAATATTTAAGGGGGCTCCCATACAACAAACGTGGTTTTTTTTTGCTGGATTATAGATAATGGTACGGAACCCTTCGTGCGCAAGTCCGACTTGCACATTGCTGGTTTTTTAAATTTTAAATAAAACTCACTGATTAATCATCTTTAAGATTACAATTATTCATGGAGATGACCTGCGCGTGAGATCATCGCGTAATTCATTGTCTCATCAGTCAACGAACCTGACAAGTCACTTTTGGACGTTTACTGCTTAAGCCAAACAAAACTTCGCTTCGAAACTTTATTCATTTGTTTTAAATTATCAAGTTTTTGCATAAAATAATAAGAGCAGTAATATCATAATTATATTTATCTACACCCATATCATAAAACCTCCATTGGTTAATCAAAAACCATAGGAAATGACCACCATTTTGACAACCAATTAGGAAAAACCAATGCTGCGATGAAGAAATAACATGACTTCTTTATCGTTTTTAGTAAAGAAATGAGATTAAATTTGGAACAGCTGTCAAACTCAAGTGGGTCTCTATTCTAGTATCCATAGATATTAAAACAGTTATTGATACGAAACGTCAATTCAGTATGTTTTTTTAATATAAACTGCACAATATTTGATCTCGAGTGACGTGAGAATAGAGACCTCATCCGTTTGTCTATGATTTAAAAAAAAATGGTCTTGACGGACGGCCGCCATTATTGACGCGCCGCGCCGCGTTGACGTTTTGCTGAACGAAAGTAGAATTTTGTTGAATTGAATAGAAAAAAAATCATGTGTAATTTACATTTTAGTTAAAAATATGAATAGTAAGTAGTCTTCTCGGAGTGTGTGTGATGTGAAAATGTGGCGGATATCGGAAATATGCAGCCACGATTGCAACAAATAACTTGTTGCCAGAAAATATTGTTTCTGAACCCATCATGGAGGATTTATAATATGTGTGTAGATAAAGTTATGTATGCAACTCTGCATAATTTGGCCTTAAAACACACGTGCGATCTTATTATGAAACTCGCCTATCGGCTCGTTTCATAAAACCGCACTAGTGATTTAAGGCCTATCATTATGCAACCGTTGCATAAACTACTATTTGTACAGCTTCTTTGAGATCATTGATCTTTCATAACAGCGTCTTCATCATTTCGATTGTTTATTAAATAATTAATAGATACAATAACTTTGATCTTCGTGCTACCGCTCCCTTGCTATTTATAGGCCTCCATATACAAATATGGTCCGAAATCTCGCAATATCTTTGTGTGTGTGTTGGCTGTGATGATCTATGAATCAGAAACGTGGTACCTCATCATGTGCATTTTGAACAAGCTCAGAATCACCCAACTTGTATGGAGAGAGCTATGCTCGGAGTTTCTTGACAGAATCACGAAGTGGCAGTGAGCTGGGAACGAAGCTGAGAGAACTAGTGGATAAAGCAAAGATCTCAAAAGAAGGATATGCCTATCAGTACAATATCGAGTAACAAAGTCTCATAATTGGTTGTCAAAATTCTTACGACATACATACAAAAGTCTAATATTGCTTAATTCACACGCTATCATATCATTGTGGATGGTGTTCGGTGGTGCTGCGGTCTAAAAAAAAAAAAACTTACTGCTGAGTTTCTTGCGGCGTTTCTTCTCAGCAGATGTCACCTTTCGAAGCGCTGGGAGCTTCAGACATGTAAAAGAGCCCATGTGGCCTACTTGCAAAATAAATATTTTCATTTTCATTTTCATACCGCATGATATGTGAGGGCACTTTTTCAATTATAACATCACTTAAACGGGTGTCATGGATGGTGGTTGACATGCGACTGAACGTGTGATGGTGTCAGATTCGCGTTCTGACACCACAAAAGTTACTATATATTTCAATGGCGTGAAGGTCCTGGACCCGTGGGGTCCGTGTGTCGGCCATGCACAAGATATACTGGCGATCGTTGGTTGTTGAAAGTCTCCCCGAGTTGACAAACTTTATTGGATCAATGTGTCAATATTCGGTCTCTGTCTTCTAAATATCGGTTGTTATATCTGTAGGTTGAATCAATAAAGGTTCAATATTTCAAAATCTAATTCATTTATCTACAGTAACTCACAGACAACGTACACGCAACTTTCATTCACATTATATATGTATGTATTACGCAATTAACGTTAAGAATTCCTTGGCATTGACGTTAGAAACCTAAAATAGAGCCGCGTGCTTTCCTTGTCTCACCAGAATTAGGGACATACGTCAATGATAAATATTTGGGAAATTCATTATCTGCTTAACAAGTAAATGCTGCTAATTAATCGTATTTAATATATTAAATCGTATGCTTTAATATAATCGTATGCGTTGGGTCCTCTCCAACATGGTGGACTACCTGTATGGGCGATGGGCTGATCACCTGTCACCATATGGTTCATCATAACATCTTAGGACTAATTAATCGAACGTGGCCACAGGTAGTCTTGTGGCTCTGCCCACCCCATTAGGGATTTCGGGCGTGATGTGTATGTATGTATGTACTTTAATATAGATACCGGTACATTTATATACCGAAATTTACGACCGACTTAAAATATCCTTGAAATGGCTACCGCTAAAACCAAAGGTGCAGCATTTCGGTCACAATATTTAGATGATCTCAACTTCAAGACTCGTCTATATTTTCAAAGTAGTGTATACCTCCGAACTTGTCTTAATTTCCTAACTAGTATTATTAATGCGAAATGTTTTTCTGTGTTCTGTTGAAAACAACTAGAATCTCGCAACTTAACTTTCAACTCTCGTCTCGACTACTAAACAAGTTTCGATGAAAATTAGCAGACAGGTGGGTTGACAACGGAGAATGAAACTAATATAGGAGAACAATTCATTCCGCGAAAATTGCAGAGATCTCGAATGATCTATAAACGGATACACAGACGAATTTGCAGCAATATATGCTTCAAGTACTTAAGGAAAAGACAGACAAACAGTCATACTCAGTTTTGAATGATGACGGTTGAACTTATAAATATATTATATTTATAAGTTCTCAATCATTAACGTTGCCTGAAATAATTGCAAAGCAATAAGGTTCATGCTCTTGACAAGCTAACGTAGATGTAGGCGCCATTTTGACGTCGTTACCCGGATCCGTTACAATACTATGCTAACACAAACAAGTTATCGAACACAGCTAGTGCATATATTAGTGTGCAGACGTTCGGTAGCTTAATCTATTTAGACATTGCATGAGTAACATTGATAATTGTCTATTTCTGAAGTAAACCAACGTCAGCTGATACGGAGTGATGACGTCCGAGTCGGTAAGTATGTGGACGGTGTTGAAAAAAGATCATTGCGGCAAAATTATTTTAGCACGATTTTTATAGTGGTAGAGCCAAACAGTATACAGTGGGTCTCGATGAGCGTACCGGCTGTGGTATATACTTAGATTTGTATAAAACTGTAGACATCATTGTTGACTTATATGTGTACTGATTTGAAAAAATGATACCTCACCGAGTTTCTTGCCGGCTCTTCTCAGTAGAGGATTTTTTCCGAACCGGTGGTAGATTCATTCCTTGACCTTCATAAGAGCTTGTAAAAGCCTAAATTTAATAAAGATAGTTTGACGTTGACTTTGACTTTGAGTAATCCTCACTAGATGATCACTGTTCGAATGGGCCGGCTCGACCGGGGTAGTACCACACTCTCACAGAATATCGGCGTAAAGTAATAGCTTGCTATTGCGTTTCGTACGGTGAGTGACGAGATCCGGAGGCCTATTCCCTCGTCCCCATGCCATCCCCATTCCCCATCCTCCCTAGACTGGCAACGCATTGGCAGCACCTCTGGTGTTGCAGATGTGCATGGGCGGCGGTGATCACTTTCCATCAGGTTGGCCGTCAGCTCGTTTGTCAGTCAATGACATTTAAAAAAAAAGCGTCTTCCAAAGTCATGAAGGTTTCGCCCCCATATTCGTTTAATTTATTATAAATGAGTTGTTAATCGAATCTAGAATGAAATTACCGACCGAATATGATTTTGGTGAGTCAACAGTGTGTGCGTGTGTCACTTAGTTAAAACCATGCCAGATGTGTAAGATTTCTTAAAAAGCAACGTTGTTAGTTGTTTACTTATACGTAAACTATAGAAAAATGCAATTTCACGGCAACATCGAATACAAAAATAACTATAGATAAATAGCTTTTGCCTGACTTCGGCCAGAAATCGGTGTCATATCGTGCCCTCGGGAACTATTGAAATTTCCCGGATAGAAATAAAGCGTGCTTATCGGAGATATAATGTCGTAGGGATATAACCTCAACCTCATACCTGAAGGTAAAATTACCACTCAATATGGTCAAATCCCTAAACTGTTTTGGTGCAAAGAGTAAATCTACTCTAGACTAGTAATGGCAACTCGTATTCCCATTTCCCTAAAAATATAAGTTATATTATCAACCCCCTAAACTGTTTTAGGTACGATAGGTTAGGTTAGGCTAGTATTGCCTCCGGGCTGAAGGGTCGAACTGCGCGGAAATAGGAGCTCCGGCGAAGCGGAGCTCCGTCGACTCTGTCGCGTACCCTCTTTCCGCTAAACCGGTTCAGGATTTTTATTTAATGATTATATTGAGTTGTAATTTTAACATCAGGCGTAAACAAAAAGCGCGATCGTCTCCCTCATCTCATCAAATCCCTTTCATCATATCCTTGACTTGTATATGATATCTAAAGAACAATTCGTTCAACTGAGGTTTGAACAAAACTATTACTATAGTGGCAGACAACCAAAGTGGCGACTGACTATAAAACCATTAGAATCGTGCTATCTCTTTCGCACTTGCATCGTCTTACGGAGCGTGACTCACTGCCTGACTTCGGCCAGAAATCGGTGTCATATCGTGCCCTCGGGAACTATTGAAATTTCCCGGATACAAATAAAGCGTGCTTATCGGAGATATAATGTCGTACGGATATAACCTCAACCTCATACCTGAAGGTAAAATTACCACTCAATATGGTCAAATCCCTAAACTGTTTTGGTGCAAAGAGTAAATCTACTCTAGACTAGTAATGGCAACTCGTATTCCCATTTCCCTAAAAATATAAGTTATATGATCAACCCCCTAAACTGTTTTAGGTACGATAGGTTAGGTTAGGCTAGTATTGCCTCCGGGCTGAAGGGTCGAACTGCGCGGAAATAGGAGCTCCGGCGAAGCGGAGCTCCGTCGACTCTGTCGCGTACCCTCTTTCCACTAAACCGGTTCAGGATTTTTATTTAATGATTATATTGAGTTGTAATTTTAACATCAGGCGTAAACAAAAGGCGCGATCGTCTCCCTCATCTCATCAAATCCCTTTCATCATATCCTTGACTTGTATATGATATCTAAAGAACAATTCGTTCAACTGAGGTTTGAACAAAACTATTACTATAGTGGCAGACAACCAAAGTGGCGACTGACTATAAAACCATTAGAATCGTGCTATCTCTTTCGCACTTGCATCGTCTTACGGAGCGTGACTCACTGGTCGCATAGTGCTGGAAAGAAAGGACTGTATTATTACCCCAGTTGTCACTTTGGTTGACGACGACTAGGCCAGAGGCTAGACGAATAGACCTGTAACATTGAAATATATAGTAAGAAACTGCTCAAAGCAATTCTCGCGATGCTTACTTTTGAGGTGTCAGAAGAATCTGACACCATCGCACGTTCAGTCGCATGGCAACCACGGTCCTTGACAGCCGTGTTAGTGACACTATTATAATTAAGTATCTAGTACAATTCCATATCCTGTGAGACCGCACCACCGAACCCACCGTCCACAAAGATATGTAAGCGTGTGAATCAAGCAATATTAGACTTTTGTATGTATGTCGTAAGAACTAAGACATCAGCAGTACGGTGTGGTCAAGCCTAGGTAAGGTTATGGAACTGGCGTTTGACAACCTTCTATGAGACTTATTACATGAAATGGTACTGATAGGTATATCCTTCTTTTGAGATCTTTGATTAGTAAATTAGTGAGATAGGATACGAAAAACATAGGAAAATACAAAGAGTAGGTACATTATTTCACTTATTAGCTTTTCAAGTAAAAATATTTTTTCTATATGCGTTCAAGGCCTATTAACAATGTTACTTATTGCACCTCTAACCTTCACATGTTAAGACATGACAACTTAATGAATGCTTATTAATCACACAGAACCGTTTCCGAAAACAACATTGTACTAAATTTAAGGACTTTTTTTAAAAACATGGCCTTTCGAGCTTTAAAATATCACTCACATTGACACTTGCAATATACAATTACGCGCGCAGTAAATCGTGTAAAAAACGGGCCAAGTAATTGAATCCACTTTCGCGATGAAGTATTGTCTGGTGGCTTCGAAACCGGGTTGATTTGGCCGACCTTCTTGTTTAAAACGACCTTTATCATTAACAATTTAATTAAAAAGAGAAAATATTTCGATTTCAATTGAATGCGTTTAATTGGGAATCGTTAATTAATACGAATAACGAACCAGTTTATTGAAATGTAATTTTTGTTATCCGTTATTAGTGGAATGATATATTTAGGTAAATTATCAATGTGACCGTTTTCCTTCCAGTGGACAGAGACATTTATTGTGCAAACGATCATTCTGTTTGTAAAACTCGCATCAGAGCGTCATTTTTAGGGTTCCGTACCCAAATGGTAAAAATGGGACCCTATTACTAAGACACCGCTGTCCGTCTGTCCGTCTGTCCATCCGTCACCAGGCTGTATCTAATGAACCGTGATAGTTAGACAGTTGAAATTTTTACAGATGATTTTTACAGAATTTCTGTTGTCGCTATAACAACAAATACTAAAAAACAGAATAAAATTAATATTTAATGGGTCCCATACAACAAACGTGATTTATTGCTCGTACTTGCTCGATATTGATAACGGCAACAGTTAGACGCTTGAAATATTCACCTAAAAAAAAATGTAAGGAGGACTTGCATAGAAGAAACGTTTTTTTTTTTGCTTGATTATGGATAATGGTACGGAACCCTTCGTGCACCAGTCCGAATCGCACTCGGCTGGATTTTTTGATCTCATCAACTATTGTCCATAAAAGTGTCCTTCAAAGGTAAAGCAACAAGAACGACGAGAACTTAACGTGACCCTATTATTAAACATAACTTTAATCATAAGAACGTCTTCTTAAACTTACTTACTTAAACGGCACGTGAAAACAAGCTAAAAGAAAGAGTCAGAATGACGCATCATTTTCACGGTACCCCGTACTTGTACGTCAGTGATAGCCGCTAAAATGACGCAAAGCATAAACTGATAAATATTTGAAATAAAAACATTCACACGAATTTTCGTTTCTTAGTTGATATCACGATAAAGGTAGAGACAGACTGAGCCCCAACGCCACGTATGCAACACATTATGATACTTTAATATTCGATAATTTGCGGTCCCCACCATACCCGCACTAAGAGATAAGCGCAGTATGTTTTAATGTAAATGATGGTACCGATTATATCTTGTATGTTTCCTTCTTATTGTGTTAATCGTCAAATAAATATATTTACATTTTAATTTTTTTCATAACCATTGTTCAGGCTTTTGCCAGTGTTCATTTATTTCGACTAACAGAAGCATCGAAGCAGATTCATAAGGAGTGTGCAGGGTAGGATTGGAAGGCGAACCTAGGCGAACGTACCAAAACCAGATCGAGGATGTTCTTAAGAAAGGCCACGTCAAGAGTACCCTAAACCGGCGAGCGTGCATGAAGAACTTAATGAGAGTAGACGAAGCGAAAGGTGTCAGGATCGTAGCAGGTGGAAATCCGTGGTCTTTGCCTACCCCTTTGGGAAACAGGCATGATATATATGTATGCATGTAATTTATTACTTTTGTTCGTGGAGGAAAACAAGACACCAAGTCAAGTAATATCTAAAGTCAGGAGAAGCCTATTATATTTTTTTTACAAGAGGCCTCATTGAGAGTGATCTTTGTTTCTGATAAGGATAGTTTTTGGATGTACACATTAGAAATATGCCATAATGCCATAAGACGATCTATATAGGGGGTGCTAAATTACTAGTTCAGTGTGTATCGCGCCTTCATGACATAGGAATAAGGTCCAAAATAATAAACAGAGCGACTCCAGAGTAAATTTTATGTTGGGTGTGGCCGTCACCGAATTGTATCCGATGATTTTATGATCATAAGTATTTAAAAGTATATCTTGTTTCTCTGCTTGATTCTTGTTTTTTAAAAGCTTATTTCACTAACAAAATGGAATAGAACATTGCCTTCAACATTAAGGGATTATTATCTGTAACCTATCTCTATATATTTTACAATTATGAACATAATGAATACCACACAAATGCATCTTAATCTTTAACGACATTTTAGCGTCCCAAAATTCAATAACCGACGGAATCATAGACCATTGAATTAATGAACCAAATTATCGTTAACAAAAATTAACGTATTCAAATATTTAACCCGTATTGTGAGGGCAATTACAATCAATTGATGTACTAATGACTGCTTTTGTTGTGATATGTTGGGATATGTGGTCAGAAGAAATAATGTTCATTTGTACTTTGTTGTAGACCAAATGTCTCATTCAATTGGAAATAAGTTGTGGTACCTTTTGTAACCGAACCGGTAATGGCACTATCGCGATGCGAGCTCTACTCGCACTTGGCCGTCTTTTTTACATTACACCACGTGCCGTTCAAGAGTTCTTACGTCAAAACCGACGTCTATCTACATTCAGTTTTGGCCAACACTTTTTTCTAGTGAACACCTGCGCCATGTTAGCTCTTTTGTTTAGACATTAACAATCAGAAAAAGCGCTTGAAAAACTGTTGGAGAGTGGGAAATAGATAAAAAAACTTTTACTAGAACCGCTTATCTTCCATATAGTAGATTTTACAAGGGTATAAACGAGCCACTATTACCGAGATATTAAGCAGACCGAGCAACGGGCGAGGGAAGCTAAAGGTCGAGGTAAAAATGGGTTTTATAGCCGAGTTAAACGTTGCTATAAGGTTGCTATGCATTTCGACACGTCCCCCAACTTTAACTGTAAACTCCAGTGAACTGTCATAGCGCTTATTGTAATGGGTTAAAGTATGGTTCTGCTTGGAAACGAACTGTCTCATTTCCTTCATCAATTGTGAAGAAAACAGAATGCTTTTAAAACATTAGTATTCAAGCTTTTACGTGAGCTATTATTCAAAACAATAGTTTTATCGACCGAGCGAGCGAATCAAGCGAAGCGTCTCCGTTTCAGCTTGGGCAAAAATGCTTTCGTATGTCCGGCTGTCCATTTGTTCTCGTCGACAGGTCGCAGTTCTCAACCGATTCTCGTGAAATTTTGTGAGCAGGTTCAGTAATTATATAGATATTTTTTTTCGATTCGGTTTTTCGGAATTTTGTAAAAATAGTGGAGATATGGGGGATTTAGCAATTACAAACTTATTTGCGGTTTTGGTAAACTGACCCGACCTATGTCGATGTATCGGGATAAAAGTTTTCCAACGGCAAAGTTAAGTTTGTCGCGAGGTTTACAGCTCACGGAGCCACTAATGTTAGTCCCAAAGTAAGTAGTAACGGTTGGATAAACTTATTCCCAACAAATATGGTAATGTCGTCAGACAGTTAAATTAATTTAGGACTTGGCGAAGCACTTCCGAGCTCATCTTGACGTCACAACTTTATGGGCTTTTCCGTTATTAAATTTATTTTCTTATGTCTTTGCTTTTCGCCGGAAGCTGTCTCCCGCGACTTTAAATCTCGATCCAAATAATTAAGGTAGAGTCGGTAAAATTCGTCGCATTTATTACGTGCATATCGATGCTAAGGAAATTTAAACTTTTTTTTATCAGTGCATAATACATACATACATAGTATCACGCCCGAAATCCCTAATAGGGTGGGCAGAGCCACAAGACTACTTGTGGCCACGTTCGATTAATTAGTCCTAAGATGGTATGATGAACCGTATGGTGACAGGTGATCAGCCCGTCGCCCATACAAATAGTCCACCATGTCGGAGAGGACCCGTCCCTTAGTCGACTTTTACGACATGCCAGGATGATAAGCATCTGCACGCATTTTATGCTATTTCTTCACTCCCAGTGCAGCAGAGGAGTAATACACTTCGGATAATACGCGCTATCTCACTCGCACCTGCAGCGAAGCTATTGGTGGTCTTAACCGATTCCAATCAAACTAAACTTTCAACACAGCACTGTAAATCAGACCGTGTCAACTTCTAAAATGGTTTATTTTTCTATAGTTTAGAAGTTGCATTTGAATTTAGCGTACAAACTGGCAAGATCGTCGCACTGGCTATGCGCCAGAGCAGCTTCCGCCGACGTTCGAAAATGGATGAATTTATAAAAATACCTATCGATGATAGTTGAACAATCAGCCTATCGCTTTGTCGTGCAACTTATAACAATGTTTTGACTTAAGAGGACTGTGAAGCAACGGCAAAGATCACCCTTTTCATACTATTTTTTTTTGATTAAATGATCCGTTAAAGAGGGGAAACGGCACTGTTTTCCTAGTTCATTGTTTCTAGTATTAGCACGCAATCCAGTAATACCATTATTTTTCTAACTTTATGCAAAGTTTAAAAACTATATCAATTAAAGTTTCCACGCAGCAGCAGTTTCCATTTAATTACAAAGGAAAGCCAATATGGCTGGCAATTAGGTATTAAATCTCTGCAAACACTAGGGTTTGGGAAGTCTCGACATTTTCATAGTCCCGCGACTCGGGACATCCCAGTATCAAAGTGCCGGGACTCGAGATTTTTTGATAATAGGATTGTGAACATTTAAATAGTAAATCATAATTTTAGTAAAGAGTCATCAGTAACCGCATCTAGTTAACAAGTAGTTTTTTGTGGTGTATAGTATTAATGTAAAGTAAAAAGTATTATGCAAAAACAAAAACCCATAAAGTAATCATTATAAAAATTTGTTTAAGGAAAAAAAAAAGTGAAAGATGACTAGCAACCACCACAAAACAACAATTTTGCTGTTTTGTAACGCATATTTAGTGTAATTACACTTTTAGATGGCGCTTGTAAGCAAAGAGATAGAAAAATGGGTACGATTTTGGGGAGCGGGTCTCGGTCTCGAGTGTCGACCTTAAATGTCCCGGGACTCGAGACAGCCTTTGGAAAAAATCCCGGGACTTCGACACGAGAATTCCCGGCATTCAAACCCTAACTAACTCCGGCGAGGTGCTGCTGCGTCCCTTTTACGGCAGTTGTGCCACGGATTATGTCGTGCGTAATTATGCAAGACTTTCATGGGCATGTGATGGTGTTAGTTGTATTTAAGACATGAGGACACCGTCGTTTGTCGCTCAGTGCGTCTCTGTCAAACTATAGGTCGGCAGGACGACAAAGGGGCCTGAGAAATGTGCGGGCGGCGTGAAATGAATGAAAACAAAAATGCGCCTGCCGCTCGCACCTCTCTCGGTCCCCTTTGTCGCCTGCCCCCGCGCCCCTGTGCCGCGCGGGCGAAGACTCATTTAAGCGGTCAACCTATAGCCAAGTATGCAAGGGACACACTAAGCGACAAACGACTCGCGGGCATGTCGTGCTAGAAATGCAGGAGAAAGACCACGAGAGTCCATTGTTTTTTTTTTATAAAAATGCATCTTAAATCCGCAAGTTTACTGGAAAATTTATGTAATATCATCTTTTTTCGAAGACGCCTTATAATTTTCAATGGCCGACCGAATTCGCAAATGGCTTCCACTCAAATTGATCTTTAATTATAATGACGTACCTATCTATATGTTGAAAGCTGGTTAATTCGGCCAAAGAGTGATAAGTAATTCTATAGTGACACGTGTTGCAAACTCTTGAAATAACCTCAAAATTATAGAAGTAGTATTTTCCAACTTAGAAAAAACTTTACTGGCATACGATAAGTAAGTCAATAAATATATCCCTAAAAAAAAACTTTAATATTCATTCATTCGATAAGTTACTTAATAAATATATCCCTAAAAATTTTGCAACCGATATTTAAAACTATTTCAAAGATCATTTACAAAATGGCGTTTCAATTAACCGCTCAGAATAAAACTAGCATCTGCGATACTTAGCGCCATCTACAATTAACTTCCGTAATTCAACCTATTACTACTGCCATCTGTCGCCAGCATTTAGCAAACCCTATTACTTCAACAACAGTATAACGGAAATATAAGCCAAAAAACCAGACCAGAGGGTTCCGTTCCATACATGATTAATTGAAATTTCTTATGTTACTTTAAATACCATAGACTTCTTATAGGTTTTCCTGTAACCTATAGGTAAAGAACTATTTTCTGTATTTTTTCCAAAATTTTAGCCCTAGTAGTTTCGGAAATATGGGGGGGGGGAATGGTCAATTTTCATCTATTTTCCTAAATAACTTCCAAACCATTTATTTTAAAATTCCAAAAAAAAATATTATAATCCTCACAATAAGCCCTTTTTTTGATATGTCACATGATATAGTCTGCGTAACTTTTTTTTTTATTTCCTAATTTGTCCCCCAAAAGTGGGCCCCATGTTCAAAATAAATTTATTTTCGTTACGCATCCCTGTTGCGGTCACCAATTTACATATGTATACCAAATTTCAAATCAATCGGTCCAGTATTTTCGGAGCAAATTGGCTGTGACAAACGGACAGACAGACAGACACACGAGTGATCCTATAAGGGTTCCTTTTTAGGGTTCCGTACCTCAAAAGGAAAAAAGGAACCCTTATAGGATCACTCGTGTGTCTGTCTGTCTGTCTGTCTGTCACAGCCAATTTGCTCCGAAAATACTGGACCGATTGATTTGAAATTTGGTATTCATATGTAAGTTGGTGACCGCAACACGGACGCGTGAAGTAAATATATGAATTTTAAACATAGGGGCCACTTTTTGGGGGTAAACTAGAAAATTAAAAAAAAAAGGTTATGCCACCTATATCGTGTGACATATCAAATGAAAGGGCTTATTGTGAGGATCTTAAATATATTTTTTTTTGAATTTTAAGTAAAATATTTTAGTAGTTATTTAGGAAAATAGGCGAAAAATGACCATTCCCCCCCCCCCTTATTTCCGAAACTACTGGAGCTAAAATTTTGAAAAAAATATAGAAAATAGATCTTTGCCTATAGATTACAGGAAAATCTATAAGAAGTCTATGTGTATTTAAGGTAACCTAGTAAATTTCAGATAATCATGTACGGAACGGAACCCTCTCCACGCGAGTTTAACTCGCACTTGTCCGGTGTTTTTCCTTTTGAGGTACGGAACCCTAAAAAAGCAAAAATATGTTATTACCAGTCCAACATTGACAGTTAAGGATTTATAACCCTGTCAAGGGTAATTTATTGCTGTCAAATTACTCCCAAGAGATCCATCGGGCCGGCAAATTCAAAATTCGTTTTTAAACGGAGCATAATTAGGGTTAAATGGACTGTTGAGGTAACGAGCAATTAGCGCGGGAGATACCCCTTTCCTGTCTTGAATTGTGATTAAATAGATATATAACTAGATTCAGAAAAGGGAGACTTTCCTACTTCCTTTGGCCCGGGTCTTTGTAACCGGAAAATCGATATTTATTTCCACGTGAATACAGAGTATTCTGCAAATTCAAGACATAGGTAACCATTAGTAGATACACTGAAACTTGGTTAAGTGGGACCTGGATAAGTGAGAAACCTCCATAACTGGAACTCATGCTGAGGTCCCATCACTTTGGCACTGAATTACCTATGTGGGATGAAGCAAACCTCTATATCTGGGATTCGTTCTTTCGATTTTATCGTCATAGTTACCTTTATAACTGAGACAGCGAGAATCTGAACGTGAATTTTACATGCATTCATCTCTGTAATTGAGATAAGTTCGTTTTGTTTGTTTACTTACTTATTATTATTCTACCGCAAAAGAACTTACTGTAAGCGACATTGTTCATGCCTTCTCATCTTCTTCACTGAAAAATGAAGAAGATGACAACGAAATGGAATTGGAAGTAAATAGTGTAAAAAAATCTAAACGCGAATCAGTAAAGGCACTAGAAACTTTGCACAGTTATTTTGAAATTACATCAACAGGCGCCTCATTCGGGAACGCTAAGTGATTCTGTAGCGACTCGTAAGCCAGATCTCTCATCTCGCTCTTACGCATTTCGCGTCGTGCGGAAGAGTGGAATGCGAAATCTGGCTTACAGTCGCTACAGAATTACTTAGCGTTCCCGAATAGAGGCGCTGGTGACCAAAGCATATTTGATATGAAGTTGGTTAAAAATGTATACATCGAAAAACATCTGATGGCTGATACTTCCAAGAGACAAACTAAAATGACAGGTTTTTTCTAATTGATACATTCTGTTTAAATTTTTGTACTATTTAAAAAAGAAACTTGCTTGAATATTGTTGTTTATTACTTTATTATCTTTTTTTAATTCCCAATAAAGATAAAAACTCACATATAATGTTTACATAATACATTATTATTTAATAATCGCACCTCTATAACTGAAATAACCTGTATTCTGACCTCTATTAATGGAACCCTCTGTAAAGGCCCGGGCACACCAAACGCGGTTGCGGCGCGTTTGCGGCGCGAACGCGGGTCCGCGCCGTTGTCGAACGGCGCGGGCGGATTTACTATGGCACACCAAAGTAGCCGCGGGACCGCGGCGGTCCCGCGCCGCCGCGGTGTGGCATGGTATATCCGCCCGCGCCGTTCGACAACGGCGCGGACCCGCGTTCGCGCCGCAAACGCGCCGCAACCGCGTTTGGTTTGCCCCGGCCTTAAATGAGACAGATTTTGATTAATACCTGGATATCTGAGACACTGGGTAAGTGGAATACCTCTATAAGTGAGACAAATTTGCACGTCCCTTGATGTCTCACTTGACCAGGTTTCACTAATATTTGCTAGTTTTCTACGATAATAAGAAATAAAACGTAAAAATATCACGTTATGAAGCAACAAAAATACAAGAAAAAAACGAAGCGTTCCTCCAACGTCCTTAAAGATGTATTCTAAAGAAAAACTTTTTCAACTAAAATAAAACGTCAGAACCGATTAAATTAAATATCTAATAAACCAGACGTGAGACGGTAATCATAAATAATATGGGAAACTCCTAATTTTCCCCGTGTTTTCGTGTCTCGATGACATTGGTGATTACTTAAACGGCGCCCGGTCTAAAATAGACCAGACACCGCCGTTGAAGTGGTTCGTAATCGATTTGATTTCTCATATGAGTTTACGCAAATTTATTCAAATCTCTGCGGTTATAGCATCAAAGGGGAGTTAAAACATATATTTATTAAAGGATCGACAAAATTTATACACCAGGAAAAAAATATTGAGAAGAATAAAATTATGTAATTGACGCATTGAAATATATAGTAAGGAACTGCTGAAAGCATTCTCGCGATGCTTACTTTTGAGGTGACAGAACGCGAATCTCACACCATCGCATGTTCAGTCGCATGACAACCCCTATCCTCGATACAACCACAAAAATTCCACAACCTGAGAGACCGCACCATCGACCATCCCCCCCACGCTACACCACTGATGCGCTGTAGTGGTGTTCGTTTAGTGTTCCATGTTTAAATCACAGACACAAAGCACGCACACATTTATATTTTTCCATATCCACTCACACATGCAAATGCATCTCCAAAGTGAATCAGATATATCAAGCAATTCTAATTTCAAACTGCTCCGTACGAAACAATACCGTTAACCCTATTCCTAGATTCCCAGTTACGCTATCCGATTGAAACTTGTTGTGGCGCACAAACGACCAATAAGCAACTGGACCGCATACAACGTCACTGCGCCCCATTCTGCGGTAAGTCAATGGTGGAAACGTTTTATTAGGATATTACCCTGATTTCATAGAGGATAGCGATACGAGGCATAAAACGATTATGTATTTTATCCTTGCAAACCTAAAGTCGATTCATCCTTACTTGTCTTATTTGGTAAACACGTTTCTGACCTCAAAATGAAACTTTTTTGGCTAAAACAGCTTTTTCTTCGTAAATAAAGCAACCGGAGATTATTAGGGTTCCGTACAACAAAAGGAAAAAACGAAACCCTTATAGGATCACTCGTGTGTCTGTCTGTCTGTCTGTCCGTCTGTCACAGCCAATTTGCTCCGAAACTACTGGACCGATTAAATTGAAATTTGGTATACTTATGTAAGTCGGTGACCGCAACACGGACGCGTGACGTAATTATATGAATTTTAAACATGGGGGCCACTTAAGGGGGGTAAATTAGAAAATCAAAAAAACAAGTTACGTTACCTAAATCGTGTGACATATCAAATGAAAGGGCTTATTGTGAGGATCTTAAATATATTTTCTTTGAATTTTAAAAAATATACTTTAGAAGTTATTTATGAAAATAGGTGAAAATTGACCACCCCCCTTATTTCCGAAACTACTGGGGCTACAATTTTGAAAAAAATACAGAACATAGTTTTTTACCTATAGATTACAGGAAAACTTATAAGAAGTCTATTGTATTTAAAGTAACGTAGTAAATTTCAGATAATCATGTACGGAACGGAACCCTCTCCACGCGAGTTTAACTCGCACTTGTCTGGTTTTTTTGGATATCAATTTGCCAATTTATCACCTAGGATTCCTTTACTTAGGACAAAATCTGCATGCAAGCTGTATCACCTAAAAAAGTACATTTTGAGTTTAGAAACTTGTTTACCGAATAAGACAAGTAAGAAGGAATCGACTTTACTTGTGTTTATACCTAACAAAATTGATAATTTTTATGTAACTGTACTTTGGCGATTGAAATCTTCTAATTTAATGCAGGGACTGCCTAGTCCCTGTGTGTGTCTGTATGTTTGTTACCACCCAGCTCTGTAAAGCCTGAACGGATTTTCATGAAATTTGGTAGGTCCTGTAAAAAAATTGTATATTTAAAAACCATCATTCGCTAACAGTGGCGAAGCGTCAAATATTTCCTAAGGGAAGCCGGAAGAATTAGAACCGTACGTGCGAGTTTGACATTTGGTTAGAGTAACATGGACTTCACTGACAGCTAGCCGTAGCTTTCTGGCTTGGTAAACCCGCCAGGAATCGGCTTGTAGGCAGGCTGCGCCACAGTTCGCTAAGAAATTCAGTTTTTAGGGTTCCGTACCTCAAAAGGAAAAAAGGAACCCTTATAGGATCACTCGTGTGTCTGTCTGTCTGTCTGTCTGTCTGTCTGTCTGTCCGTCTGTCACAGCCAATTTGCTCCGAAAGTACTGGACCGATTGATTTGAAATTTGGTATACATACTCGTATGTAAATTGGTGACCGCAACAGGGATGCGTAACGTAAATTAATTAATTTTCAACATGGGGCCCACTTTTGGGGGATAAATTAGAAAATTCAAAAAAAAAGTTGTGCAACTGAAATCGTGTGACATATCAAATGAAAGGGCTTACTGTGAGGATCTTAAATGTATATATTTTTTTAATTTTATGTGAAATAGTTTAGAAGTTATTTAGGAAAATAGGTGAAAATTTACCATTCCCCCCCTTATCTCCAAAACTACCGGAACTAAAATTTTGAAAAAAATTCAGAAAATAGTTCTTTACCTATAGATTACAGGAAAAACTATAAGAAGTCTATGGTATTTAAAGTAACATAGGAAATTTCAGTTCATCATGTATGGAACGGAACCCCTCTCCACGCGGGTTTCACTCGCACTTGACCGGTTTTACTTAATGTCAAAGCCTGCTGCTATGTGACTTATTCAATGATACAAAAATAACATACGCTAGTATAATATAACAAATAACCCCTCAGCCAAAAACAACACGGATCTAGAATCGTTAAAACTACAAAAAGGCCACATCCTACCGCGAACAACTTTTTTCGGGGAAATTGCTATGTGCTAACGACTTGCGGAAATAAACTGCGCTATTTTCGACGCCGGCGCATGAAGTCAGTGGATTTCAATTAACAGCCTAAAGATAAATAAACAACATTATCAACGGCCCAAACTAGGATGACATGTATCTTCTCTTTTGTCTGTGACACACAAAAACGCACAAACGACCAGGCACTATGTCAAATACAAGTATGTTCAAACAAAATCGCATGAAAATACTAGCATATTATATGTTAAAACTATCTATATATATAAAAATGAATTGCTGTTCGCGATTTATCTTATCTTAGTCTTGAAATGTTCGTGGAGGTCTCGGGAAGGTTTAAAAGTGCATAGGTTACTTAAATTATTATTCTTCGCAGACGAAGTCGCGGGCACCAGCTAGTCAAGTAATAAACATTTAAGAGGGCTCGCTTACAACAAACGTGTTCTTTTTTGCCGATTTTATAGATAATGGTACGGAACCCTACGGGCGCGAGTCTGACTCGCACTTGGCCGGTTTTTACCCATTGTGTACGGAACCCTAAAAATGAAGTTTACATTTTAGAAATTATCAGACAACATAGATACACATCACCGAGCTCTCAATGAAATCCCTACAACATCTTAGAAAAGAGATGATAATTTTCAATCGGCTGAACAGATTTTAATCAAATATAGCTAAGAACCATAGCAATTAAACCTTCAAATAAAAAAACCACATTCAAATCGATCCACCCGCTTGAGAACTACGATGGCACAGACAGACACACACACCTCTTTTTGCGTCGGGGGTTAAAAATAGTCCTAAAGACTGACAACTGCCAATGACCTTGACCGATCGGTCTCTGTCTGTTTGCACCGGAGTGAACGAGAAGAACTGTGCGGTTATTTATATGCAGAAAATCAAAAACGGATGAATTATATAATATAAGTAAACACAATACATGTATAATATAAATAGGCAAACTTTTTAGTATAGACCAATAAGTAAAAATATCAAAACATAGAATTGTTTAAAGACGACTTCAGACGAAACTTCACGATATTTTTTCATCGAATCGATTTCATCAAAACTATTTTTGGAACAGCAAGTTTTTCAATAATTTAAAGAATATTAACATATATTGTTTTCGCTTTGCCAAATCAAATAGTTTTTGTTATAATACTGTTTAAGTAAAGCCGATTTGGGTTTTGTCAGCGCCCTAAGGATGAAATGATACGCCTTTGGCTTTATTAGTGTTCTTTCAATTGTACCTGGATCTTTAAACGAGTAACACGTCATAATGAGACACTTTTCCACAAGAATAGTTATTACACTGATTATGACATTTCACGTGCATTAATTACCGGTTTCGGATGAGCACTAATGGCAGCTTTGCGAATTTCGCTAACCTCACGATTGAACTACTCTGGCGAGGTCACTGTATACAGATATGTACAAGATACCCTGTACAAAGTATCTGGAATACCTATACAAAATACAAGATACTATCAAAATAACATACATACATAGCATCACGCCCGAAATCCCTAATGGGGTGGGCAGAGCCACAAGACTACTTGTGGCCACGTTCGATTAATTAGTCCTAAGATGGTATGATGAACCGTATGGTGACAGGTGATCAGCCCATCGCCCATACAGATAGTCCACCATGTTGGAGAGGACCCGTCCCTTAGTCGACTTTTACGACATGCCAGGATGATAAGCATCTGCACGCATTCTATGCTATTTCTTCACTCCCGGTGCAACAGAGGAGAAAATCAAATCAATCATAATAATTAATTGAGATATCAGATACAAGATATTATATAAAGAAGATGTAGTGACAAAAATTGAGAAAGGTATGCTGAGATGGTTTGGCCATGTCGAGAGAATGAATGAAGAACGATTGACGAAAAAAGTGTATAAGGCGAGTGTGAATGAAAGGGTTGGAAGGGGTAGACCTAGGCGGACGTTTCAAGACCAAATCGGGGACGTCTTGAAAAAAGGCCAGGTCAAGAGTACCCTAAACCGAAGAGCATGTATTTTTTTTTTTTTTTTTTTTTTTTTTATGTCAATTGACTGACAAACGAGCTGACGGCCCACCTGATGGAAAGTGGTCACCGCCGCCCATGGACATCTGCAACACCAGAGGTGCTGCCAATGCGTTGCCAGTCTAGGGAGGATGGGGAATGGGGATGGGATGGGGATGAGGGAATAGGCCTCCGGATCTCGTCACTCACCGTACGAAACACAATAGCAAGCTATTACTTTACGCCGATATTCTGTGAGAGTGTGGTACTGCCCCGGTCGAGCCGGCCCATTCGAACAGTAATCATCTAGTGAGGATTACTGTTTGGCTCTACCACTACAAATCATCTAGTGAGGATTACTAATCATCTAGTGAGGATTACTGTATGAAGGGAATAATGAAAGTGGACGAAGCGAAACAAGTATGTAAGGATCGTAGCAAGTGGAAAGAAGTGGTCTCTGCCTACCCCTACGGGAAACAGGCGTGATTATATGTATGTATGTATGTATATTTTGCAAATGATATCTGAAATACTGCATACAAAATACGTATCTTCTAAATACTTTTTGAAAGAAAATACAACGTTTTTGAACTTAAATTAAGTACATGTACTTTAATTATCGTACGTCTGGCAACCCTGCTACAGAGTCTGAAGTCTTTTGATAGTTTGATTTATATTTCAAGGGTGCGTTGAGTTTTATCTATAAGGTGACATAGTAAATGTAAAAAAACACACATAATAATAAATAAATCAGGGGACAATCTTTACACAAATCGATCTAGTCCCAAAGTAAGCTCTAAAGGCTTGTGTTATGGGTACTAGACGACGATATAAATACTTATATAGAGAAATGAATACTTAAATACATAGGAAACATCCAAGACTCAGGAACAAACATTCGTGTTTATCACACAAATATTTGCCCTTACCGGGGATCGAACCCGGGACGCTAGCTTCGGAGGCAGGGTCACTCCCAACTAGGCCAACCGCGTCGTCGAGAAACAAATACATTTTAAAAAAAGTACTAAAGATACAAGATGAATATACGTATTTTACCTATATCTTGTGTCTGCATTTCAGATACTTGTATGTTAAATAAGTCACATCTCTGACTGTATAGAATTTGTTATATCTAAGGTTTCATGTGTTCATTGAATAAATTTGTAAGCGTTGATTCTTCCCTTAAAAATAATCTTCATTAGTCACGCCGTATGTAAAAAGATACAGAAATAAAACTTACAACAGCTATTTTTATTTGTCGTAAAAATTGCGTGTGCGCACAGAAATGGACACATCAATTCGACATAGTGACAGTCGTGCGAGTGTTTATTGCAGGCGATCTATATAGAGACCACTACATAGTATCGTGACCTAGTGAATCATCGATGGGAGAACGAAATGTTTTTTAAATCTTTTTTTTAAAGAGCTTTTTCGTTGAAACTACAATGTCGCTCCATTGATGCAACATTAAAAACCGGACAAGTGCGAGGTAAACTCGCGTGGAGAGGTTTCCGTTCCGTACATGATTATCTGAAATTTCCTAAGTTACTTTAAATACCATAGACTTCTTATAGGTTTTCCTGTAATCTATTTTGTAAGAACTATTGTCTGTATTTTTTTCAAAATTTTCGGCCCAGTAGTGTCGGAAATAAGGGGAGGAATGGTCAATTTTCGCCTATTTTCCTAATTAACTTCCAAACTATTTATTTTAAATTCCAAACAATATATATTTACACAATAACACACAACACTCACAATAAGCTATGTATATTTTCGAAATTTTAGGCCCGTACTTTCGGAGATAAGGGGTCAAGGGGGAGGGGTCAATATTTGCCTATTTAGGATAACCTAAATACCATTTTATCTTAAAATTATCATAATATATTTAAGATCCTCACAACGAGCCCTTTCATTTGATATGTCACATGCCAAGGTTTTCAAATCTTTTATTTTTATTTTCCAATTTACCCCCCAAAAGTGGTCCCCATGTTTAAAATTCATTTATTTACGTTACACGTCCATGTTGCGGTCACCGTCTTACATAATGTGCGCCAAATTTTAACTCAATCTGTCCAGTAGTTTCGGAGCAAATTGGCTGTGACAAACGGACAGACCGACACACGAGTGATCCTATAAGTTTGGCGGTGTCGTTAGGATATTTGGTCTTTGGCGTGTACCCTCTTTTCCCAACGGCCACGTTGAAAGTGTTGAAACATTCAATTTCATTATGAACATGCAATTTGCATTAAACATATTGCATCGTTTTGTAATTGTCAGATATTGGTGTGGCCGTGAATATGATGACTTATCGTTACGAGCAAATTTGGATGCATAAGCAATTCGGGGCAAGCGACAATTTTTTGAGATTGAGTTATATGCAGCGTCAGAATTACAGATTATATCAGCAGTTGGCGGAGTCTTTACACGATTTACAAACCTGATTATTTTGAGGTTGCGTAATTTGCTTTCATGTATGCCAAATTAGTCTAAAGTTACGGCTGTAGTTTAATGGAATTGTCAAGGAATCTTTTTAATATTATGTCAAATTTGGTCGTGAATATTTTAACTAAATCTTGGCTATAAACTTTTATTTAATTTGCAAATTTTCCGCTACGTTTTTGCGAGGCTACCCGGATCTTGAACTGGTAATTAGTCCAATCTAGGATGGGATTATAACATGTTGTTCTATTTCTAATAGTAATTATGATTTCAGATTTCGACGCATTATACATAAAGTTTTTTGTATGCTTGGCTTTTGCAATATCTTAAAAAATTCCATTACAAACATTCATGCAAAAATACTCCCTCGGTGACTTTTCAAGACTACCTCAATAACACTGAAGTATGGCCCAAAATCAATCTCCGATATTTATGATTTTCCTCACCATCGGAATTTCAATTGAACGAGCGTGTCGACCAAAATGATATTTTGGTACATGTACGAGAGTAAGCCTTGCTGCTGACTTATCTTACATAAACGATCTATCGCTTATGTAAGTATGAATTCGTATAGAACAATCAGCTGATTCGACGCATAATATTGAATGTATTTAAATTATAAACCCATTGTCTATAACCCGACAAAAGGCGCCCGTTCTTTTGTATCTTATGTCTTTTACGTTTTTCACATCGCGTTTATAAAAGTGTGGTAAGCGCCAAACATCAAATCCGCTGTGTTTAAAATGTTTAAATGCGTGGTGAATACAGAATTAAAAATAACTCCCAATTTCACCGCCAATTAAAAAGTACTTTTGTCCGAAATCAACATCACAAAATTTCACGAAATTTAAAATAAATCTCGTCTTTATAATCCTAAGTTCAGTGTCAGAGTTATTAATAATGTTGCCCTTAAGATTTTTAACGTTTCTGGAACAGCTGCGCGTGAGTCATGCGACATTGGACCGAGACGGGAAACCTAAGATCCTCAGCGCGGTTTGAAAACGACAGATGTACATCAGAGTTTGATTGCACATACGCCCATTTATTACACTAAAGAAACGCACGACCCCGCGTTCGCGTAAACCGACTAAAACCACTTTAATATGATTTTTATACTCAACGAAAACCTCAAGAATTCCTAGTGTATAAATTGAAATAAACTTTGGCAATAATACAAGCTCGTTTGCTGTAGGCTATTTTCTGCAAAGATAAACATAACAACATCCCAAATGCTTCACTTTGTTGTTTCTTGCACGTATATCGGGGTCAATGGGTACGAACTCAAGTAAAGAAAACAATGCAGTACTCACGTTGTGTTGGTGCAGGGTGAGGACGACGTTGTCGAAGGTCGAGGTGTTGGAGAGAGCTTCAGAACTGCCTCTCAGCAGCTCCGCCAGCAGGTCCGCTCCTGGCCTAACCCCAGCCAGTTTTGAAGGTGACGAGGTAGCCCTCACATGAGTAGGTCCTTTAGGTCTCGTCCCAACGGAAGGAGCTGCTCCAGCGCTTATTTTACGACCACCAGTGACAGTTGCATCGGAAAAACTGCGTCGGCCAACTTCAACCGAACGGGTTGAAGGCGGCTCCAAGTTTCTACCATAAGGCCCTTTAGAGAAATGCTGGCGTTTAGCTTCCACATCAGAATTGTCTGAAGGGCTGAAAGGAGAAGGCGAAGCGGTTCGATCTCTAGAGCATGAGTCACTTTCCGCCTCGGAAGGCGAGTCACCTCTCGAGGTGACGCCATATTTACGCCTCATTCGGAACGAGTCCTCGTCCTTCTCGTCTGAACTTTGTTGCGAAAATCTCGCTCTTCTCGTCCGTAAATCCTCAGCCTTAGGCCACATTTGGACAGGTGCTTCGCAAGGACTTGGAGGCCCGTTTGCACAAGAATCGTCGGATTTATCACCAAGTAAGGATGAAGATCGTGTCTCAGCTGACAAACGCATCTCCTGAAGAGACGCGTCGCTGTTCTCACGCTTACAACCGTTCACCGGCGGAGATTCCTCGCCACCGTCATCACTAGCCGTCGTGATGTATATGCCTTTTCTTCTTTTCTTATCGTGCAGCGGCCGTCTTCTCTCTCTAATGCCGATCGGGGCAGGCGCACTATTCACGGGCTTCTTTACGGTTTCTAACAAATGAGCAACTTTTTCACTTGTGATGGTTTCGTCCTCCTTATCTCTGTCCAGAGAGGCGTCAGAAGCAGCGTCCGACCGTTGCAGCTCGTCCGGCGGTAACTCGTTCGACCACTGTTTCACTATACACTCGTACACTGGCACTGGTATGATACTCGCGATGTTGGATTCAGAATCCTCCCGCTCGATGGGGACACTTGCACATTCACAGTCCACATTAGCACACGTGGTTGTAGGAGGGTCTGGGAGGGGTGGGAAAGCGAAAGGTTGGGCTGGTTCGAGGGGCGAAGTTCCTTCACTATTAGCTTGGGCACTGTCGGCCTGCGAGCCGTCACTTTCTTCTCGTAATTCGTGCAGGACGCGCGGCGTCATCAACACGGGCAGACTGCCGCCGGCGACGGTCGAGGCCTCCTCTCGCACAGGGGGCACGCGGCGCGGCAGCGGGTGCGTCAGCGAGCGCGTCCCTAGCTGCTTATGAGGACCATCCGGTGGTGGTGAGCGCGGCGCCGGAGACGCGTGCGCTAGCAGACCCTCATCGGACCCCACGGCAGAGTCTACGGACGCGATCGACCCGCCTTCGGTCACGGTCTCCTCCGTCGCGAGACTAGCCGACTCATCGTTACGCGTACACGACGAGCCGGCTCGCTCTAACCTAGCTTTCTCACTCTTATTTCCAAAATCGAAAACCGAAGGCAGACGATTCGCAGTTCGATAATACTTCTCCTGCGTACAATCGCCGTGCGAGAACGAGGCGCTACGGTACGGTATAGTCTTTTGCGCATACGAACCGACGATCGATCGGGGCTCGACACGCATCAGAGTTATTTTCTCCGTGTCAAAGATGTCGTTGTCGAAGCGGTCGACGGAGAGGCCGCGCGGCGGGCTGTGCCGGTGGCGCGCGCGCGGCGGCGGCACGGGCGGCAGCACGGGCGCGGAGTGCGGCGGCGGCGGCGGCGGCGCGCCGGGCCCGCGCGGCAGCAGCCGCTTGGTGAGGTCCTGCAGGCGCTGGTGGCGCGAGGGCCGCTCGTCGCGCGCGCCGCGGCCCAGGCGCCGCTGGAGCCGCTCCAGCGTGCGGCGGTCGGGCTTGGCGCGGCCGAGGCACGCCGCCACCGCCTCCTCGGAGCAGCAGCGGCACGGGCAGGCGCGCGGCGGCGGCGCTCGGCGGACCGCGTACCGCACCGCTCCCAGCGTCACGTACGGGGACCTGTGCACGAACCTATATTTAGCGGGGACGGCGGTAGCGCGCGCGGCTCGCCGAAAAGCTTGGCGGCGATTGCGCCGGATTTAGAGCGGCCGAGCGTCCCCCGCTACTCGCCGCTGAATTCCGGGAGGATTCCCCGCGACCCAGTCCGCCACGGTTCAAGAGTTATATCGGAACAGATGATTCGAATCCGAATAAAATTTAGTCAAAGTTATCTTTGATTTGCACGTGGCGTTTAAAGCCAATATTTTGGCTGATACTTGGCTTAGATCCTAGTGTGGACAGAATTAACGTTCAAGAGCAACATAGCGTTCCTAAGGACGGCAGGTGGCTGTCAGACAGACGGAAGACGCCGTATAAAAATAGGAACGCTGGCGATTTAGCGACAGCACGACCTCGTAACAATGTTTACAATTTCACTGAGACTTTGCAGAGCTTTTGCATGCCAGAATTAAAACTACGAGTATAAGCGCATTAGTAAATAGACACAAGCAAAAATCAGTGCTTCTGGAAAACATGACGCAGATGTGACTTTTGCGAAAGAGTGGAAAAATTCCAAGAGAAGCGGAGAGTTACTTGACCTTTCAGGAAATGTAAGGACAGTGTGATCAACAACTCAATCGAACTGAAATGCGATAACATTATTGTTTGTTTACGAGGGGCGAGAAGCAGATTGCTTCAGCATGGGTCGCATGCACCGCATGCGACATCACAATAACACAGGCTGTTTCCTGAATCTACAACTTGGTAAACTACGCCACTATAAGTAAGTAGGACAAAAACCCTTAGACTGACGAAGACGATAGGTAATGTCTAATATACGGTCTCTAGGACAACATTGGTTATTAATACAATGACTTTGATAGTGGTATAATATAGGACTGTAACACTACTATCTGCAGTATAATTCTCAGATGCGTACAAAGCTACGTTTGACGCTGATATACACGCACGAAATTGTTAGCGCAAGGTCTCACCAAGCCAAAATTACGCGATCGAACTTTGGACAACACGTAATGTGTGATATGTCGCGGATAATAAAGGAAACTAGCTGTGCCCGCGACATTGTTCGTCAATATCCCACGGGAATACCTTATTCCAAAATATGATCTATTTTTCTATCTCTTTATCCAAATATATTCACATACTTTCACAATTATAATATTAGTAGGTGTGCTGATGTAATTAGGCGGCAAGTCGCGTTATTTTGGCTGGACCTAATCCTTATTTGTCAGGATATAGACCAGTATATCGAGCTCAGTAAGCCTTGAGAATCAACTATCCTATAAATCGACCATTTAAAATGAATACTCAGTGAAATGTCACCTAAACTTAGGTGGACCAAGCTAGCCAACAGTGAGCCATGCTTACAAGGAGCCTGTAGAGTTGCCGGGTTCGCGCGCCATCTTGCGGCGGGCGCACGTCGCGCGCCATCGGCAGTCACGTGACGCCGCGCATCGCTCAACGCCGCATCTGTCAACAACAAAGTTTATGTTGATCAATAAATATGTCACATGATGCTAGATGGCGCTTGCTTCAAATATGTAAACGAATAGGCAAAGTTCTTCTAAAGACCCTTTTTGATTCACAAGTTGTTTTAAGCTGAAGTGTTAGTGCATATGTGGAGTGGAATTGAATTTGATAATTACCATGCATTTTCGGTGAAGGAAAACATCATTAGGAAACCTGGATACGTTTGCGAAGTAATTCAAAGATGTGCACCCAATCCCTAATCCGCACTGGGCCCGTGTGGGGATTATGAGAGGAGGCCTGTGCCAAGCAGTTGGATGTATACATGATGATGTTGCAAGCTGAGACACAGCGTCTTAAGATTTCGTTGATATTATACATCTAAAAGATACAATTAAATTGACACAGACTTCGCCAGACGACAAAACTCTGTGATTAAAAATTATATTTCTATTTAATAATTGGGCGACTCGGCATCTTCTAAAACCTTGATAAGCCTTATGAAAATAGGTACCTACTTGTATTACCTATATACTAACAATAAAACAACACAGAAAAGATTAAGATTTCATTTTCAAAAAAAACATCGAAAACGATGCAAAAGTATTTGAAATACTAGCGCAGATACATACAAACTTACTCACACGGGCAAGACATGTTTCATAAAGACACATAAACCCATTAAAAACGAAATTTCAGGGATGACGCTGACACCAACTTGGAAACTAAAACGCACTATCTTAATACATTTTTTTCTTACAAATCGTTAGTGTTGTTTCCCTGCAACCAATTACATAATAAAATTGCTACCAACCAAACCCGACTTCAGGCCAAACTAGTTCGTTCTAGGCCAAACCGGTTTATCCTACGCGTGTCTAATCTAACCTAATCTAATTTGGCATAGGACAAACTAGTTTGGCCTGAAATCGGGTTTGGCTTGTAGCATACGCAAGAATTCATTTAAAGTAGTAAGGATTTACGGTTAGTGTCGAGGTCAGAACTATAATAAAACACCAAGGTCAAGGGACATTAAAAGGCTAAACTGTTTTGGACCAATTTGCGGAGAAGGTAAACAAACAATTCATGCAATGAAATTTTGTCAACAACCATTTGATTTACATTCAGTGCAAAGTTGATTGAATTTGGAGATTAAGAGGAGGAACCTGCGTTTCTTCATGCAAAAGGCGATAACGATTTAAATATTAACTGATTTTGACCAATTTATGATAGGTTGTCAGTCAGAACATAATCTAGGTCTATAACTAGGTTTTGGTTTTTTCACTATAATCAATAAAATCAGTTTTATTGTTATTGAAGTATTCTCATATAAAACTAATTTCAGCGATAATTTGACTTTGTTGATCTGTCTGTAATCAATATAAAAAACCGGACAAGTGCGAGTGAAACCCGCGTGGAGAGGGTTCCGTTCCATACATGATTAATTGAAATTTCCAATGTTACTTGTAATACCATAGACTTCTTATAGGTTTTCCTGTAATCTATAGGTAAAGAACTATTTATTGTATTTTTTTCAAAATTTTAGGCCCCGTAGTTTCGCAGATTAGGGGGGGGGGGAATGGTCAATTTTTGCCTATTTTCCTAAATAACTTCCCAACGATTCATTTTAAAATTCCAAAAAAAAACATATTTAAGATCTTCACAATAAGCTCTTTCATTTGATATGTCACATGATATAGTTTGCGTAACTTTTTTTAAAATTTTCTAATTGGCCCCCCAAAAGTGGGCCCCATGTTCAAAATTAATTTATTTACGTTACGCATCCCTTTTGCGGTCACCAATTTACATATGTATACCAAATTTCAACTCAATCCATCCAGTAGTTTCGGAGCAAATTGACTGTGACAGACGGACAGACAGACAGACACACGAGTGATCCTATAAGGGTTTCGTTTTTTCCTTTTGAGGTACGGAACCCTAAAAACGTATAGACCAAGATTTTGTTCTGACTGAAAACCTCTCAAAATTCGTCAAAATTGGTTAACATTTACGCGGTGGAAATTGTTATCGCCTTTTGTATGAAATGGATGATTTTTGCCGTTGGTTCAGTCCTCTTAAATAACTTTTAAAGAACTTTGTATTAAAACAAAACCTCACTCTAATATATAATTAAGTGTAATGTGTCTGGTTTCCTTGAATTTAAATAATTTAAAAAAAGTTAACATCTCTACTACTGCTACAAATGGTCTCATGAACCTTTTGACATCAAAATATAATTTGTTCCTTCAATTTAATAAATTTTAGCAACGATATGTAGTTTAAAAAGTTTTTTACTTATATCTTATTAACAAAAGATAATTATACATTTAATGAGCTCATGAATTATATATGCAATTGGCTCGTAATAATTCTTATTGCAAAAAGAAAAATCTTAATATAGCGACGCACAACGACATCTAGTGGATAGTTCCCGAACTTCGTATGGTTCAGAAGCTTTCACGGACTTTGGGCGGACGGACGTGTTAGGGCGGACCGGCTGTACGCTTTTGGGTTTTATGGCTAGATGCCGCTAAAGTATGCTGTCCTTTTTTTTATATCGGACAAAAACTTTTACGCATCAATAAAATGACGTGATTTATTGCATAAGCGATAGTTTGTGACTGGAGAATAACTGCGTCTCATATGGAAAAGTTAAAAGGCGCTTCCAAGAATCTCTACAAATAATTTCCAGATTATTTCCAATAGTTTCCAGTATACCCACTTACCAATTACCAAGTACCGTCTACACTTGTTTTTTTTGGTATTTATTTAACATACCTTTGTTTATATGAATGTTAAACTTTCTGAGACGCATAAAAATCATTATATGACAGACAGATATTAATTCCCGTAATATTTTTGTGAGTGATAAACAAAGTGCTTCAAATTAAGGAAAACGGTAATTTTCGCGACTTTAACGACGCTTGAAGATGTTTCTTCCAAGTTTACTGTGTCAATATGAAACGAGATTATTCGAGGTCGACATATTTAAGCGATTCGTGCTTTACGAGTAAATATAACTTAACAAAGAAGTTTTGCGTCAACTTCTAAATATATATTTATGACTACCTTTTGCACGCGACTTCCGAGTGGAATTCGGTTATAGTTATACCGTCGGGAACTTCTGAATTATAACTTTTGAATATATACCAAGTTTCATGTAAATTTGTTCAGCCGTTTCGGAGCTGAGTAGTAACTAACATATAGACACACCGCACTCACGCTCACAAGAAGACTTACTGAAACCACGTGGTTCTTGGACGCTCCCTTACTTCTTAAAATGGGTTGATTGGCTATTTTGTACTATGAGTATGACATGTACATTTTGTATAGCAACGTGTCATTTTAGCTATCATCTGTTGAATAACAATACTTACAGATTTAACTACATAAAAAAGGAATCACTGAGAAAATTTTTGATGCTATACCTGCATTACCGTAATGAATTCGCAGCCAAGTCCAAATAATGTCGAAGCTTCCGAAATAATGTTGATTGTTACGTGGTAATGTAAAAACATATACAGGCGTTTGTAGTCCGCAACATTATCTATGTAGCCCGCAACATTATCTTTGTAGCCGAGTCTCTACTTACGTTAGGTACGTTTTTCTCCAGAATTACGTACGTGGCATCCAGAATTACGTATGTTTGTACAGTAATTTTTTCGCGGTGATAAGGAATCATTAAAACATTTTTGGAGTTTTCCCTATAATACCACTTGCTCCAGACGTCCCCTTCATCCCGTATTAGCCATCTCTGTGTTGCCTTTAATGTCTAGTTTATTAACTTATCTTTTTTTGATACGGTGATCAATACATATAAAGGCAAAACATCGCACAGCCTAAACGGGTGGTCATAGGTTGAAATTTGGATTGGCCACAGACGCTGAGTGCCGGCTGTAGCCGACAAAATGTATGTAAAAACCGCATGCCGTGGCACGGGCACGAAAATCTGCTGTCGCCTCCGACTGTGGCGTTCAAAAGGTTAACAAATACTGACTTAGATAATATGGAATAGAGCCACTGTTCTCTAAATCAGATAATTTTAGTGTCAGGCCTAAGTTCAAGTTTATCCTTAACAAGACAAGCATGTACACATCGGTTCACAAGGACTCTGAACAAAGTCCTATTTATCTAAAACAAAATAGTGCAGTAATTCGATCCAATGGCCTCGTCCTGCGGTGGGAAACGCCACGAACACAGATACGGTTTACATTCAACTGCGATATTGTGCAATAGGCAAGAAGATTATAATATATGTAAAAACAGTTAATTAAATCTATTACGAGACATGCTATACAACACTGACCAAATATCCTAAGGGGTGTACTGCGCTTTGGGCAAAATATTTTTGCCAAATTTCACTTCCCAAAAAATGTATCGCAGTAGTTTCATTTCCCAAACGAATCTTTAGCACATTTACATTTCGCATTTTATTAATTTGGTCAAATTATCATTTGGCATAATTTTACTTTGTCAAGTTTTATTAAGACAAACGTTTATTAGGCAAAAGTTTTTTTTTTTAGAAAATAGTTCTTTACCTATATGTTACAGGAAAACCTATAAGAAGTCTATAGGAAATGTCATATAATCACGGAACCCTCTCCACACGAGTTAAACTCGCACTTATCCGGTTTTTTATACTTTCAGTAATTTTAAGCTTTAAATAAGAGTCGTCAATCGTCATTCTCAGTTGATCTTATTCAAACAGACATACACCAAAATGGTAAGCAAGAATCCTAGTTATATATAAACACCCATTCGGTAATCCCTTCTCATATTAAACAATAGTTGGATTAGGTGAACAGAAAACCGAATAAAAATAGCTAAAGATTTGAGAACAGTTTACAGTGAGAGGGCTATGCTCGGAGTATTGCTGCGAGATCGAATTATAAATTAGATTTGCAAAAGATCTACAGTAACCGACATAGCCCAAAGAGTTGCTAAACTTAAGACGCCGACAAGAGCCAATGACCTTGAGTGATCGGTCACTGTCTGTTTGCAGCGGAGTGAACGAGAAGCACTGTGCGGTTTTTTGCATGTGGAAAATCAAAAACGGATGAATTATATAAAGGCCGGGGCAAACCAAACGCGGTTGCGGCGCGTTTGCGGCGCGAACGCGGGTCCGCGCCGTTGTCGAACGGCGCGGGCGAATATACCATGCCACACCGCGGCGGCGCGGGACCGCCGCGGTCCCGCGGCTACTTTGGTGTGGCATGGTAAATTCGCTCGCGCTGTTCGACAACGGCGCGGACCCGCGTTCGCGCCGCAAACGCGCCGCAACCGCGTTTGGTGTGCCCGGGCCTTAAGTAAACACACCACACGTAAAATATAAATTAGTCGTTTTTTTTAGTATGGGCGTGATGTAATAGTTTAATTAATTATAGAGCTATAAGTTAAAAAAATTAAGACATAGAACTGTTTAAAAAGGATTTCAGACGCAACTTTACGATTTTTTTCTATCGTATCGATTTCATCAACTGGTGTTTTGGAAATAGTAATTTGTTCGATAATATAATGAATATGAACATGTAGTTTCTTCGCTTTGCCAAATTAAACAGTTTTTGTAATAAATATATAAATAAAGCCAAGCCGATTTAGGTCTTGTCAGCGTCTTAAGTGGCAGTGGGCGGGGCACATTGATTGTAGATCAGATGGCAGATGGAATCGAAAAGTCCTTGAGTGGCGACTGCGTACTGGAAAAAGTTGGTACACGGTGGGCTGATGATGTGGTGAAGATTGTGGGACTCCGCTGGATGCGAGCAGCACGGAATCGGTCGTTGTGGCCATAGCTGGGCATCGTTAATCAAATAGTTAACTTCGTTAATGGCTAATCCAGTACTAAAAAAGTTTACTTCGTTAAACGTTAAAACGGTACATTTCGGAAGCTTTAACGGATAACTCGTGATAGAAATTACATTTTCATCACACTTGCTCGGAAAGGCTGTTATTATACGCAGGCGTACAGAGCAGCTGTAGCCTACTTACCTCCAAGGGCAGTTATGGATTTTGTATGGGTTATAACTCCCGCTGACGGCGGGGCGAGCCGCAGCCGGCGGGGCGCGCGACCCGCAAGCCGGCGGAGCTGCCCCGCGCTGATCGCAACGTACGCTCAGTTTATGAACATGTTTATGAACACCCACCTGATGGTAATTCACGATGTAAAATGGAAATAAAATTAATATATATACTTTTTTTGTCTAATTTTTATTTCATTTCCTCGCAAATGTGATGAAAAACATTGTGTGTATCACGGGCAGTAAGGGGATAACAAACTCGAGTCATAAAAGCCCTCGCCTATCGGCGTCGGGCTTCTAACAGACTCTCGTTAGTTATCCCCTTCTTACGGCCCTAAGATGCACAATGTATTATTTATATGTCGTTTCGTTGGTAATTTACTTTTTAGAGATCAAATTGAAATCAAAAGCTATCTGACATAAGCCGCGCGGTGTAATTTTGGCAAATAGTAACTTAATTAACGCTTAACGGACTTTAATTGTTTTAACGGAATTTAATGGGTCCGTTAACAAATTTTAAAGTTAACTCAAAAGTTAATCCGTTAATCGAAATGAAACTTCGGATTAACGGTCTTGTGCGCAGCTATGCATATAGATACTATTAATATCTACTAAATAGGTAATACTATCTCGAAATCTCTAGCATGATGGGGTCAACAACATTTTTATGTCTCCGCGTTTGATGTGCGGTTGACGAGTGATATATAGAGATGCGTATTTTTGGCTGAATACAAATTAGGACGATGGATCTTGCAGCCAAGCGATTGTTTTAATACGCCAGATGTTGGAAACGGTTGGCCATCTCTGAACTTATTGTCACATACATACATACATACATACATAGTATCACGCCCGAAATCCCTAATGGGGTGGGCAGAGCCACAAGACTACTTGTGGCCACGTTCGATTAATTAGTCCTAAGATGGTATGATGAACCGTATGGTGACAGGTGATCAGCCCATCGCCCATACAGATAGTCCACCATGTTGGAGAGGACCCGTCCCTTAATCGACTTTTACGACATGCCAGGATGATAAGCACCTGCACGCATTATATGCTATTTCTTCACTCACTCCCAGTGCAGCAGAGGAGTAATACACTTCGGATAATACGCGCTATCTCACTCGCACCTGCAGCGAAGCTATTGGTGGTCTTAACCGATTCCAATCAAACTAAACTTTCAACACAGCACTGTAAATCAGACCGTGTCAACTTCTAAAATGGTTTATTTTTCTATAGTTTAGAAGTTGCATTTGAATTTAGCGTACAAACTGGCAAGATCGTCGCAGATTAAATTAAAAATTATTGTCACAGAATAAAAATTAAAACGTTAGATTTTTAGCTATCAAAAGTCGATACAGCGATTTCCGAATAAGCTGATGGTCTTCAATAGAGGGTTGCCTCTTACCTAACCTACTCATTTTTTCACCTTTCCTATTTGAAAATAATTCAATTCTACGGAGCGGGAGCAAAGCCGCATTTTGTTCCCTGTTGTTTTTTTTATTTTCAATTTATTACGTCTTTTACTTTTTTAGTTTGCTATTGAGCGTTTTAGTTATTTTCTAATAGGAGTGAAAAGCGAAGTGTTTCACTTGGAAGCAAAAATATAAAATGCATCTGGCTAGGTTTATGATACATAATATTTTTGAGCTTGCTTCACTCTTGATTATATTCTAGAATCCTAGGTTACGCTCTGGGTTCACTTTGCGCCCATTTGAAACAATCTACATACATAGACGCATAATTGTACTAAGGCATATTTTATTTCCCCGCCAATGCCTTTAGTATTTTTGAATATTTTATACATCTATCGTAAAGATAGGGTTAGGTTGGGGTGTTTTGATAAATTTTGAGAAATATTTTTCTTGCCTAACAGTATGAAACAGCTAGTTTTATATCTAATCTGAAAAGTAAATGTTTATCAGGAATTAAATTATGCGAAATGATCATTATGAGGAATGATCATTATGAGTCCATGTGAACTCATTTAAGAGATAACAGCGAATTTCGTACCAGTTAGTAGTATTCACAAAATATAAAGATGTAGAAATGGTAGAAATATCTACAAAGACCCTCTATGCTTTACTGAGAACCACTGCGCACGAGTTGATTCGTAACCCGATCAGTTACGTCAGCAGGTGTCGTGTTTCAGCTAGATTGCTAATTAACAGCTTATGATAGACTTATTAAAAGTTAGTATTTCTTTTAGGTTTGCATTAATAATCAATCAACTATTTCTTTGTAAGGTTTTTTTATCAAACCGTTTAAAGACAGCTTTGATTCCCTAACGTGTGCAGCGGCTGATCAGCGGATAAATGAAACTATACATTTGGACTGTAAGGACAAAGTCATTCGGTCTAAATTTGATTGTGTCTCTCATAGATGATCAGCCGCTATGCTTAAGGCGCTGACAAGAAGCGATTTTGCAGTGGTAGAGCCAAACACTAATCCTCACTAGATGATTACTGTTCGAATGGGCCGGCTCGACCGGGGTAGTACCACACTCTCACAGAATATCGGCGTACTTAAAGTAATAGCTTGCTATTGCGTTTCGTACGGTGAGTGACGAGATCCGGAGGCCTATTCCCTCATCCCCATCCCATCCCCATTCCCCATCCTCCCTAGACTGACAACGCATTGGCAGCACCTCTGGTGTTGCAGATGTCCATGGGCGGCGGTGACCACTTTCCATCAGGTGGGCCGTCAGCTCGTTTGTCAGTCAATATGACATAAAAGGCTAAAGCCGATTAAAACGAAAAACTAACACTTTTAAACTTTTTAACAAAAAACGCGCGGCCGGCTGGCACTCGTGCAAATCGTTATCGCCTTTTGCATGAAAAGCCGTACGTTCACACTCTTCTTAAATAAATACTGAAAGTCCTTTTGCCAAAATAATGGCCCATAGTTGAGATGTTGTAAAATTAATATTGTGTGTGACCACGTCGTAACAATTAGCTGTAGACGAGTGTCACAGCATTCATATATGCAATTCCACGTTGCTTCGGCGAAATATGACAGCGGGTGATAGATATGACAGAGCCTGTCTCTCCAAAAGGATTACTTTACCAAATAGATTAAGCCCGCCACGCCACTGCCCACCAAATTACCCGCAGTGGTGCGATTCTCTAACGTCCGCAGCCGCTGATCAGCGGATAAATGAATCAATTAATTTAGACCGTAAGAACAAAGACATACGGTCCAAATTTCAATGTGTCCCTCATCGCTGATCAGCCGCTGGACACCTTAGAGAATCACGAGGCATATTACCAAGATCGTTAACGCCTCCGAGAAAATTCGATGTTTCTCATTTGTTTATAAATAGTGTATCGTTGCGAAAGTCGCCCGGTATTTATACAGAGTTCACTGAAACTCTAAAACTTTGGGAACCGTTGAGTTCGTTGTAAAAGCCTTTTGAGTTCATCAATAGGTTCTTAAAGTTTAAGAACATCGGTTACCAAATACTTCACATACAATCGCTTGGTAAAAGTTTTGCACGAACAAAAATAAAAGATAGGCAGCCATTACACACTCAATATAGATCGAGATCCGTGATTGTGATCGGAGATCTTGATCCAGATTGACTGTGTAAGGTTTGGATTGAGGGATAGCGACATAAGATCACAAATTATCTAGATTTTTTGAAATCAATTGCGATCCACGACCTTGGTCAGATCACGATCTAGATTGAGCGTGTAATGACTGTCATATACAGGTCTAATAGATTTGAAGTCGGTTCAATAATGAACTGATTTTAACCATTTTAACACTCTACTCAAGAACGGGAGTGATGATTTGACTCCCATTCTAAACAATAGCAATCTAAACAATATGTAGGTTTATAAGTTTTTTTTTTATCGCGGTACGTAGGTATGGACATTCTTGAAGCAACAACATAATAAACTAATAACAATAAACAGAATAATAATACTAAATAAAACTAATTAGGTTAAAAAAGATCTCCGCGGCATTTTGCCGAAGATGCCGGCAGCGTTTCCTCGCCGTAACGCAATTATAATACGTTGTGCGAGGAAGCTGCCAGCTCTCCGGTCCCCAGTTTCTTCCACCAGCCTCTTCAAAATTTCTCCGAAGAGGCGTAGTGCGCCAGGACCCCACTCCGACTCCGGAACAAATTTAAATTCAGAACCGAGACCCCTATATTTGTAACTGTGTTCGGCCGCTTCAGCCGCTGGGCAGGTTTACTGGATGTTCCATGGAACTGTGTCGAGGCCGGCGTGTCTACACCACCACACGACCATTTTCCATGCAACTGAAGACGTCCCATCCGGTCTCTTCCTATCGTCCCGGGCAATGCTGGTTGACTCCAGGTTTGTACATTGACGGTGGCAAGAGAGCGGCGGGTGATGTCATTTATCGCAGCGGCCCGAACTTTTTAGAGACGACACTTCTTTATTAAGTTTATATTTTTTTTTTGATGTGTTAGTGTTTTCATACAAAACACATTTATAACGAAAAAATGGGGTTAAAGACCATTTTGATATGACATTATAAAACTTAGACACAAGAAAGCTATTAGGATTAAAACATGAACGTCTCTTAGGTACCTAATGAGGTTACGACACGCTTTTAGCACTAAAATTATAATTTTATTAGTCTAATAAAATATTGTGAGCCGTGTTATAAAAGTAACATTTTTACAGATAAGTATTTTCGACTCTTTTTCTCATCAAAGTTTTTATACTACATTTACGGCACGATTACGGCTACGGTTCTCAGACTATTATTTATTTATTGGCATAAAAAATGGTTACATATTTGAAAGGAACAGTATATCACAAACCATTTAAGGTTTTCCTGTATACTGCGGAGGTACATCGAGAGCCTAATACATGACAAAAATCTGATAAAACATACAGTAAATACTAACAAGCTAATATTATTATATCTATAGCTACGAGGGACTACATTTAACATAGCTAGATTAATCAATTTGTATGTTTCTTTGTTTTAATATTTTTTTTATTATTCTGACCCTTAGGGACTTTATTCATCTCTAAAACACTTAGATTAAGCTGTCCTGGGACCCTGTACATCTCTTTGACCTTTTATTAAGATTAAGAACTCGAGACTATACGACTCCCTTATTATTTATTTCCTATAATTAAGTAATGCCCATTAGGTTTGTCTGTTGCACTTTTAGTTTTTTCTTTGTCATATTTGGTTAAAAAAAGACTTACTGCTGAGATTCTTGCAGCGCTTTTCCTCAGCAGATGTCAACATTCGAAGCGCTGGTATATTCCTTCATGCGAAAGAGCCCGTGTGGCGTTACTTGCAAAAATATTTGAATTTGACTTCCCCACACTGACCCTTGGATTGCTCATTCTGTATTGGTCGTCGCTTTGACCGCCGGAATATGCTAAAATTAACCCTCAAGTATGTGATATAAATTAAACTAGCTTTATTATGCAAAAAATTGCAAGTGTCACATAAAATGTAACACCCGGAAAATTCAACTTGGCTCCCGGCCAATGTTGCTATGTACAGTCGTTTTATTTAAAGAGTAATTTTTTATAGACATCAAATGTTATTGCTCTAGCAGACGTTTGACATAATGATCGCTTGACCTATTTTTCTAAAACCGTAAAAGTGTTGTATAGTTATTGGCATGATGGCAATAATTGCAGAAAATAATGATAATATCGCACCTTCGGTGGGACAAGGGCACAATTGTTGAAAAACCCAAAAATTTGTTAAGTATACAGAAATGTTCCAAATATTATTAAGAACATTTTAAATACACATACTTAAAAAAAAGGGTTTTTCGACAATTGTGCCCTTGTCCCACCGAAGGTGCGATATATTGATTCCTCTAAATATTACATGAATCATTTTCTTCACATCCAACCAGATTACCACTAACTTGGGCTTACATTACTGGGCTTACATGAACAATGGTGTAACGGCAACAAAGTCATAGTGGCAAGGCAGCATGATGGCACATAAATGCCAAAAATACAGCTGTTACCATACAGACTTGTCATTAGAAGAAACCTGCAGAAAAAATGTTATATTGATCTGACTGTACACATCTCGATCTACTAAAATTTATAATCGAATAATATATACCGTGATGTATAGCCGTGTGTAATGTCCCAGAAGTTCTAAGATCGGTTTAGACTAGATCTATTTCTAGACGTTTCTCGAAATAAAGATTTCGAATACCAGCGGCATAGCGGAGGCAGGTGTCACAATGACTAAAATGTACGGAGTGATATTCTCTAAAAGATTCTTTATCTACACCCATATCATAAAACCTCCATAGTGTAATCAAAAACCATAGGAAATTACCACCATTTTGACAACCAATTAGGAAAAACCAGTGCTGCAATGTTATTCCCGTATCGTTTTTAGTATAGAAATGAGATTAAATTTGGAACAGCTTTCAAAACTCAAGTGGGTCTCTATTCTAGTATCCATAGATATTAAAACAGTTATTGATACGAAACGTCAATTCAGTATGTTTTTTTAATATAAACTGCACAACATTTGATCTCGAGTGACATGAGAATAGAGACTACATTCGCTTGTCTATGATTTAAAAAAAAATGGTCCTAACGGAAGATCGAATTGCCGCCATTATGTTGGTGTTTTGCTGAACGAAAGTAGAATTGTTGTTGAATTGTGTGCGGGACGGTTATACCCGCGCGGCTGTTGGCTGGTTCTTGGTGAAATGACACTACTTTTTCTGTTGAGGCTGGAGGCGCGCAGAGTGGGGAGAACTTTTCCTTTTTCACTATTTCGAATGTTGGTGGACTGTATCTGTCTGAGCTGTTGACTGTTCGGAATTCTGTGTCGGAATGAATGCCATACAAGGCGTGCTGTGTTTTATACAGGAAGTTCTCCCCACTCCAAATTCGGCTTGCGCCCCTCCAGTTGTCTTTATTTCTGTCTTATCCTTAGTCTAAACAACACGTGTTATATTTACACCTTACAAATAATCCTAACTAATACAGATATAAACTTAACCATTATAAATTATTCTATTTGTTGTAGCCTGTCCTGCACAAATTGAATAGAAAAAGTTGTTTGTAATTTACATTTTAGTTGAAAATATGAATAGTAGTCTTCTCGGAGTGTGTGTGATGTGAAAATGCGCCGGATATCGGAAATATGCAGCCACGATTGCAACAAATAACTTGTTGCCAGAAAATATTGTTCCTGAACCCATCATGGAGGATTTATAATATGTGTGTAGATAAAGTTATGTATGCAACTCTGCATAATTTGGCCTTAAAACACACGTGCGATCTTATTATGAAACTCGCTAAAGCTCGTTTCATGAAAGCCGCACTAGTGTTTTAAGGCCTATCATTATGCAACCGTTGCATAAACTACTATTGCGATTTAAATTTTATTATCTCCTTTAAACTGACGACGACCTTTCAGTTGTGCGATTCTCTAAGGTTGCTGCGGCTAATCAGCGGATAAACGAAGATATTAATTTAGAACGTAAGGTCAAAGTCATTTGGTCTAAATTTGAATGTGTTCCTCTTCGCTTATCAGCCACACATCAGCAGATCCGCATATCAGCACCTGTCTGATGGTGGCGGGAATACGTTCAGTGCGAGTAGAGCGAGATTGTTCGTGGTGGCAATCTTTAGGAGAGGCATGTCCAGCAGAACGTCTGTCGGCTGAAATGGTGATGATGAACTCTTCTAAAACAATGGCTTATGTAGCAAGGGTTCTTGCTTAACGGAAATGTGGTTGAGCAGCAAGAAAATGCTGAGGGCTAAAAGAGAAATGTAGGACGACAACCAGGGTGGACCATCCGTGAAGGTTACAAGAGAGAAGTGGCTGCAGATGGCGACCAGCAGAAAGATATGGCGGCAACCGAAGACCTACACCCGACAACGGAGGATGACTCGTGAAGTTGCCCGAAGGAAGATGACTTTGTGCCTCGCCTCGTCTCACGCGACTTTCATTACGTATCGATTTTCGGCCCGATTCAAAGGACCCGAAGGTAACCGAAGTCCGAGCACAAAATGACTCAGTAGACTATCAGCGTTTTGAAAAAGAACTTTACCAGTGAAATGTAAATACGTAGCCATAGCCGAAGCATTCAGCCGCTACGTCTCAAAGCAATAACTGTCAAAGTTCTTTGTCAAGTTATTTATTTAACGCGCAAACGGCTGGTCATGTTTGGGTGAAATTTGGCAGACAGATGGACATATCTTGGAATAAAACATAGGATTTCGTCTCAATCCCACGCGAACAAAGTCGCAAGCACAGCTAGTTGAAACATGAGTAAATCCTAAAAAAAACATTTGTATTCCAAAGTTATTGTACCGATTAACCTTTTATGCAATTCAGTTAAGATCATTATGCGCGAGAGTCTTTAGGACGTGCGCACACATCGGCAAAGTATTTTTATTTTCACACTTTTGTTCTGTTGTATTTCGGTACGATACGCGCTTCGCAGCTTATTGGAACAGACGGATCACAATTAAAGCTTTCATAATATAAAGATATCCGGCCCTATATTCGACATTGTCTAAGGCCTAATTAGTACTAAGCGACTAGCCGCGCGCGATACCTATTTATTTAAATAAGTCATATACACCCTACTTTTAATAGCAAAATGTGTATGACATTATTACAATAACTAAAAATATTTGTACTGTGATTTATATTATTGACCTTTTGAACGCCACGGCTAACGGCGTAAAAGCGTGCGACTACCGCTCGACGACGGCTGTAGCCGACGCAAATGTAAACGGCATATCGTGGCGTCAGGGGCACGGAAAACTGCCGACGGCCACAACAGACAGGGGAGGTCAAAGGGTTATTAAGATGAATATGAATAATTGAATATGAATATATGAATACCATACCCATTGACGCGGCCGCGACTCCGAAAGAAATGGGAGTCGCGCATGTCTAGTCGCGCGCGGCTATCCGTTTAATGGAAATCATGCCTAAAATATTCTGTCTTAATCTTACTTTGCGAACTAAGCGGCATTTCGTTACTATAGTGACGATATTTCTGTATCAGCTTTTACTTAACCGTATACAAAAACAATTTTATTGAAAAATTAAGAATGTTAGGCTAAGTTCAGATGAACGCGTGTCGGCGCGCGGTTGGCTCGACGCGCGGTTTGAGATTGTAACAAATGAATGTTGTTGTGTACATGACCGCGCGTCACCGGGCACGCGCGTTGACGCGCGGTCATGTGCACAACAACATTCATTTGTTATAATCTTAAACCGCGCGCTGAGTCAACCGCGCGTCGACGCGCGTTAATCTGAACTTAGCCTAAATTGTTTTTTTAAGTGTTAACGATTCGATAGAAACAGATTTTATATTTGACTAGCTGTGCCTTCTCGGGCACAACTCACCAAAGTTTTATTGTAACCGGAAAGGAAGGAATGCAGAGAAGACGAACGGAGATACAAACATATTTTTTTTATATTACCTATACATTAAAGTAACCTCTCTGTTTTAGTTATCTGTGTTCCCTTTCTACGCCAAACTCGAACCACGTGGGCGATGCAATACTCTTCTTTTAAACTATGATTAAAACACCTATTCTTTTTAACATGGCATCATTAACAATCGAATTTACACCGTAATTCGAAAGCCATAGAGGTGAAAATATAATGATTGTTTAGTGTTTTCGTCATCAATTACTTTAATGGTTAATGAACTAAGTCTGGTGCTAGAATTAGCAGTAAATGGGATTACAGAACGCTTTCATTTCTACTAGTATGAACAATTTAAAAATAGAACTGAATATTTAACATTGGACGCGAATTCGTAATTCGAAATGATATTCGTTGGATATATAAAACATGTATGCATATAATAACCTACGTACATGTAATAAAGGCATGTTATAAGGGCGATAAAGAAAACGTCAATCCCCTTAAACCCCGAGCCGCATGCGAGGCCTCTCATAGCACAAAATGAATAGACGTACCGCCACGACGTATGTCATATAATGTATGCGGAAACAAATAAAATCATCGATGAAACAACAACTTCATGTCATTGTTTTTAAATTCAGATAAGCAGCGTTTAAGTTTCTTGACGATCGACGATTGGTAGATTCAGACATGTAAAATAACCCGTGTGGTTTGCTTGCAAAAAAAACATTTTCATTTTTATTTCCTGTTCGATTTATTGCGTTTGATTGGTTGATAGATTCCTTAATTTAATTTACTACTTTTTTGTATTTCAAAAATCCACGGTTCACTACTCCGATGTTTTTTTAGTTTTTTCGATAGTTATTGTAGTTGTGAAGACAAAGTAATATTAGTACGGGTATGTCGCTTGCGTCACATTGACGGTAATCGTTGACAAATTGCCAGGCGATAATGAACGATATGGACAGTGTTTCACCTTAAGCTATTTTTAGACATAGGTGTAATGTGTTTTTGTTTGAGTTCCTAGGACCCTCATAGATGGACCGCTTGGAGCAGTCGAGACCAGCGGCCCTAACATGCATAGCATAAAGATAAATTAGAACCGTTTATCTCTATGACTATCTCTTTTGTCGGCACTAGTGTGAGAGAGACGTACTTAGAGATAAACGGTTCTAATTTATCTTTATGCCAAGCATGTTAGGGCCACTGCTGCACACGAGCGGTCGTGTTGCGATCAGAGTCGACCGCAATATGACCGCTCCATCCAAGCACTCGTTTTGCAGTCGGGTGTCGGGTTCGACCGCAACACGACTGCGCGTTCATTCAGGAGCGGGCGGACGCGGGGTGTACGCGGGGCGCGGAGAGAGAGCGGCGAGAAGTCGGAGCAAACTGCTTGAAGCGCAGGCATATAGCACGGTGAAACTCGACTGTAAGCTAACTGCAATTTTTTATCTGCGACCGCAAGCGAACTGCTGCGGCCCATGCTAGAAACAAGGATAAGTTAAACTGTCTTATCTCTAAATGCGTCCCTCTCACAGTAGTGCCGACAAAAGAGATAGTCATAGAGGTAAACGGGTTTAATTTATCTTCGTGTCTTGCATGTGCCGCTGGAGCAGTTTTGTATTGAAACTGAATACGAATAGAAAGAAACAATAATGGGATCAACGTCGAATAATTTGTCCGTTAATGTCTTTGTAGCTTCACTCGTAGATTTACTTAACCGAGCAAAATAGGGTCATGTCATACAGCACGGTGGGCAGAGAGTGGGCACGTTGTCATAATCACTATTAATCTTTGCCTTTGTGTGCGAGAAACTATCGCTCACCGGGATAAGAAGACAATCATAAATTATAGCAATGCTAGAATAATTGGGATTTTAATGTAAAATTATTGTACAGTCGAAATCAAAAATATTTTGATCTTAAGATAAGATAAGATAAATCTTTATTGTACACAAAACACAAAAAAAAAAACAGAGCAAATCCAAAGATACATAAGCAGCATAAGCATACAAAATTTACAGAGCTTAAGAACTAGTCGAAAATTGTGTACTTAAAACAATCATAGTGCGGTTACACTGACCCCTACACTAGGCGCTGCCTGTCTCGTAGGTAGCCAATTCACAGGAGACTTTGCAAAATTGATGCGAAAAGTTAATAAAAACAATTTGGAATCAAAATAAAATAAAAATAAAAATAAATTTTCCTAACAACTGTTTGTGTGCGTGCGTGTGTGTGTGTGTGTGTGTGTGTGTGTGTGTGTGTGTGTGTGTGTGTGTGTGAGTGTGTGTATGTATGTGTGCGTGTGTGTGTGTGTGTGTGTAAGAGAGTGTGTGTCTGTGTCCGTTTGAAATTTAGGATAAGTTTAAGTTTACTTGGTCCTTCTCAGTCCTTTTCATATCCACGCGAATTTAAGTTATTTGTCAAGGGCGTAATATTTATGACCTCGACTGTACATAATAAATGATTAAGAAACTCCTAGTCTTCAAAGTTTCCACTTTGCGATTAGATGTTACACTCAGTGCCAGTGTTGAAGCCAGTTCGCTGCTGCCTTAGTACTGTTTTTAGGGTTCCGTACCCAAAGGGTAAAACGGGACTGTGGTGTGTGGACTGTATGATAGGATGGATTTTTAGGTCGACTGGGGCACTAGGGGATACTGGGATGATAAGTTAAAACACGCGGTTATAGGCAAACAAAACTAGTGAATTTATTGCATAAATGTCTCTCCTTATATACAGTTCTTAATCTCTAGGGTGGGGGCAAAGCCCCGTTATGACATAAACCGGTCAACTTTGGGGTAGATCGGCAAACATGTTTTGCCGATTACCCTCAAAGTAGCGGAGATTTTTTTTTTTTTTTTTTAGAATGGACATACGCTGTTAGTCTCTGACGACTTCGACAACTTCACCGGAAAGATGCGAGCAGCCTGAATGGCGCTCAACAAGGGGAGTTTTACTTAACATGCCTAAGGGTGCTCCTATTGAGCCGACCTCGGACTTAGGACGTTAAGCGGGGATATAAACAATCGGATTTTTGTGCTACAGTGCTTCGGAAAGGCTACGTTAAATCTGACTGAGAAGAAGCACCAAGAAACTCAGTCAGGTGTGTCTGATAGGTGAGAATCTACCTGGTACATGCCGGTAGCGATTGAAGAAATGTGGCCGACCACGTGTGGAGGTGTGGGGACGTGCACGCCTCCTCCGGAGGGGACGGTGTGGTGTGTAAGGAGCTGAGCTAGTGTCGTCGGAGCCCTGCACTACAGGTGGGCTAGAGTCTATCGAACTGGCCGCAAGACTGGCCGTAATCATGTCATCTGGGTCCGACAACACGTGACGAGGACGCCTACGTCTGGGAAGGACGTTGGCGAGAGGAGTGTAATCCACCGCATCCCTGAACAGCGGGTTCGGGTGATGTGGTGCATTATCGAAATATCTCCTCGACAAATCCTTCATATACTGTGCTACGGTCGGTAAGGCCGTATCACTATGAAGGTCCCTATTACGCATGAACCAGGGAGCACCCGTGGCTCTGCGCAAGAATATATTTTGGAGCCGCTGAAGGCTGACCAATTGGGTCGGAGATGCGTGCGCAAAGACAACGCTTGCGTAGGTGAAGATAGGACGCACACAAGTCTTGTAAATAGTCAACTTATTTCTAAGAGACAATTTACTATTCTTGTTGAGCATCGGGTGGAGCCTTCCTAATATGAAGGCTGCTCGGTTGCGAACAACTGATATATGACGACTGAACGTCAATTTCCTATCGAGAGTGACACCTAAGTATTTTGCCTCGGTAGCCCAGGGAATGGCACTACCGTACAGACTGATTGGTGCAGTATTCCTGAGGAATACGTTAGGAACTAGTTTCCTGGAAAAGAGCACAGCCGTACTCTTTTCCGGATTGACTTCGATCCTCCATAGTCTGAACCAGCGCCCTAACTCATCGATTGCACCCTGAAGGCGTTTGACTAAGGCAGAAGGGAAAATAGAAGTTGCGTAAATGGCCGTGTCGTCGGCAAAGAGGGCATAATGAACATTATTCACTCGTGGGATGTCGTTGGTGAAGAGTGAGAAGAGGATTGGGGAGAGGACAGAGCCTTGAGGTACTCCAGCTCTCAGTGGGCGTGGGGAAGAGAACGAACCTTCCACTTTATAGCGAAAGCTCCGATCAGAGAGGAAGTCTTGTATTATGCGTACAAGCCGATCGGGTAAGCCCAGGGCATACAGTTTGTAGATCAAACCTTCATGCCAGACCTTGTCAAAAGCTTTCGCCACATCGAGGAAGATTGCACCCGTTGGGGCCCTATGATGCAAGGTGCGATGGATGTGCTCCGTTAAGCGGTGCACCTGTTGGACACAGGAATGACGGGCTCTAAAGCCAAACTGTTCGTCAATGAGGCTATTATTAGCAGACACGAATTTCCAGATTCTAACTTTAATGATACGTTCAAAGAGTTTTCCAATCGTCTTAAGGAGACTAATGGGACGATAGCTGCCAGGACTGGACCTAGGTTTCCCTGGTTTGTGAATGCCGATGACATCGGCTTCTTTCCAGGCTGCTGGAAAGTGACAATTAACTAGTGCCGAATTGAAAATCAGTACCAAAATGGTGAGGAACACTTCTGGAAGATGCTTGAGGAGCTTATTGGGAATACCGTCAGCACCGGGTGCCTTTTTGACCTTTAGATCCTTGATCAGATCTTGTACCTCAGAAAGAGTGACGACTTCTACTGGGTCAACGGGAGCAGACGACGAACGCCTCTCGACCTCAGACTCCACCATAGCTAGGTGGGAAGGGTCGACTGGACTGAGGCTAGGTGCACATTGTGCCTCCAAACTGGAGGCGAGACATTCAGCCTTTTCGACATCATCGAACGCAGGTGTAGCATGATCCGCACGAACTAACGGCGGCATAGTCGCAGTGCCTTCCGATTTAAGGGACCTCGCGAGCCTCCAGTAAGCATGGTGGCTAGGCGAGATCTCCTCCATCAGATCCCCCCACCGGTTATTTCGAAACTCAGCAATACGTTGCCTCAGCTCTCGCTGAAGGCCTCGCAGGTGAATCCGATTGTCCTCGGAAGGGTAAGAGTCGTACCGACGGGTAGCAGCATTTTTGGCGGTCTTTAGCTGTCTCAGATCCTCTGGCAGTTTCCAGCGATGGTCATCCATCACCTGGACCCGCTTCGAGGATTCACTGAGTACAGTGGTGAGGCAGCTAGAGAGCGCCTCAACCGCCTCGTCCGTATCGACAGGCGTTTCTATAGAACCAGGGATAATTTGACTAGAAGAGTCAAACTTTACCAACTCAGCGTCCACCTTCACCCAGTCAATGATTGACTTGGTGTGGGGAGTGCTGTTAGGCTCTACACCCAGTTCTAAAATGACTGGCCTATGATCTGAGTCCAATTCGTGAATGACTTCCACAGAGCGCAACCTGAGGGCTACGTTCCTAAGAAGTGCAATATCAAGCAAATCAGGCGAATGATCAGAGTTGTGAGGAAAATGCGTAACCTCCATAGGAGCGATGATATCAAAGGTCATAGTCTCGACGAATCTATCAAGCAATCTACCATTTTGATTGTTAACTCTAGAGTTCCAACGAATATGTTTCGAGTTGAGATCCCCAGCCAAAATGACCGAGTCGCTCATATTGAGCAGAGCTTCCAAATCAGCCCGAAGGAGAGTCTTGTTCGGAGAGAGATACACTGACGCTACTGTGATTGACCTATGACCGGTCATCGCTATTCTACAAACCGAGGCTTCGATATTTGTGAGAGGCGGAGGGTCCAGAGGAATACAATGTAAGGACCGTTTGTAATAGATAAGTGTGCCTCCACGTTGGGCAGAAGTCCTGTCATTCCTAACTACATTGTAGTTAGCGATACGAGGATCGCGCTGGGCAGGTTTAAGAAAAGTCTCCTGGACTAAGAAAATATCTATCTGTCGATCACGGAGGAAGGAGGAAACTTCCTCCCGCTGACCACGTAAGCCATTGGCATTGAAAAAGCCAATGGATAACGACCGCGGCTTAACCCTATTTGGTGTATTATCCATTAGGGATATACTTATGAGCAAGTGGAGTAAGCGCGGAGGGCGCTTAGGAGATCTGCGTGTTCTACAGCAGCTTGTAAGTACGCGTCCGTCGTTCGCGCTACGCGAAGTTTTGCAGACAGCATACAGATTTCGTCAATGTTAAACGCATTGGCGAAGTCCTTAACCACCGCAAAGTCCGCGGAGAGGTCCGAGGACGGGGGGGACGTACTGGGACCACTATGCAGCACCGAAGTGCGCATAGGTGTCCCGGAAGATGTGGTCATCTGGACCGGTTTTTTGCCCCAGGCGTCTCCAGATGGGAGTCTCGAGCTGGGGGGAGGGCGGGGCACAGAGGGTGCTTGAGACGGTTTTGGGGCCACCTCCAAAGAGCGAGGGCGCGACCCCAATTCCGGGAAGTTTTGGAGGTTAGCCGTTGGAGGCGCGCGGTACGAGCGAGCCGGAGCCGCCTTGCGTCCGCCACGCGGGGCCCTGGGGCATCCACCATAATTGGCAGTATGACCCACTGCCCCACACAGCACACAGCTGGGCGGGTCCAGCGTGCCCGGCTCACGCTTGCAATCCGAAGTGCCATGGTCCTCAGTGCATTTCACACAGCGAGGAGTGGCATGACAGAAGCGGGCGGAATGCCCGTACAATTGACAGCGATGGCACTGCCCAGGAGTGCCACGCTTGTGAGGGGTCTCAACACGTATGCCAGACATCTGACATACTTGTCTTAGATTGAAGACTTTTTTCCCCTCTGGGGAAGAATCTAACACTACTAGTACCATGTCGTACTCCTCCTTCGTACGAGCACGGTACATTCTGTGTACCTCCGACACAGGCAAGGACTGAGACTGCAGGTCCTTCTTGATGAAGTCACTGCCCAGCTCTTTCGGCAAACCTCGGATGACCACTCTGAGTTTGCGCTCATCTTCAAGCGCAAAAGTATGATAACGCACTCGGAGCTCACCCAGAATTTTGGTGAAGGCTCGGTGGTCATCGGAGCTCTGCAGCTGGACTGCAATACCCTTGCCGGTATTGGAGGCGGACAGGAAGTTGATCCTCCTCTCATGGAGGGTCTTGGAAATCTGCTCCCATGCCCCTTTGTCATGAACAACAACGGGGGGGGGGCGAAGACGGCGAGGTAAAACCCCCTGAGGACGGGGGGGGGGTCGCATCCTGCGACTGATGCCTTTTCGCGCTCGGCGAAGGGGGGCACGAAATGGTGGGGGAAGCCGGAGACTTCCGTTTGCGCTTTTCGACGGTGATAAACTCACCATCGTCAGCATCGAAGTTAGAGCACTCCATAGAGTGCTCATCGAGAGCCTGTTGGGGCACAGGCGACGAGACATTCGCACTGCGTACTGATGACGCAGGCGACGAAGAGCGCTTTGAAGAAGCGGAATGTTCTCGCGGAGAGCGAGAGCGTGAGCGAGCTAGAGAGCTACCCCTCTCTCTATCTTGTCCCTTGGCGGCCTTTTGACGCCGCCTATTGGAGGCGTCGGCCTCTAGCGCCTTCCTGGTCCTGATATACTCATCGACCAGACGGGGATCTTTCCTATGGAGAAAATCCATAAGGTCCCCGAGGGTCCCTGGGTGCACCATGACTCAGTAGGTTGAGTACGCGCGATCGAGTGAGGTATGACGACGCGGTTTTGTAGTGAATAGCTAATACCTCCCTGCCGGGTACAGGCAGGGAGTTGAGTACTGAGGTGGGGTCCTACTCGTACCCCGGCAGTCTTATTGTCCGGGGGTGGGTGCCTAGAATTCCCTAGCGGCCTCGAGTAGCGAGACGGCGACCGCCCGGGGGCTAGTCAGCGCCAAACACTGCCCGAGGAATAGGATTGTAAGGATGGGTAGGTAGGGTGGGAGGGAGATGATTGGTGTCGACTATGCTCAAATGCAAAGGCCGGTGGTTCCAATCCCTTCACAGATTATTTTCCCCAAAGGGGGGAAAACGAGCGTCTGTGGATCGCCCCGTACGATTCGTTGGCACCGTTAGCAGTATCCTCGTACGACCACTAAACCGTGGTATTTAAAATAGATTGACGCCCACGAAGTGCGGCGGCACGTTCGGAGCGGAGAGGCGAGCGCGCACGGAATGCGCGAGCGAGAGCGGAGATTTGACGCTACGGCCTCACACCACGCGCAGGTGGGCGCAACTAGTGGGTGTAGCGTCCAGTAAGCAAAATGGCCAGAGCCAATGGGTGCAGCAACCTCGTACGGCTCACACCACACGCAGGTGGGCTGAGCTAGTGGGGTTACTGCCCAGTAACAAGAAGGCTGCTCGACCTATAGTGAACAAAATAGTTACTTGATACAAAATGTCTTCCTACGTGGGATGAATCTAAGTATACAAGCATTTAAAGTTATTAAGTACATAAAAAGGGTGCCTTATATCTACACATAGAGTTCGGCTCTCTAAAGCTACATGCGACAGGGACCCTATTACTAAGACTCCGCTGTCCGTCCGTCTGTCTCCAGGCCGTATCACATGAACACTGACAGATAGACAGTTGAAATTTTCACAGATGATGTATTTCTGTTGCCGCTGTAACAACAAATACTAAAAAACAGAGTAAAATAAATATTTAAGGGGGGCTCCCATACAATAAACGTGATTTTTTTGCTAGTTTTGGCACGATATTGATAACGGCAACAGGTAGACGTTCGAAATATTCGTAGAATATTTAGTTATACATTCACTTTAAAAATAAATTCTTAAATTAATATTTAATAAATATTTAAGGGGGGCTCCCATACAACAAACGTGTTTTTTTTTTGCTTGATCATAGATAATGGTACCTTCTTGCGCGAGTTCGACTAGCACTTGGCCGTTTTTTTTTATTTTTTATTTATGGTAATTAATCTCTTTTTTATAATATCTGTTTTCGTGTCACTAAGTTATCGCTGTTATTGTTTTAGGTATAGTTAGATAGTTGTAGAAGTTAGTTAGGTACTTTGTTTTCCGCTGGGGTGCGGCACGGCGCTGTCTTTTAATAATGATGCCACAAAAACCATTTTTTTTTAAATGTTATGTATAAATATTACTGTTCAACTTTTGCTTGCATCTGTTTTGTTTACCTTATTTTGCTTTGTTTCCTGTGTTTTTTATTTCTGTATTTTCCTTTTGGTTGTTTGTCATGGTGTAGTGTGTAATATTTGCGTCCATATTTTCACTGAGCGGTCCCAACGACCAGCGTTCGCTTCACAGCCAGCTGGCTGACATGGAGATAAGTTAAACCTATCTATCTCTTTCATCGGCACTAGTGTGAGGAAGACGCACTTAAAGATAAGACTGGTTAACTTATCCTTGTGTCAACCTTGCTGCCGCCGCACGTGCTGAGTTGGTACCGTTTCGCAACAGTTATGTTTTTCGTGTTCTATGTTTATTCATCATCATCATCATCATCATCATCATCATCATCATCATCATCAGCCGCAAAATATCCACTGCAGGACATATGCCTCCCCCAAAACTGGGGGAATTTGCCATAGTCGTCACGCTTGGCAGGCGGGTTGGCGACCGCAGTAGGTCATGATAGTACTCGAAGGACGCTGCCCATCCTTCGGTTGGTCCCTCTATCGTGTTTTACGACACCCACGGGAGGAGATGGGGTGATGCTATTCTTAGCCGGCACCACACTATGTTTATTGATGTAAATAAATTCCTTTCTTTTTTTTTCAAGTCTGGTCTCATCCCCAACTTACCCCTCGTCATTCCAAACCCTTGAAACCTTACTCACCCCAGTGTATTCAGAAATCGCCTAAGTAAGGTCCTAGAAATTCCCACGGTAATAAGTCCTGTTATCTGCGTTTTTTATCGATTATCTAAATTGTGTTCACACTTGATTTTACGAAAACCGGTTTTAAGTCAGAAGCACCGATCTTTAATTGAATTCTAGTGTTGGAATAAAATTAATTCTGTCTGTATGTTTATTGCTAGACATTTTGTTTAATGGTGTTTGAAGGGGTCTGAATTATAGAATTAGATTTCTTTGACGACGCGGATAGCCTAGTTGGTAGTGACCCTGCCTCCGACGCAAGCGTCCCGGGTTCGATCCCCGGTTAGGGCAAATATTTGTGTGATGAGCACGAATGGTTGTTCCTGAGTCTTGGATGTTTCCTATGTATTTAAGTATTTATTTCTCTATATAAGTATGTATATTGTCGTCTAGTACTCATAACACAAGCCTTTAGAGCTTACTTTGGGACTAGATCGATTGGTGTAAAGGCTGTCCCCTGATTTATTTATTTATTTATTTATTAGCGTGTTTTCTATTTTGAGCACCTTCTTTTGTAGTCTTTTGGATAGGTTTTTAAATGGAAATATAATGTCTTTAGTCTTAAAAGTTACTTGAAGAAGTCGATTCAAAATACAAAATATCCTAATGACTTGAAATATTACATGTTAATGCAATAAGCGGTTATGAGTTGAATGCCACATCCAAAGGAAACAAAGTTAGGTATATGTATGTAAGTAGTGGACCCGCCACAGCCTCGCCCACGGTATTTTCCATACAAACTTTATCACCCCTTTTCAAAAAATCCCTCCTTAGTGCAACTCTAGGATACTCGAGGAATATCTCCTGCAAATTTCAAACCTCTATGACCACCCGTTAAGCCTGTGCGTTGTCTATAAGTGAGTCAGGGTACTGTTCTATATGTATAGATAAGTATACTTGTGTCAAATATTTTATACTCCTAATTCAGGTATTTTTGTTTCATTTAACAAATAATAATAAACGCATGAAAACAACTCAATGGTGCACTAATTAAAAAAAATTGGAAACTAAAGAAAAAATAACAATATTTCATCGCGTCGGCTAACAAATATCCGGCCTCAGGCGATACCGAGTGTAGTCCGTAGTATATCTTTAAAAGATTTAATCGATAATTTATTCAATACGATGGCTTCCAGCTACCAATTTATCATATAAATCCCGCGATTACCGGACTGACATCCTTATTAGACATGCTAATGTTTTAATCCAAAAATTTGGGGGGTCTCATATTGATTTAGAAATTAAATAAATTTAAACATTGTTTTTTTATAAACTGATTGATATGCAGATTATGATTTATAGCTTAATTTAATATAGGATTAGTTTTAAATTTCGTTTCGGTGTGTAACGGTAGCCTTTTGTTGGTTAAATTAGATTTAGGTTTGACGGCGTATTTATGGGGTTGAAACGTTTGATGTTTCAATTCTCTTTTTCTTATCTTTCTAACCGGTCTCTCATCATAATCCAGACAAGTACATTCAATTGTTTTCAAAACGTTATTTAAACAAATAATCTATTAGTTTTTATACGAAATAGATTTTAGATTTATAATCTGTCTGTCTGTTATCTTTGCTTGAACTGAAATTTAACTATCAAGGAGACGGTAAGGGTGTGGGGTCCTCAAATCAAGCGGAGGTTCCGCGTGTAGTTAGCACTCAGTGAGTGTATTCATATACTCAAACCCTAGAGTGCACTACTTAGCCATTGCCGAGAAAAAAAATCCTAAAGTTTTTTTTTTTGTTATTTTTTTTTATTCTTATTGTTTTTTTTTCTTGTACAATTAATTTACGCTACAGAAACCTATTGAAGGTTTATATGTGGCGCAAATGTATCGCTGCTCACTATTGATATTTAATAATAATTAAAAGTAAAATACCTGTCTTGACTTATATAATATAATAAATCGTTATAAACCATTTCTTTTGAATTTTTACATTATTGAATCACGAATTTAATAATTTTTAACTTTTTAACGATTAGAACTTATAAAAGACGGAGGAATGTAAATATGTAATATATAATATTTTTTTCAAACTTCACGATTTTTTTTCTCGGCAATGGCTAAGTAGTGCGCTCTAGGGTTTTAGAATATGAATACACTCACTGAGTGCTAACTACACGCGGAACCTCCGTTTGATTTGAGGAACCCGCACTCTTGCCGTCTCCTTGTATGGTAATTATTCTTCATAAATGATTTTATAAAGAATCTATTTTAGTCAATACCGCTTTTTTAAGAACATCTTAACGGTTATTTAACAAAAAAGGAACTTCATACCATAAATCTAACAAATACCCAAATCATTTCTAACAGTAGCCAGATGCCAAAATATAATATATTTAACCGCGAGAGATTTATGACTCAACCACTCACGCGTTACTCGGGATTTTATTATGCCACCAAATAAACTGTTTGATGAGCTGAACCACTGGGTGTTATTAAACATTTCTACATACATAGCATCACGCCCGAAATCCTTAATGGGGTGGGCAGAGCCACAAGACTACTTGTGGCCACGTTCGATTAATTAGTCCTAAGATTCTTATGATGAACCGTATGGTGACAGGTGATCAGCCCATCGCCCATACAGATAGTCCGCCATGTTGGAGAGGACCCGTCCCTTAGTCGACTTTTACGACATGCCAGGATGATAAGCATCTGCACGCATTCTATGCTATTTCTTCACTCCCAGTGCAGCAGAGGAGTTTAAACATCTTTAAATTCTAGAACGAATGAACGAATGAATGAATGAACGAAAGAAGAGTAACAAAGCAGATTTATAAGGCGAGTGTGCATGATAGGGTTGGAAGGGGAAGACCTCGGCGGACGTACCAAAACCAGATCGAGGACGTTCTTAAGAAAGGCCGTCAAGAGTATCCTAAACCGGCGAGCGTGCATACCGAACTTAATGAGAGCAGACGAAGCGAAAGGTGTGTCAGGATCGTAGCAGGTGGAAATCCGTGGTCTCTGCTTACCCCTTTGGCAAACAGGCGTGATATATGTATGTATGTACGTAAATTCCAGTGGCAACACTGCATTACTTATGAAGTCGCTCAGTGCTTAAATTGATAGCAGCGGAAAAAAAGAACGTCCGACTTTGACTCACTTTGACATTCGATTTACTGCAAAATTATGCCGATACCGATCAATCATGGATAATATACTATTAATCATGGATTTTATCATGAAATATAATAACAATAATACCACCTTTTAATTCAGGCAACAAGTAAATGACATAAATACCTTATAGACTGGATATCGAATGGACTTTGAATGCTCGCTCAATCGAACGAACTAAAATATCGGATTAACCCCTTAATAATCATAAATTATCATTATTTCGGAACATATAAAAACCATAATATTATTATATTAGTCAATGCTTAAAACTAAGTTAGTACAAATTGCAATGTAATTAATTCTGAATAGCAAATTGGGCTAAATAAATTAGGCCAAATTGGGTTAAAACTGATCTTAGTCAATGCCAAATAAAAGGCCAGTGCATTCAATATCAATTGTATCAGGTTATCCTTCATCTCCATTGAAGTTCTGTGTATGTATGTATTTTGTCTGTCGCAAACTTATAAATGCCCTTTATAACTGTGAGACCAATTTTACAAGGAAATAATACAAAGATTCTCTACCCTTGGCGATAATTTTACCCGACTCCGCCAAGCAATGTTATTATTTTGGAAGATTTGTCAAACAGATACACACTTTATTAACGGTATTTTTATCGACCGAGCGAGCGAAGCGAGTGAAGCGTCTCCGTTTCAGCTTGGGCAAAAATGCTTTCGTATGCCCAATTTCCAGCGTCCAGCGGATGTCCATTTGTTCTCGTCTACAGCTCGCAGTTCTCAACCGATTCTCGTGAAATTTTGTGAGGAGGTTCAGTAAATGTATAAAATTTTTTCGTCGATTCAGTTTTTCGAAATATTTGAAAATGGCGGGAATATGGAGGTTTTTGCAATTACAAACTTACTGGCGGTGTTGGTAAACTGACTCGATGTATGGAGATATCAGTTTTTCAACGGCAAAGTTAAGTTTGTCGCAAGGCTAATCATTATTTCTTACTTTTTCAAATTTTTTGTTTTAGATTCAGTTTTTTGAAGTCTTTTGTCGCGAGGTCTACAGCTCACGGAGCCACTAGTTTAAAAAATAAATAAAAGCATAGTACTTGTAACGAGGCGCTATCACGACTCGCACAAAACTCCTTCGACTGACAACTTCTTCTTCTTCCGTCAATTTATTTTCCAATTTCAAATTCTAAATTCTAAATTGAGATCGATAGATCGATTCGGACAGTTGATCTTGACTTCATAAGAGATCTCGGCCTAGAAAGGTCTTTGACTGCTACAGAAATAGAGCCTTATTTTAGTACCTACATATTATAAAGCACCTACCAGAACTATAGAAAGAATCAGTTGAAAAGTGCAGTGCCTGAAGTAACCTGATCATAATTTTATGACGTACCCGTCCGTGGCGAAGCGTGAAATATTTCCGAAGGGAAGCCGAAAGAATTAGAATCGTACGTGCGGGTCTAATATTTAGTTAGAGTAACATGGACTTCACTGACAGCTAGCCGTAGCTTTCTAGCTTGGTAAAGCCGTCAGGAATCGGCTTGTAGCCAGGCTTCGCCACTGGTATCCGTTATCCTGTTGTAAACCAAGGATTTACCAGTGAGGCACTTAATTTGTTTATACTATTGTTACAGAGTGCCTCATATTTAGACCGAGCGAGAGAAGCGAGCGAAGCATCTCCGTTTCAGCTTGGGCGAAAATGCTTTCGTATGTCCAGCGGATGTCCATTTATTCTCGTCTACAGCTCGCAGTTCTCAACCGATTCTCGTGAAATTTTTTGAGGAGGCTCGATAATTGCATAATTTTTTTTTGTCGATTCATTTTTTCGAAATATTTCAAAATTGCGTAGATGGAGGTTTTTGCAATCACAAACTTACTGGCGGTGTTGGTAAACTTACTCGATGTATTGTGATATCAGATTTTCAACGGCAAAGTTAAGTTTGTCGCAAGGCCAATCATTATTTCTTACTTGTTTTAGATTCAGTTTTGTCGCGAGGTCTACAGCTCACGGAGCCACTAGTATAAATAAATTACTGATACCATAACAAGTGTTCTTAATTCCTCCATCCACCGGCATCCCGTATACGTTCCAGACTAAATACATCAGCAAGGATTTCATGTTCTACGATCTAAAATCACATTCACCAATAAATCTATCGTCGTCTCGCTCGCGCTCGCGTGAAGGACTACTTAACCGTACGTTTCGTTTTTTGTCGACTATGGCCTTTAGAGTTAAATGAACTTGCGCGCGCGCCTGACCTTTATAAGCGGTGAATAAGAGGTTCACTATGACGGGGATAGGCAGTGAATACTTGGCCATGTTTTACTATTTTTTGTAGCAAAAACGAGTACTTAGAATGTTTGAAAAACATGTTACGGTAACGTTTGACGTTTACAAAAGTTGTTTTGAAAATATACTTTGTTATTACTGGTATTGCAATACTTTTTGGCATGCAATTGATACAATATTCTAGCCGCCTCGCCACAGTACCACGCGCGGTACTTCCAATACAAATTTTGAACCTTTAATTCAGCTAAATAGGGGTGGATTTTCGTCAACTTGTTTCTTAGCGGTTATCAACACCCTAATAAGGAACTTACCTGCTAAGTTCGCAGGTTTCATACTTCCTGAGATTTTGTAATTAGTCTATGAGTGAGTGAGTGGTATTTCGATTTTATGTACGCACGCAAACATTCGCATTTATAATATTAGCGTGATTAAGATTATGTATATTTAAGAGGGCTATGACTACATTGCGTTCTGAAACATTTCGTATTCCGCGCACGGCCTCAACTCGCCCTCGTCCAATGTACATCTTATATGGCCGTCAGCGCTCTTTTTACATTGGGAAGAACCGTTCGGACGGACCTGTGTCCGGCGGTTAAATAGGATTACGGTTAATTCTTAACGTTTTTCGTAGTTTTATGGTTTTTGCCTTGGATTTTTTTTTCTACATATTCCATACATATTTTAAAGTTCAGAGGTCGCTATAAACTACACGACCATTTAGGAGATATTATTATATATTTTTTATTTCGTTTGCTTAGTAGAGTAGTTCAATCCACGAGCTCGAAAAAGTGCCTAACGCGCATTTTTTTTAAAACAGGCTTTCTGCTTTATATCAATGGATAAGAATAAATTGCAAAAAGTGAGGCCGCTATGATCAATACTAATAACTATAGTTACTCCACTATTCTGCAAGTCAAAGTTGTCTAAGTCTTTCAGTCTCAAATAATAAGAGCGCCAAAGTTGCCCAGTTATTAAAAATATCGTAATAGGCCTTTTAATACTCAATTAGTGCAAAATAAGTATGAGAATAATTATAACTATAAGGCTCCAATTCCGGGCTGTTCGACGTTTTGTCAAAAAAATAATTTAAGCCTGACAAAACGTTTAAGTAAATGGATTTTCCAAAATACCGCAAACGGGGCGGAATACTAGTTATTAATAAAAACAACTGCTATTTGACTTAATTACAATTCCTGTCAAAACACCGTCTACTTTCACATGTAAAACAATATTTCATACCAAACATGGACACCTTATTACACAAATTAACATATAAGATGTCTTTAAATTCAATATTTGACCGAGTAACTTTTAAATTAATATTAATTGATTTATACTGTGCCAGTAATTATAGAGTTGGACCATAATTTTGTTGTTACAGCACGGGTGGTATCGGGAGTGGGTTTTTGAGTTATTGAATAAATATGTGATATGAAAGCAGCCATTAATTTCGTTCGTTGTTTTCAGATAAGCTCAAGTAGGTAAACAAAGGTGGATAGAGCATTTAAATTTGCAATTCGATTTTGTGACAATAAGGATGTTTCCTGGGTAAAAAAATTGTAATTCTTATTAGTCCGTTAGTTAGATTATCAAAAAATATTGAACACGTATCTTTAGCTTTATCAAATCAATCAAAATTGACAAAGATAACGCGCATCAAAGTTCGGGAGTGGGGGGCTAATGACGTCACTTGATGGTAAAAAGTGTAAAAAGTCGTGACGTCACGCGGAACTTCAACTCACTATATCTCCGTAATTTTTTTGTTTAATTGACAAAAGATAAAATATGTGTTCAATATATTTTTATAATGTAAATACATACATAGTATCACGCCCGAAATCCCTAATGGGGTGGGCAGAGCCACATGACTACTTGTGGCCACGTTCGATTAATTAGTCCTAAGATGGTATGATGAACCGTATGGTGACAGGTGATCAGCCCATCGCCCATACAGATAGTCCGCCATGTTGGAGAGGACCCGTCCCTTAGTCGACTTTTACGACATGCCAGGATGATAAGAATCTGCACGCATTCTATGCTATGTCTTCACTCCCAGTGCAGCATAATGTAAATAACGGACTAATTAGATTTTTTCAGGAAACTAGCCTTACTGGCAAATTTTTAAATAACAAATGCAGAGTCAACTCACAAATCAGACCTTATATGCAGCTAAAACACAGCTTGCACATAAATGATAAACTTGAGTGGCTAAATCCAGGGGTCTCACTCCGAACTTTAGGTACGCTCGGCCGTCGGACAGCTCGGAGCTGTGAATCGCAGTAGGTTGCCGCTCGCTCGCTCGCTGGCCGATTCGCGCGTCATCAAGCAGCCTAGATGTTAGGTGTTGTTGGGTGACGCGGATAAAAAACTGCCAACCCTAGCGAACACGAAAGAGCACGTTTTATGCGACGGAGAGAGAAGGCATGATTAGGCATATTTTCGTACCTAAACACCGATTTTGTTAGACAGTGATTCTTCTGTACGTTAGTACTATTATCTATTCTATGCTTAACTATAAAATCATTGCTAGGAAATTGTATCACAATAAAATACCACGCACAAAGTTTAAATCTACTGTAAAGCGAATTCTTAACTATTTCTAGGACATAATTACACAGTAAAATACTAGAATATGGAGAGGGATGTTTGGAATTACTTCAACCACTCCAATTCTCGATGCATTCAAGATAATGTCACTGTGATGTCAATGACAATGTGAGATTAAACGTCAGTGCATACACTTGTGTCAAAGAACTGTATACACCTGACGTTTAATCTCCAATGCACCGAGAATTAAGGTCCTGCACCGGCGATCTGTGAGTCTCGATGGGCGTATAACTTAATACGTACTGTGGTATATACTTAGATTTGTATAAAACTGAAGACATAACTGTTAGCTTATTCGACGACGCGGTTAGCCTAGTTGGTAGTGACCCTGCCTCCGAAGCTAGCGGTCCCGGGTTCGATCCCCGGTAAGGGCAAATATTTGTGTGATGAGCACGAATGTTTGTTCCTGAGTCTTGGATGTTTCCTATGTATTTTAAGTATTTATTTCTCTATATAAGCATGTATATCGTCGTCTAGTACCCATAACACAAGCCTTTAGAGCTTACTTTGGGACTAGATTGATTTGTGTAAAAAAGATCGTCCCCTGATTTATTATTATTATTAATATTATTATTGTGTCCTGTTTTGAAAAAATGATACCTCACCGAGTTTCTTTCCGGCTCTTCTTAGTAGAGGTTTTTTCCAAACCGCTGGTAGATTGATTCCTTGACCTTCACTTGGCTTTAAAAGGGACGACTTTTATGCTAACGCCTCCGTAGAATTTAAATATGATTTTAGACATGTTAAAATATCGGCTAAAGTCGTTTGTCCCAGTAAGTTTTAAAACATCTCAATATAGATGTGACAAAACTCCGCTTTTGCGTCCGTCAAACGAATTAGAAACTGACAGAGGTTCTAATTAATTTAAAAAACTAGTCCTAGGTAATTCAAGAACAAATATAAAAAATATGATTTCTATATTAGTAGAAACACTCGTCTGCTGCACTGGGAGTGAAGAAATAGCATAGAATGCGTGCAGATGCTTATCATCCTGGCATGTCGTAAAAGTCGTCTAAGGGACGGGTCCTCTCCAACATGGTGGACTATCTGTATGGGCGATGGGCTGATCACCTGTCACCATACGGTTCATCATACCATCTTAGGACTAATTAATCGAACGTGGCCACAAGTAGTCTTGTGGCTCTGCCCACCCCATTAGGGATTTTGGGCGTGATAATATGTATTAGTAGAAAAAAGGATCGGCACGACAAAGGCCCAATCGAACTGGTTTCGATTAATCGAATACATTAGTTCCGAATGATGAATCGAGCGAGAGATAACATCTCATCGATGATTTGTGCTTTGTTGTGCCGTTGAACTGTTTTTAATCATACTATAAATAAAACATATGTGCCCGTACAAAACATCACAATAAAACAATGCAAAAATCTATAAATTAAATATAATAACGCAACACAAAAATAGTAATGAACCCAAGGCAAACGTTTTTGAGAACTAAGGCACCGAGCTACATGGGTCGATCCTGTAGGAATAACTTAAAGTTGCCAAATCTAAAAAATAATTAAAGGGTACACTTTTTTGTGAAAACGCCCATACAAAAAAACATACATACATATTATGACGCCCGAAATCCCTAATGGGGTGGGCAGAGCCACACGACTACTTGTGGCCACGTTCGATTAATTAGTCCTAAGATGGTATGAGGAACCGTATGGTGACAGGTGATCAGCCCATCGCCCATATAGATAGTCCACCATGTTGGAGAGGACCCGTCCCTTAATCGACTTTTACGACATGCCAGGATGATAAGCATTTGCACGCATTCTATGCTATTTCTTCACTCCCAGTGCAGCAGAGGAGTGGCGGAGGGGTGTGTGGTGGAGGATTCATAAAAAAAATTACTAATAATAAGTTAAGTATATAAATTACGGTTAACTTTTACAGGTGCATGAATCCATTTGTTTTCTTATAGTGTTGTACTTTTGTTGGGTGACGCGGATGGCAAACTGACAACCCTAGCATACACGAAAGAGCACGTGTTATGCGACGGAGAGAGAAAGCATCATTAGCAAGCGCGGATCCACCGTTGTGGGCACGATGGGCGCCCACAACCCTAATAGACTTGTGTCGTCCTTTGTAGGAATGCACTACGAGTATATCGATCATGAGCGAGTCCGTACTCCAACTTTTCGGGTGGCGGTGACCACAACCTTTTTAGAGGGCGGTTTTGTTAGACAGTGATCCTTCTGCACGTTAGTACTATTATCTATTCTGTGGTATTGTGGGTAGTCTTAGTAGCTAGTAAATTTTGAACCATTTCCCGTGATCGAAGTAAGCTTAAGAGGACTGTGAACCAACGGCAAAAACCACCCATTTCATACAAAAGGCGATAACGATTTCCACCCCTTATATGTTAACGGATTTGACCAATTTTTTACAGGTTGTCAGTCAGAACAAAATCTAGGTCTATATGTTTTTTGAATATTGATTAAAGATCAACAAAATCAAATAATCGGCGGAATTAGTTTTATGTGAGAATAATAAAACAACAACAAAACTAAATATATTAACTATATTCAAAAAACCACAACGTATAGACCTAGATTACCTATGTTCTGACCGGCAACCTATCAAAAATTGGTCAACATCGGTTCACCTTTAAGGGGTGCAAATCGTTATCGCGTTTTGTATGAAAAGCCGTAGGTTCACACTCTTCTTTTTGGTAAGTAGGTACACCTATAACACTGCAATATTAAAGTGCAATAGGTAAGAATGCATGCCATTAAAAGTAAATTTTGAGCCATTTAACGTAATCGGAATGAACTGAATGGTACATCTATAACAGCATTATTAGAAAAAACTGCAATGGGTAAAATGCGGGCCATTAAAATGAAATTGATAACAAATACTTATTTATCTACACCCATATCATAAAACCTCCATAATGTAATCAAAAACCGTAGGAAATGACTAGCATTATGACAGCCAATTAGGTAAAACCAGGTTTGTAATGTTATTACAGAATCGATTTTAGTATCGTAATGAGATAAAATTTAGAACAGCTGTCAAAACTCAAGTGGGTCTCTTTTCTAGTATCCATAGATATTAAAACAGTTATTGATACGAAACATCAATTCAGTATGTTTTTTTAATATAAACTGCACGACATTTGATCTCGAGTGACATGAGAATAGAGACTTCATTCGTTTGTCTATGATTTAAAAAAAATGGTCTTGATGGAGGATCGAATTGCCGCCATTACTGCTTTCATCATTTGATTCATGTTGGTTTTTTGCTGATCGAAAGTAGAATTGTAAAAAGTTGTTTGTAATTTACATTTTAGTTGAAAATATGAATAGTAGTCTTCTCGGAGAGACTGTGTGATGTGAAAATGCGCCGGATATCGTAAATGCAGCCACGATTGCAACAAATAACTTGTTACCAGAAAATATTGTTTCTGAACACATCATGGAGGATTTATAATATGTGTGTAGATAAATTTATGTATGCAACTCTGCATAATTTGGCCTTAAAACACACGTGCGATCTTATTATGAAACTCGCTAAAAGCTCGTTTCATAAAACCGCACTAGTGTTTTAAGGCCTATCATTATGCAACCGTTGCATAAACTACTATAACTTAACTAACACTCATTCTATGTTTAGTTCTATGTCGAAATAGCTCGTATTTCTTTAGACACGCACACGGAAGCTTTACAGAAACATAATTTTGAATACATGTCAGTATATAAATTTCCAACACGTTGATCTATGGCCCGAAATCTAGCCATTAAGCTTTCGTGTTATCATTACCATACGGACCGGTATTTGATAAATGTCATCGTTTATTGGTTGTAATGATTTAGGACTTCATTTGGTTGACACTTGGTAAGTGACCAGTTTAAGCTGACCCATACATATATTATGAGCTTCGTTTTTAGGCCTTCCGTACCTGGATAGGAACAAAACGGAACCCTTATAGGATCACTCGCGTGTCAGTCTGTCCGTCTGTCACAGCCAATTTGCTCCGAAACTGTCTGTCTGTCCATCTGTCCGTCTGTCCGTCCGTCCGTCGGAACGCAACCGACCTATGCAAATTGCAAACGTCGTACGTCGTGACTGGTGTTTAAAGTCACGTGACTTAGAAGTAAAACCGGACAAGTGCGAGTTAAACTCGCGTGGAGAGGGTTCCGTTCCGTACATGATTATCTGAAATTTACTAGGTTACTTTAAATACCATAGACTTCTTATAGGTTTTCCTGTAATCTATAGGTGAAGAACTATTTTCTGTATTTTTTTCAAAATTTTAGCCCCGGTAGTTTCGGAAATAAGGGGGGGGGGAATGGTCATTTCTCGCCTATTTTCCTAAATAACTTCCAAACCGTTATATTTAAAATTCTAAAAAATATACATTTAAGATCCTCACCATAAGCCCTTTCATTTGATATGTCACATGATATAGGTAGTTAAACTTTTTTTATAATTTTCTAATTTACCCCCCAAAAAGGGCCACCATGTTTAAAATTCATATATTTACGTCACTCGTCCGTGTTGCGGTCACCGACTTACATATATATATACCAAATTTCAACTGAATCGGTCCAGTAGTTTCGGAGCAAATTGGCTGTGACAGACGGACAGACAGACAGACAGACGCACGAGTGATCCTATAAGGGTTCCTTTTTTCCTTTTGAGGTACGGAACCCTAAAAATGGAAGTTCTTAATTCTTAATTCTTAATTATCTTGATTTAACTTACATAAATCCTTTTCTTTATTGTACTATTGAGGGTTAACTTACCGTTCCACAGAAATATATAATATTTGATACTATAGTCAAGTAGCCAATTCAAGACCCAATCGTTTCACTTTTCATTCCAATAATCATTTTTTATTTTAATCTCAAATCTTCAAGCACTTTGCAAAATCGCCTTTCACCCACAGACCTATTCCATTAGTCATACAAACATACCTACTAATTTACCGTTGACATAATTTATGTTTGACAATCGTTAATTTATATTTTGATGTCTAGGTGTTTTATTTATGTATGTTTTTGTGTAGTTTTTTTAGAAATACGGAGGTGACATTTTTTATAATCAATTTCCTAGTGTTAATTTACAATGTAAAGAATGTTATGGATGTTACTGGCCAATTAAAAAAGTTTAATAGCCGATTGGACATGGATTTATGGTAAAAACAAGGTTCCTACATATTACGGTAGAACGGGATTACCATTTACATGTATGGAAGTTTTTATTAATTTGAATGGAATAAAATTAAAGAATAATGGGGATACTGCTGTGGATTGATTAATATGACACTAAAGTTTAATTTAAAGTGAATGTTTAATGATTTACAGTGCATGAATGACCCGAGTCCAAAAAAATATAACGGTGAAATTGTGGAGCCAACTTCCATCAGCGTTGTTCCCGGACGGTTTCGACATTGGGGCCCTCAAGAGAAGAGTTCATGTTTTCCTAAAAGGTCGAGATCGGCTCAATGACTCCTTTGGGGTTGTTGATGTTCGCATGCTCGTTTGCCTTCCCTTATATATATAATAAAAAAAGTGTGTGTGTCAGCTCCGATGCACGACAGGAGCTTACTCCTTACGAACGATTATAAAATAAACCAGTACCCGTCATACCATGCTGTCATTTTTCATTTTGACATTTGACAGTAAATAATAAAGTTTCATATTTATGGAGATCAACATGTCACTCATTGAATACAATAATTAATTGACACTTCGGGTCCCGTCGTCTTCTGATTGAGATACGAGTTTTACCGATGGAAACATATTATTCACTATATCTGTATGCAATGCGAAGCGACCGACGCATCTTCGGCTAACATCGTGTGACAGTGTGCCATCGTAGTTTGATTTTACTCCCCATAATTTTTCATACCCCGGGCTTATATAAGAAAATCGATTCTTAAGGAGTAAACTCCAGAAACTCGGGTGGTTTCGGATTAGGTTAAGTTATTACAAAACTTGCAACGTTCCCGTACTTTAATAGAATCTTTTTACAGCAACTATGCTGTTTTTACCAAATGTGATGATATAGGACCTAACAGGGCCATTGATATCTTAAGAATCCTTATGTAAGGTGTATATAAATACCAACGGAATTTTCTTACCACCGCTACCAACGCTGCTTAAAAATAATACCTTAAAAATTAATTCTCGTTCATGTATCATCATACCCATCATTATTTCAATAATCAAGCATAACAATAATAAAAAAAAAATTTTTTCGCCGGAATCCATACTATGCCCAACGTACACAAACGGATGAGAGATATAAAAGCCCGTGTTGATTAGCGGTTAGCAAAAAATTAAACAAACCAGCGGTTAACGAGGCTCTTAGCGTTACGACAAGATTGATAACCCTGGCGCGAAGCACTTGAGAAAAAGCGGAGGAAAAAAACAAATCCACGCCTAAATAGGGCTGCCACGTTTCGATACGTAACGGGACATTAAGTCAAATTCCAAATCAAACACAAGCCATTTATGATACGAGTTAACTCCAACGAATATCGAACTCGCGACCTCTAGCTTCGGAGACCAACATTTGAACCACTAAACTAACCGCTCGTTCAAAACTGTACTAACACGCCCAAAATAATGTCATGGAAACACTGGAATTATCCAGTGACATTTATGTCGAGAGAATGCGCACGCGCCGTGCCAAGACCCTGTATACACAAATTAGCGTCGATCGACACTACCAAACGAACTAAAAGTTAATCTTGATCATTGCGTGCCAAATCTTAACCCTGACCTATCTGTTTATAACTGCTCTTTATAGATTACAGAGTACTTATTTAGTTCTTAAATATTCCATTCAATCTTCTTCAGATTTAACATAGCATAATTTGTTTACTATTAAACGTAAGAAACTAGTCTCTGCAGTGTTTGCTAACCCGTGGGTCGCAACCCCCAGGGGGGTCCCAAACTTTTGCTCAGGGGTCGCAAGCTCTTGCTCAGAGGCCGGAAACTCTTACTCGGGGTAGCAAACTCTTGCTCAGGGGTCGCAGACACTTGCCCAGGACTCGCAAACTTTTGCTCAGGGGTCGTAAACTATTGCTCAGCGCTCGCAAACTCTTGCTCAGGGGTCGCAGACACTTGCCCAGGGCTCGCAAAAACTTGCTCAAGGGGTTGCGGTTGCACTGCCTTTTTGCTACGATATGGTAGCTCTTATTAACTTGACAGCAGAGGTGGTGACAAAGTAAAACTATCGCGATATCTATGCTTAGGCAATGTCGAACAGAGGCCCTGTGCGTGCGCAGTTTAGATTTTTAGTGATCATAGCTTTTCTTAAATAAAACCTGAAGTTTAATGTACAGTTAACAATATAATTAAATAACACAAACGCAATCAATTTTCACAAAAAGGCAAGACAATAGAGAAAAGTGCAAGCAAAACCCTAATTACATCCTCTTATCTATAGAAAGGTTCATATTAATAAGACAATACGAACTAATGCCCACATTAATGCTAGTCATTGCGTGACTCTTCATTTTTAAAAATTATTATTTCAAGCAGTGTTGCCAAGTCAATGTAACGAGAAATGGCTAAACAGTCTCGAAAAGTGGCCAGAAATCTACAATTTTAGACCTTGGCAGCACCTCTGGTGTTGCAGATGTCCATGGGCGGCGGTGACCACTTTCCATCAGGTGGGCCGTCTGCCTGCTTGTCAGCCTACTCCTTTCTCTAAGGGCCGGCAACGCATCCGTAATTACCCTGGTGTTGCGGGTGTCCATGGGCGGCGGTGATTGCTTACCATCAGGTAACCCGCCTGCTCGTTTGCCCGCATCTTCATATAAAAAAGACCCCATGAAGTCGCTGAAAGTGGCTAAAAAAATTGTAACAAGAATAGATGCCATTTTAATTATGGAAGAAGGTAAAAATACAATTCAATCTTTTTGAAATGGACAAACACGTCCAGGCTAACAAGAGTCGTAAATTTTCCGCGCTCAGAGCTGTCGCACAAAAAGTCAACAAGAAGTTTCGTTTTACGACTACTTCATAAAAAACTAAAAAGAACAATAATAACGATAATTAAAATAGTAATAAATTAGCAATAATTAGCACGTCCGTCCGTGGAAACGGGGCCTTAAACTCGCTAGTATTGTGGCTAAAACGTTAAGCCAAGAAATTTTGATAACTGTGGCTAAATTGAGTCAAAATGTTGCTAGATCTAGAAAACTGCCTAACTCGGCAGCACTGATTTCCAGAACCTTCTATTATGTTCATAGGAACACTTCAGCCATTCCACTGTAAACAATTACGCACGAGGTAATTTGATCGGATAAAATTAATGTAGAAAAGCAATTTATACACACAGTACACTGCCGAAAGAAATACGACGGTAATGTCCACTTTACACTACAACCGCTGCACGACGCATTCTCGATTCAAAAAACGATAAATCCCACGTGTGTTATTTCCGACCGGTACAACAATGTTTTTGTTCTAACAATACAACATTCCTACACTATTATACAGGAGCGATTCTATTGTCATTTGTTATGTTATTGCGTCCAAGGACACCTTTGTTGCTCATATCAATTTGTTATCAGTGTAAACATGCTTATGTGAATGCCTTCAGTATGAGCTCAAGCATTCCTGAGACAGGAAATATTGACTTAGCGAATTTTTGTGCGCGGAACGTAATCACAGTAAATTTTATGCACCTAAGGTCTAGTCGCCCAGAGATGATAAAAAAAGTAAAAAGTCAGGGCTTTTTAACTCATTACATATACATACATACATACATATAATCACGCCTCTTTCCCGTAGGGGTAGGCAGAGACCACTTCTTTCCACTTGCTACGATCCTTACGAGTACATACTTGTTTCGCTTCATCCACTTTCATTATTCCCTTCATACATGCTCTTCGGTTTAGGGTAAGTACTCTTGACCTGGCCTTTTTCATTACATATAGCGGCCCGCTAATTATTTTTACCGATGATAATATAAAATTAAAGGCATAAATTCTATTTTTTTTTCATAGAATATTATAATTGAATAGCCTAAATGTATAAGCAGAAAGCAACACGCGAGCACCCAAACGACACACTCGAAGCCAATGACATATTATAGAAAGACATAAGACACGTCATATCCATACTAAACGCGTATTAAACATGTGTCATAGATAAAAAAATCTTTTTCGTTTCTTTTCGGCCAATGCGCTTATGCGACATTTGACGAACACATTAGGGAGAATTAAAAAAAAAATACGTAATTAAGGCGTTGTTAAGAAAAAGTTAAAAAAGTTCCTCCGTATTACGAAAATTAACCATACAATGAAGCCATAAGGCATATAATTGTATTGCTAATTTACGTAACGCAGAGGAACTTTTTTAACTTTTTCTTAACTACGCCTTAATTACGTACAATTTTTTTGAAATTCACCCATTATAAGACATTAATTTGCAATATCGCAATTGTGTATATGACCAAAACAAATATATTGTTTTCGCCTCCGTCCGCCCGGTGCGACACCGCACTTGACAACATCTGCGTCCCTCGTACTACGAAACTCAGTGCGCGCGGCGATAAGCGACGACCGTCATAAGTTTGCGATAGTTAAGCGACAGCCGCTATTTCGCAACGATATCATAATATTTATCAACTCTCGGTGGACAGACTTTAAATCTAGGTTTGATTTTACAAAACAATTGTTATTTTTTTCAATCATGACAAAAGAAACTCCGTTCGGAACTAGAATAGTTATGTCTTTTTTTTCAATATAAATATTAGTTATTTCTTTTTAAGGCATTATTTACTCAACTTAAGCTCGCCCACAGACAACCTAAAATAAAATCCCAACCTCAATATTTGCTAAATCTTTATTTGACGTGGCTTTGTATGGAGTATGCAGAATTTCGCACACCCATAAACTCGTTTTGCGGCCCGGTAATTAATAACATCCTGTGTATGAGCATGAACGTCAAACTAAAACTGTATTTTATTTACTCATGCTTAATGTGACCGTGCGTCTTGAACGGGACCATCCTTTTTTTCGGTTATCTGTCCCGCTGTCCCCAAAAAAAGCTCCGGTACGCAAAATTGTCCCGTTTCCCGAAACTGCGCGAAAATTATGGAGCTCGTCGGACGCGAGCGTCGAGCGGAGCGGGAGGTTACAGTTAAGAGTTTATTTCTAATTCATAAACTTACTCACTATCTGCATTAAGCATAAAAGATATAAAATTTTCAAAATCTACTGATCATTTTTCTAGTGCTTCTCTCAGATTTCATCTGGCAGCACTTTACGGATGACATGATTGCATTATTTGACATTTAATGATTTTAGGGTTCTGTACCTCAAAAGGAAAAAACTTAACCCTTATAGGATCACTCGTGTGTCTGTCTGTCTGTCTGTCTGTCCGTCTGTCACAGCCAATTTGCTCCGAAACTACAAGACCGATTGAGTTGTAATTTGGAATACATATGTAAGTCGGTGACAGCAACACGGATTCGTGACGTAAGTATATGAATTTTAAACATGGGGGCCACTTTTGGGGGTAAATAAGAAAATTTTTAAAAAAGTTGTGCAACCTACATCGTGTGACATATCAAATGAAAGGGCTTATTGTGAGGATCTTAAATATATTTTCTTTTGAATTTCACGTAAAATAGTTTGAAGGTATTTAGGAAAACAGGCGAAAATTGACTATTCCCCCCCCTTATTCCCGAAACTACTGTAAATTTTTGATAATCTTGTACGGAACGGAACCCTCTCCATGCGTGTTTAACTCGCAATTGTCCGGTTTTTTTCATATTAATGGTTCCGTCCTTAGGTATAAAGTACTGTCTGTTTTTCACAGGGAAGTGCGAGATCCTCGGCGCGCGAGTCAGACTCCTACTCGACCGGTTCTTTTTATATGACTGCATACATAAAGGCAATGTCTACCCATGAAATAACCAAGCATATCTCCAACATGTCCCATCCATTCCGATCCATCAAAATGAGAGATGTTTATCTTAAATGATTGTAATAGCTTATAATTTATTCTGTATGGTTGACAAAAAGCAGCTACGCAACATGGAACTAATGACCGTTTTTGCGGATCGTACTTGTCCACGTAGTTTTAATCTGCATACCTACCTTTGTATTATAGACCTAATGTGTGTATAGACCTGCAATCTAAAAATAAAAGTATGGTCAACGGCTCTCTCATTGATACATTAGTATTAATTAACTGGCTATGCCCGCGAGTTTGCGTGGCATTGGGATTTTTAATACACACAACAATATTTCCAAAACCCAAAATATCGAAACAAAATAAATGTCATTATCTAAGTAATAATACTCTTAGGTATCTCTGAAAGTTTCATTAAAGTCCGCTCAGGAGCCTATTTGGAACAATCATTCAGGTAGACAGACAGACAAACAAAAAACCTAAAAACCGGTTTAAACGTATATTAATTTTGAACTCGCAGACAGACACTTTTCTCACATTTTAATTATTTGTATAGATAAAAATCTCGTGCGTGAACACTAACTTAAATCGACGGTGCAAGTTCCACGCATGCGACTTTGTCGTCAAACATTTGTCGGCAATTTAGAGAATCTTAAATGTTGCCAACGACACGCTAACGGTTAAACGCATTAAAAATAACATACGGCATCTTTCGCAACTAACACAAGTTGACAGTGACACAAATAATTATTTTTACACTTGTAAAATACCAACGGAACTTTTCGATTTAGAAGTAATGCTGTTTTTAAATACAGATAAATTTGCACCAAATTCAATGCAAACTGACACAATAATGTTGCAGTTTATTTGATTGACACATTTGTATAATTCAGCGTAAAATTATTTGAATACTTTTTATGTATCATATCGCTTTGCTCTTTCTCTATCTTACTTTGCGAAGTTTACATGCCGTTGCCATAGCAACGATCGGTTACCACTTGGGCCAATGGAAGTCCTTTACATTTGCAACTGTTTAGAATTGGATGGACGCTTCTCATCTTTCTTCTAGAAGGAAAAAAGATCATAATTTATCTCTAAGAATAATAACAAAAAATTACAAGAAACTAAATATACGTGACGTGTAGACATTATTATCTTATCTCACGTATGTTATTTGATTAAATGCCAGCACTTAACTGTGCACTTGAAGCACTCATCTAGTCGCATGCCATGCAGTTTCACACATTGTAAGTATACTTAAAGGTTTTATTAGGTGCCGATGTAAAACAGGACACTAAAACATTATATATATTCTTGCATGGCTTATAAGTCAATGTACATCCACGTTTACGGCTTTTTATTTAAGCCGTAAACGGAGAAAAGTAATGAATGAAAAGCTATAATTACATAGCATATAAATTGTGTATTAAGCATAGCTGGGCACAAGGGCACGTTCATTAACGAAGTTAGCATTTCGAGTAACGCATTAACTTTTAACTTTAAAAATTGTTAACAGGATCATTGACTTGCGTTAAACGAATTAAATTCCCTCAATCGTTAATTAAGTACCTACTATTTGCCAAAAGGACACCGTGCGGACCCAGCTGCGCCGCGAAAAACACATTCTAACAATTACGTTCGGGCGAGTCGGCGGTTACACTCTTATTTTATGAATCTTCCGAGTCCTGCCTAAACTTCTGTAGCCCATACAAACATTTTTTACAAGTTAATCAATAACGCAACGACATATAAAATGCAATTTCTTACACGAATTAACGATTAACGTTAACTTCCGTTAAATCTTCCGAAATATAACGCTTTAAAGTTTAACGAAGTTAACTTTTTTAGTAACGGATTAGCGATTAACGAAGTTAACTATTTGATTGACGGTGCACAGCTTAAGTTAAGTTGCGCAAGAACTTACATGGCTTCGATTTTAATAAAATACTCAATACTCAATACTCAATTCTTTATTGCTATTCCACAATGTAAAATTACAGGTGTTAAATTAAGGTATGCGATCATCATGGGCCCTGTTGGGCACAGCAATATAAATATATACATACAAAAGGACAACTTATGACATAATTATTGCACATTACTTATCCTTAATTTATAACATTCATAAACTATTATTAAATTATAATGAATTATTTTAATTATGCTACTTATTATATTAATAATACTTTAATAGAAAACACTATTACAGTGATGAGGGCGCCACTGGACGATAAAGCCTCTTAAAGTTAATTTGGAATTTGATTTTGGTATTATTTTATCGACGATTGTATTAAACAAGACATAAGCTACAACATACCGTTTTCCAGATATAATGTCATTTGTTATTAAATTTGATCAATATTAATCTGTCTTTTTATTATACATATTATTATTATTTTTTCAGAGATATATAAAATATAGTCTGTTATGCAGATGAATTGATTAAATGTAAAAAGAAATAGAAACCGATTTTATCACATATGGCTTAGATAATTTTGACGATTGTCCCCTTTTCTATATCCAAATTTAAATAAAACATTTAAGATTAGCACCATTTAATATCTAGACACAATTCAGCTAATGGACAAAATACTTGATTCAATAAAATAAGTTTCTGTCAAATAAAACTTGGCACTACTCTGCCGTGTCTACGCCTTCCTAACTCGGCCCGATGCATGTCACACGGTGCTGTCAATATGAGATTATTGGCAGTAATTATTTTGACAGGTCTGAACGCTTCTTGCTCGTAACGTGACTTTGACGATGGTATTATGTTGGGGAAAAGGTGAGGTAAGAGAAAAAATCTGGGGGAGGGAGGGATAATTTTATCTATTGGAACAGTTAAGAAAGAAAGAAACATTTATTCACTAACACAGAAGACACACAGAGTAACATAAATAAAAATTTAAACAATAAAAACAAAATGGTGGTGTGTGTCCTCGCAGCTGTGAATGGGACACTACTACTAGTTACTATAATAATAGATGATTTTGACTTCTCTGAAGTAAACAATAAAGGTGAAGATATTTAGCCTAAATATCAGTAGCGTGATGAGAAAAACCGGTCAAGTGCATGTCGGATGCACAACACAACTTTGATTAAATTGATGGTGGGACACTAACTTATACTCACAGCGTAATCCATATTCAATTCTAAAAAGGGATCGCATTGTAACGTTAGACTGGGTTTGAGAAGTGTTTAAGACCACACCCACATTGGTTTCCTAAAAATCAGTCCATCGTAGTTAAAAATGTACAAAATGGCGTTTAATAACCGTCATCCTTTGTACCGCACAATTAATAGTATAGAAAATAATGGTATAGAAAAAATCTGTGTTGCTATTTGCAAAAACTTACAGTCCATCCTGTATATATGTCCTCTTATAAATCCTTTAAATACAACACGCTAAAAAGTATTCAATATAATTAAAAATGCAATTTGACCGCTTGCATAATCACGCGGTTTTCGAGCTGGGCCGAACGTACGGACAGACATTGATACTTTTTGGAATTCCGTGTTACGACGACCTCAATAATAACCGGCTAAGTGCGAAAAAGACTTGGGCGGAGGGTTCCGTCCATTTAAATTGGCGGGGGTAATCAATTAGACCAGTGTTTTCCAAACTGTGGGTCGCGCCCAACAGGGGGGGGTCGCATACGCTCAGTCAGGGGGTCGCGGACGCAAGCCAGGTTTTTAAAAATTTCGTCGTTCAAACCACTGACATAGTATTAATACGGTCATGGGGGTCGCCAGATTTTTTTTTTATTTTTACAATGGTCGCGTGCTCAAAATTTTTGAAAAACACATAACCAGACAAATATACGATTTAGAATGAACCTATTTTGGAAACTGATTAATTAGGGCCTGCTTTCTAAAGCATAGGGCATAGGTTAATATTATTTTGAAGCTGTCGCTGTTTAAAGGATTTGAAATTAAACCAGCACCATTAAGTTTGAAAACCCTGCAGATATCAAGACTAGACCTTCTACCATCCTCCAATTTTACTACGTACGACAGACAATACGCAGTAAGATTGGTAGTAGTTAATTCAAATATATTGCACACATAATGTAAGCAATATAAAGTGCTTACTCATACAGTCTTTGTATCACAGACTTTTTTAACGTATTGATGGTCCTATCAATACTTTCGAAATCAATGTATATCTACTGGAATACTCAAATGTACACGGCACGTGACACCACAAGAGACTCAGAAATTGGCACCACAAAATACAGAAGTTGACCGTATAACTCGCATTGCCGTTAGCGCTCCTTTTACGTGACGCGAACTGTAAGTTATGTAACAGGACTGGTGAAAGGTTTTCACGACACTGAACCCTAAAACGGAATGGTTATAATTTTTATGTCAGGTTTAATTCAGAACTTTATCCGCGTGAGGCAGGCATTGTCCGTATAACATTTCTGCAACCCGATACCATCTGGCGTCATTCGCTAAATATCAACTGATTTATTGCACTTATAAAGTGTAAAATGAAGGATGGGATAGTTTTTTGGGGCCATAAATTCATAAATTGCCTCATAAAGCTGAATGGAAGTAGCTTATCATTTAAAAAATTATCTAGTTAAAATATTTTACAAAGTTATGATACCATAGACTGGTGTTTTTCGACCTGTGGATCGCTATACCCACGGCGGTCGCAAACCCTTGCTCTGGGGGTCGCGGTCGCAAGCCAAGTTTTTAAATACCCCGTCGTTGAAACCACTGACATTGAGTTGATACTCTCATCGCCCGATTTTTTTGCTTGTAACCCTGTAAAGAACCCCTAAAAAATGGGGTCGGTCGCGTACTCAAGAAGTTTGAAAAACACAGCCATGGACCCTATAGTTAACCAATAAAAGTTAATTTAGGTTGTCTGCATTAATGTCATGCGTCTTACTTTGATATTTATAAGTAAGTATAATAACAAAGTATGAATAAATAGATTAAATCAATCTCCGCATTGTATTTCTTTCTGCCGAGTTGCGTATGATTACCACACCTAGACTTATTATCATAATGATATTGATCAGTTAATATACAAATCTTATAGGTATCTATAGTCAGCTAAAAAAATATATAAACATGCAAGTAGTCCACAAAGTTGTAAATCTCTCAAGGAATTTATTTATAAACTTGATATTTAGTACATCGTAAAACGTTTAGACGTGAATTATTTAAGAGAAAACGACTATTTATTATTAAACGAACGTTTTAGCATTTGCAAGTTTAAAATCGATCCTTTATTTTGCGATATCGACCGATTTATCATCGATTTCTCTCTTGTCTCTTTCATACATAGGTGGTATTATTCCATCGCTGAAGGAAGATATCGCGAATAAATCTGCATACTAATGTATGCACTCATCTGAATTAATCCATAAATGTATGTGAATTCCCCAATCGCACCCAATCCATCCCACTGTGAGAGGATGCTTGTGCCCAGCAATGGGAATCATATGAGCTGATAATGATGATAATGAAATTACACTTAAGACTTCAGAACCTGTTCATGGCATTTAATAATAGAAACAATAATAAAAATATCTCTCTCTTCCTAGCGCTTTTTCCCGTCTCTAATTCGGGTACGCTTTGACCATGATCCCAGATTCGGCAGGTTGGGTTATTACAGTGGAGCGACTGCCATCTGACCTCCGTAACCTTGAGGGCAATCAGACCAATTGGATCATGGTTACACTTTTAGTTACCTACCCAAATGTGCAGTTTTCCTCACGATGTTTTCCCTCACCGTAAGAGCATGGGTTACCGCAATTCGCAGGCAGATAATATACATAAGTTAGAGAAACTCAATGGTACATGGCAACCGCTTGGATTCGAACCCGGACTTCACGATAACGAGTCAACCTCCTTAGCCATTAGGCCACTGACGCTCTAGAAACAATATAAAAAAAGGACTGATCTCTAAAAAGAGAGAAACAAGAAATTGATTCTGCCGTACCCTTTGCGGTTGATATGGACATAGCAGGCGATGCCTTAGCATTAAATGGTATAATACCTATTTGAAGTCACCGAAGCCCGGTTTTTTATAATTACGCTATTTTACGTATCTTGTGTTAATAATCACTCCCACAAATAAGACGAATCTTACAATACCTAATTTATTACAATCTATCAAGCCGTTTAGGCTACAGAGCGTGACAAAGAAATAAACATACATACATACACTCAAAAATATTACCCTCCTTCTGGCGCAGTCGGGTTAAAACACAAATACCAGTATCTGAAGTATCTAACTGGCGAGAATCGAATTCGCGCCCTCCAGCTTCGGAGAACATTGGACACAGTCGGTATATCTAATGTTGTTAAATTGTTTTACGATTTTTTTTATATCAACATAAATAACACTTTATGTACCCGGGAATAGAAGATCTACCCACTTTATCGACCGTGCTGACAGATAGACATATGTACCTAAAATAGTTTCTACGTTACGAAGAGCCATGTTTCTGACAGAAGAGTTCTATGAATAATACATAGACTTCTGTACGATAGAAGTGAAAAATTAAGCCGCTTTTCGACTACTGGGGTCATATATAAATTAGGATCAGAATTAGGGTTGTCATCCGTATTTTAATACGTATTGTACGTTATTTCGGTTGTTCTTACTTTATATTTTCAAAACACCTAAATTACGTTAAAACAAATATTTTTAAGACTTCGTGCTTTAATTTTTACGAACTGTAGATACATAGTCCACTTAATTTTTTGCTCCCTCTGACTCTCCCCCCTTCCCCTTTCCCTTTGACTGCCGCTAGGACACATTGCTATTTTGTTTTGGATTGTTTTCTTAAGAAGAGTGTGAACCTTCCTCCTCCTTCCTCCCTTCCTTTTCTTACAAAAGGCGATAACGATTTCCACCCCTTAAATGTTAACCGATTTTAATAAATGTTTGATAAGTTGTCAGTCGGAACAAAATCTAGGTCTATACGTTTTTTGAATATTGATTTAAGATCAATAAAGTCAAATAATGGCCGAAATTAGTTTTGCATGAGAATACTAAAACAAGAATATAACAAAATTTGTTGATTATAGTAAAAAAACACCAAAACTTAAAGACCTAGATTTTGCTGTGATTGACAACCTACCTATCAAAGATTGGTCAAAATTGGTTTACATTTAAGGGGTGGAAATCGTTTTCGCCTTTTGTATGAAAAGCCGTGGGTTCGCAATCCTCTTAATTTACGAATATATTACCCTGTGTGTCTGCTGTTTAAGTAAATAAATGTTTTTCTACTTCTTGTTTTAAAGGTGGCAACCCTAATCAGAATTGTCCCACCTCTTTACAAAAGTTAAGTAATTTGAGACCTTATTTTTTTTTTTATGTCAATTGACTGACAAACCGGCAGACAGCCCACCTGATGGAAAGTGGTGACCGCCGCCCATGGACATCTGCAACACCAGAGGTGCTGCCAATGCGTTGCCAGTCTAGGGAGGGTGGGGAATGGAGATGGGATGGGGACGAGGGAATAAAATAGGCCTCCGGATCTCGTCACTCACCGTACGAAACGCAATAGCAAGCTGTTACTTTATGCCGATATTCTGTGAGATTTTAACTATATCCGCAGGCCAGGCATTCATTCGGATGGTTTTAATCTGATATGAAGAAAATGTCTAAAACAATAGTTTTTGTTAACTTTCGGGCACAGGAAAGACATGTCGTTTTGTACGGTGTCATCATCGTCATCGTTATCAGGCTATATCAGTATTTTTCAACCTGTGGGGTCACGACTAACCGACGGGGGTCGCGAACCCTTTTTCAAAGGGTCACAGTCGCAAGCCCTTGCTCGGAGGGTCACGGTCGCAAATCCAGTTTTTAAAGACCTAGTCGTTGAAACCACTGACATACATAGTATTATGTCATGGGGGCTCAGCCGATTTTTTACTTGTCTGGGGGTCGCGTATCAAAAAAAGTTTGAAAAACACTGCCATGGACCCGTCATTGTCCTAACTATAATACAAGTCGCTTCGTAAATTTTATTAAACGCCTAAATTAATTTATACCTAGACGTTAAATAATATTTATCAGAATTAGAATCGTGAAATCTTGGTTCACTATCAGAAATCAAACGCTTGACGATATCCAAACTTGCCCATTGCCGATCTTACCCCAGCCTAGGTGGGTACGTGGGTAGGTACGAATCTTGCAATGTTAAGGCTGTAAGTAAGTACAAAAGTAAACATTATAAGGGAACAAATCTAAACGTCTAAATAGTTTAGAGAAAATAGCAATATGTTTTAGCTTTGAGTAGGTAGTAAATACTTACCTATACCTGCGCTCACGACCAATACTGAAGTTCGGTAGACGTTTTCTCATAGGTACTAAAAAAGCCTTACTTAAGTGCAAATATCAACTTGCAAACTATTACTATGGGCATAGGTGTGTAGCCTAGCACACTGTTTACAGTTATAGTTGTATTGTTGTAGCGCAGTGTTTTTCCACCTTTTTGAGTAGGTAGGTACGCGACCCCTTTATTTATTTATTTATTTAAGCATTATTGCACAAACAAGGCACAAATGGCGGACTTAATGCCCAATGGCATTCTCTACCAGTCAACCAACAGGCCAAGCAGAGAGTACTATCAAAAAGGTGCATTGAGAAAGCTGGTAGAAATTATGGGGGCCAATAATGTACGACCATGGAATGCTCGACCTGATAATTCGCGACCAGAAATGTGGTCGCGGATTATCGGGTCGTGCATTATCAGTCTGTACAGTAATGGCTTCCAATTATCAGCTCGGACCGAACTTGTTCAACCTGATAATGTACGGCCAAATAATGCACAGCCAGATAATGCTCGACCCGATAATCGGCGACCATCACTTTCAAATATTGTGGTCGCCGATTATCACCCCGCACTACTAATGTGCAGCCCGATAATGCACGGCCAGATAATGCACGACCTGATAATCCGCGACCAACAACCACAGACAACTACTGCTGAGTTTCTAGTGTGAAAACCTAAGGATGCACTAAGCTACGAGTAAAATGGTAAATGGCAGAGAGCGAGCGAAGCGAGCGAGCAAGATGGGTCGGAGCAGAAGCGACTCGGATAGGTTAGGTTCAGAAGGCTAAGGCGGGAGCGAAGCGAAGCGTAGCTCCCGCCTTAGCCTTCGATGTTAGGTCTTTTTTTTATAACAACCCAGAACTATGGCTTTTGGTTTCAGGTCGTTTATTATCACTCCGTGCTGCGAATGTACGGCCTGATAATCGGAAGCCCGTGGACGCGAATTATTGGGTTGTACATTATCAGGTCGTGCATTATCTGGTCGAGCATTACTGGCTTCCGATTATCGTCTCGAACAAGTTTTGTACAGGCAGATAATGCTCGACCCAATAATTCGCAGCCCAATAATTCATGTACATTCTAGTCGCGAATTATCTGGTCGTGCATTATCGGGTCGAGCATTATCGGGACGTACATTAACCGGACCCGAAATTATGGGAACAATAATTAAAGATATTATAATAACTATAGTATAAAAATATACATACATATGCTTATAAATTATATACTACACAAAACAGATACAAGTTCAATGACGGATATTTACAAGCAAATAAAATTAGGCGACCCCCCGATGACCGTATTTACACTAGGTATATCAGTGGTTTCAACGACAAAGTATTTAAAAACCTGGCTTGCGCCTGCGACCCCTGATCAAGGGTTTGCGACCCCCCTGGGGGTCGTCGCAACCCATAGGTTGAAAAACACTGGTGTAGCATTTAATATATATATTTTTAAGAGGTTCTGTGCTCTGACATTATTTAAAATACCCTTTGGCCTCGTGTGCTTCAAAAGGTAAGGTTTACCTTTTAAGCAACCGATTATAAAACAAAGGAGCCTCCAAATGTCACCTAAATCTACGAAAGCGGCCTGGTTCATTATCATTCTGTATCAATTTTGTTTATCGTACACATAACAATGCTGATACGGCGATAACGAAATGAAAGTGCCAATCTTTCACTTCAACATGCTGACATGAGACCAAAGAAAAAGTTTGCAAAAAACATGGACTTAAAACACTGAGACCAAGCCTTTAGCTCTCTCCTTTACTATACATCTTATAAATATACAAACTATATATAAAGTACCTACAAGTACTTATTCGCAAAGACAATAAAGAAAGTGGACTCATATCACTTACCAGTTTCGCGTCCAGATAAATGAAATGACAATGAACTTCACTTGGCGAACTAATTGGTACCAGATACCACTCGATACCCCACGATACCGGTACCGATACCAATTCCACTAACACAACACAGGCCGCAAAAGTCGCGAAGAACACGAAACAGACTTCAAAACGTCACACTTTAGTTTTTTTGACAATCAAACTGGCTGGTTGCTAAGTTTTCATAGATGTTCTGTTTTCAAAGTTTGAAAATGAATGGTATGAGTGATCGAGCGTGGACGCCGCGGCTGCGCGCACGCAAGCCCATCTAAAACTGAACCAACCAGTGTGAAGTTGCGCGGGCGATCGTGACCGGGCGCGATCAAGCGAGATACCGCGGCTGACTTCGCGTCGGTTGTCTTTTTGCTCTCGGGAGAACAGGGATTAGGTACCTATAAGGGCTTCTGCGCATGTTCAGTTTTGTAATAAACACTTTTGTAATACAAATCGGCTGCTACGTAAAGTTAACCGAGTTACCGAAAGATAAACATTTTTGCGAGGAAGCCCTTGGTTATTATTTAAACATATGCCTAATTGCACTGACAGATACATATAAGGGGGGGAGTTAAGAGGTTCCGGCCTCCCCATTCATAGGTATCCATCTTTTGTGTCTGAGCCGCAAAAGCTGCAAGAGATTCTAATTCATAAATTTTATTGGCGTTTAGGGCTCTGTCCTGTTTTTTTAAATATTTTTTAACATGAGTCAAATCTTCTACATATTCAGATAAAGAATCGTTTGGTCTGCAAATGATTTATTCGAGATATTTTGTACGCGGCAAATGTCAAACCTTTGTAAATCAAAACATATTATTACTGAATCAAGGAACATGCCATACTTGTATCTACTTACCTAATTTAAATATTGAGCCAACAAGATTTAATCTAATAAGATTCAAATAGGATAACCTACAGGATCATACAGGAAGAATAAAGAGGGTTTTTATAGGCCTAGTTCATACAATTATTTTGACAGTAATACTCTGAGAAACAACCTTTCGTACCTCAAAACAATGGCTTACATTCAATTACCTCAAACCTTTCTTACCTCAAAACACTGACTTATATTCAATTACCTCAAACCTTTCTTACCTCAAAATACTGACTTACATTCAATTACCTCAAACATTTCGTACCTCAAAACACTGGCTTACATTCAATTACCTCAAACATTTCGTACCTCAAAACACTGACTTACATTCAATTACCTCAAACCTTTCGTACCTCAGACCACTGACTTACATTCAATTACCTCAAACATTTCGTACCTCAAAACACTGACTTACATTCAATTACCTCAAACCTTTCGTACCTCAGACCACTGACTTACATTCAATTACCTCAAACCTTTCGTACCTCAAAACACTGACTTACATTCAATTACCTCAAAACTTTCGTACCTCAAAACACTGACTTACATTCAATTACCTCAAACCTTTCGTACCTCAGAACACTGACTTACATTCAATTACCTCAAACATTTCGTACCTCAAAACACTGACTTACATTCAATTACCTCAAACCTTTCGTACCTCAGACCACTGACTTACATTCAATTACCTCAAACATTTCGTACCTCAAAACACTGACTTACATTCGATTGCCTCATATGTTTCGTACCTCAAAACACTGGCTTACATTCAATTACCTCAAACCTGTCGTACCTCAAAACACTAACTTACATTCAATTACCTCAAACCTTTCGTACCTCAAAACACTGACTTACATTCAATTACCTCAAAACTTTCGTACCTCAAAACACTGACTTACATTCAATTACCTCAAACCTTTCGTACCTCAGAACACTGACTTACATTCAATTACCTCAGTGATACTACACAATTAAATTTTATTATACTTTAGTAAACTAAACACTAACATTACACTGAACGAAGCAATAATGCTTATGCAGACTTTATATCTAATAATCAAACATAACTTTTATAATGATTTGATTACGTACTAAAATGCCATAAAACACTTTAATTATTAGTCTTCCACCCGAACTGTTAAAAATACTTTAACACTACGAAAGTACCTTTTAAAAGTATAAATGTCTACTTCACATTTCAACTATTTCTAGAATAATTTTCCTGCGCTTCCTGTTTCTAATTCCAAATAGGTACGCTTCGACAGATGATCTCAGATTTGGTGGAAACCATCTGACCTCCGTAGGTAACCCTTATGGCAGGGGTACCAGAACCATTGGATCAAGGTTACACGCATAGTTATCTAAGTAAATGAGCTAGATTCCTCACGATGTTCTCTGAGCGTACAGTGGATTCATCCTTATTTGTCTTATTTGGTAAACAAGTTTCTAACCTCAAAATGCACCTTTTTAGGGTTCCGTACCTCAAAAGGAAAAAACGAAACCCTTGTAGGATCACTCGTGCGCCTGTCTGTCTGTCCGTCTGTCACAGCCAATTTGCTCCAAAACTACTGGACCGATTTAGCCGAAATTTGGTACACATATGTACTTAAGTCGGTGACCGCAACACGGACGCGTGACGTAAATATATGAATTTTAAACATGGGGGCCACTTTTGGGGGGTAAATCAGAAAATTAAAAAAAAGTTATGCAATATATCTATTGTGTGACATATCAAATGAAAGGGCTTATTGTGAGGACTTTAAATATATTTTCTTCTGAATTTTAAGTAAAATAGTTTGGAAGTTATTTAGGAAAATAGGCGAAAATTGACCATTCTCCCCCCTTATTCCCGAAACTACTGGGGCTACAATTTTGAAAAAAATACCTGAAATAGTTCTTTACCTATACATACATACATACATAGCATCACGCCCGAAATCCCTAATGGGGTGGGCAGAGCCACAAGACTACTTGTGGCCACGTTCGATTAATTAATTAGTCCTAAGATGGTATGATGAACCGTATGGTGACAGGTGATCAGCCCATCGCCCATACAGATAGTCCACCATGTTGGAGAGGACCCGTCCCTTAGTCGACTTTTACGACATGCCAGGATGATAAGCATCTGCACGCATTCTATGCTATTTCTTCACTCCCAGTGCAGCAGAGAAGTTTACCTATAGATTACAGTAAAACCTATAAGAAGTCTTTGGTATTTAAAGTAACCTAGTAAATTGCAGATAATCATGTACGGAACGGAACCCTCTCCACGCGAGTTTAACTCGCACTTGCAAATAAAGGAACCGGAGACAATATTTTAGACATAACTTTGCCAATTTTGAGCCTAGGTTTGTTTTATTTAGGATAGAACCGCTGTTTCACCCAAAAATTGCACATTTTGAGGTTCGAAACTTATTTACCAAATAAAACAACTATGGATAAATCCACTGTAAAGAGCTTTGGTTACCGCTGGTTACCGCATCTCGCAAGTAATGTACACAACATGGCGCCCGCTTGGGTTCGAACTTGGTACCTCACGATCCTGAGTCAACAGCCTTAGGTACTAGATCACTGACGCTTTCATTATCTAGTTCGCTTTAAATGCAATAAATACATATATAAACCGACGCTTATCAAGCAATCATATATTGACATACTTAACACTATATTTTTGCAGTCTGCTATCTCTGCATGCGCTATCGAGCGTTCACCGCAGTGCAGATAATTCATATTTATCAGTGATATAGTGAAACTACTGTATTTGGAGGATTTGGAAATATAATAATATTACAAGGGTTTTTTAAGTTAATTGGTGTGGGTCAAATCTTGGAAGTTTTTGAACCATTTTTCTCATTGCAATATTAAAGTGTAGGCTAGCATCACCGCGGTCGTTGCTTTTGGGGGAGACCTGCGTCCAACAGTGGACGTCTTTCAGCTAAAATGATGATGATAATGATGAATTGGTAAAAAAACTTATTTTACAATACATGTGCTCAAAGTGCAATAAAGCGAATACTTCATTAAACACGTCATTAATTACTCTAGATTTTGATTTTGACCAATAAATTAATTTGAAATATTCATTAAATATGTTATGTAATTCAAATTGTGACATACTGTATAATTTACTGAAATATCCATATTATCATGACCGACGTGTTGGTGCAAACTGTTAGTCGGGCATGGCGTTATATATAAATAAATAAATAGGAGCCGCTAGTCTTGGCTGAACGTATATTTTGCACATGCCTTTTTGCGATACGACAGTGACAGCTATTTGCACATGCGCAGTAGATACGCTGAGCGCGCATGTATTTATTGTAAATTAGCCCGCCATTTTACTAATTTCTTGCGTATTTCGGAGTCAATCTATGTTAATCTACTAAATATGTCGAGTTCAAGTGACGAATCAATTAAATTTACATACATACATAGATAGCATCACGCCCGAAATCCCTAATGGGGTGGACAGAGCCACAAGACTACTTGTGGCCACGTTCGATTAATTAGTCCTAAGATGGTATGATGAACCGTATGGTGACAGGTGATCAGCCCATCCCCCATACAGATAGTCCACCATGTTGGAGAGGACCCGTCCCTTAGTCGACTTTTACGACATGCCAGGATGATAAGCATCTGCATGCATTCTATGCTATTTCTTCACTCCCAGTGCAGCAGAGGAGGTTAAATTTAATTAAGTTTACCCCGGAAAATCCTTTTCTGAAGCCAAGAAATATAAGCCAAGCACATTGTGGTCTCTATATTCTATGATAAGGAGTACAATGAAATATGTAACAATGACATTGACTTTCTCAACATATATTATTTATTTTCTCGCACTATGCATAGTAAAACGTTGTATACACACACGTGCGTAAGATGATTTCCGACTCATGTCAACTTATACACTCGCTCGCTTCGCTCGGTCACGTAAGCAGTCTCGATACTCGATAGGTTCACTAGCAATAGGGATGTTTTTCGGGTAAAAAAAAATGATAATTCTAATTAGTCCGTCAGTTAGATTATGAAAAAATATTTAACACGTATTTTTTGCTTCATCAAATCAATCAAAATTGAAAAAGATAACGCGCATCAAAGTTCAGTAGTGGGGGCTAATGACGTCACTTAATGGTAAAAAGTGTGCAAAGTCGTGACGTCACGCGAAAATTCAACGCACTAGGTAGGTATATCTTCGTCATTTTTTGTTTAATTGACAAAAGCAAAAAATATGGGCTTCATTATTTTTTTATCATGTAACTGACGGACTAATTAGAATTTTTCAGGAAACACGCCTATTGGAGGGATTCAGTATCCACCTTCCTGCTTCATCGTCAGATTCGCTCGATGGTACCATAGTTACGTGAATACAAAACGATACCTCAACAAGTGAGTGAAATTCGGTTTCTTAGTTTTATTTACACACAGAATTCCTTATCTACGCTTTATATACATAAAATAGATTCAAATGAAGCGACGGACTTGCAAAAGAATCCTATTTCAAATTCACTGTTACTATTTTACTGCCTATATAATCTAGTCAAAACAAACAAAAACGGAACCCAGAACAGGAAAAAGTTCATAAAAATCACCGCGCGAATTGGGCCACGCCATGAATCAACTCGTGCGCACGTTTGTCACGCTATCTGCGGCATTCTGTGTTGGAGTTAGAGCGGGATGGTGAACGCGGTTTCGATTCGAATTGATAGCGACAGTGAGTTAGTTTGATACGTGTCGGTGTACGAATTCAACTCTCTTTGGTTTCCGAGTAAACAGATTGGTGGGCATGGGGTGTAACGGCAGCAGAGATGACTATAATTCAATTCAAATAATTTATTTCGGACATGAGATCCATAGTGTTAATTACATAAACTTATATCTAGTTAGGGTTAGTGTTAAATTAAAATACAATAAAATAAGACTCAAAAATAAAATAACATAAAAATAAACAATTTAGCGACGCTGTGCGGCGGAGACAGGTGCGTGTGGAGCATCCAGCGCTCCAGCAGCGGCGAGTCCCAACGTTGGGCCAGCATGCTCAGGATGCTGTTCGAACTGGCGCGACTGCGACTGAGGAACGAGGCACATCGTTTCCTCATGATCGCGAAAAAGCCATCGGTCTGAGCTTCAGCGAACATTGTCGAGGCACCTCTGACTATAGCCTCCTAAGGCCCAAAGCAAAAATCAGCTCATAGTCATTGCGATCCATGGTCCTACCAGTAGGACTAATTTTTATACTCATTCACACCCAAGTACTTAGGACGCTTTCTTTAATGTTATTGTACATTCAAAAAGTATCATTTTATGATACCTTTTTGGACAAATAGATTTTTATTGAATGTACTACTGATAGAAAACACAGATACTTGTTTAGATATTCGGATTTGTCAGTTTAGATTATAGCGCGAAATTTGAAAACAAAACGATTGGTTTTTTCAATAAATCCTACTGGTAGGTAGGACCATGCATGGGACACTAACCACATAACTGTTGAATCAGCTGGGTCTGAATGACAAAGGTAATTATCTATAGGTAGGACTGTCGGCCTTAGGAAGCGATTGGGATTAACTTACAGATAACAAATTATATTTTTTTAAGGATGCAGACGTATTTAAAAGCTTAAGAAAGTTTTCACACTGTACATTTCAATATGTCATCGATATTAATTACATCACCAGTTGTAATTGATATCGATGACATATTCCGGATTTGACGAATTTTCCATGGAACATACATTATAACATAATTAGCTTTTTAATTTCAATTAGACGATTTTCCATTTAGACATAATAGTAGTGAAGGCTAGGGAGGAGTAATCAACAATGTATAATCCCCAGCAGCCACTCCGCTACCTTCTCACCTCCGTGGTGAACCGGCTCGTTGGCACCAGCCCCCTACTGTGCTTACGAAGCAATCAACTCGGAATTACAACCGAAAATAATCGAACACTAATTAAACTTTGTTAGTATAATGTTTGCGAGTATTACGGACCAGTTACTAACTTTGTGTTGAGTTAAACGGTGCCCTTGCGCAGACGTTTGATTTAACAATACGCAGATATACAGTAAGATTCAATTACTTATTTATCGCTTTTTTGTCAATACTGTCACTGCCACTGCTGCTTGCGTTGCCAGAAATAATTCCCGCATACTGCTTTCGAAGGCAGTGCGTGTTTATATGCTGATTCCTGGCTCACTACGCGCCAGGCAACGCGATTAGCAGCGGCAGGAGCAGGAGAAGTGACCTATTTACATACTCGCGCTGCCCACTTGCATGCCCACTTCCCTGCTCACTTCGGCTGCATGAGCCACGCAAGTTGCAGCGACAGGAGCAGCAGAAGTGACCCATTTAAGTCCATACTCGCGCTGCCCACTTCCATGCCCACTTCCCTGCTCACTTCGGCTGCATGGGCAACGCGAGTAGCAGCGGCAGGACCCATTTACATACTCGCGCTGCCCACTTCCATGCCCAGTTCCTTGCAGCCGAAGTGAGCTGCATGTAAATGAGGCAATACCAAAGTTGCAGTTGTGCAGAGATAACGCTGTTGTCGGACGCACTCCTCTTGAGCAGCCATGTTATTCTGTAACGTGCGCAGCCGCTGGTCAGCGATGAGAAGCACATTCAAATTGAGACCGAATTATTTCGTTCTTACAGTCTATATTAATAATTTCGTTTATAATAATAATAATATCCATTTATTTCAGGCAACAAGGCCATAAATAACTTACATGCTTGCTAATAAGCTTGGCCAGCTCTGAGGCCAAGAAACGCAACAGTGTAACCTCGTAGTGTCCGGGAGTCGGTGTGTCGTTTCCTGGCGCTGTCTCCGTTTCCTATTGTGTCTCCTTAATAAACTGTTATTGACCTTTTCTTTTTGGCTTAATAGCCAATAATATTTGTATTATTAGGAGATGAAATGTTATATTTCAGATTGTTTTTGATATTTGGAGACCTTACATCTCCATCTTTATACTTGACCATGGAGACTGTCTACATCTCCATGTAACCTAGATTAATCAATTTAGATGTTTTCTCTGTTTTAATATTATTCTTATTATTATGACCCTTAGAGACTTTATACATCTCTAAGGAACTTAAATTAACTTGTTCAGACGCGGAGACTATACACCTCCCTTATTAGTTGTCTACTATAATTAATTTGTGCCCATTAGGTTTATTTGTTGCACTTTTTATGTAAGTTTTAGTTATATGTAATTTTAAAGTGGAAAAAAGACTTACTGCTGAGTTTCTTGCGGCGTTTCTTCTCAGCACATGTCACCTTTCGAAGCGCTGGTAGATTCAGACATGTAAAAGAGCCCGTGTGGCGTGTGGCCTACTTGCAAAATAAATATTTTCATTTTCATTTTCATGTTAGTCAGTAAGTTATTTATGGTCTTGTTGCCTGAAATAAATGGATATTATTATTATTATAAGTAAAAATAAAACTCTTAAATAAGTAGGTGACACGTTTGGTCTGTGACGTGTGACACGGTTTCGCAGTGTCCAATAACCGTCCGCGAAAACGACCGAATACGACCCCCTGTTTCGTGAAGGGCGCAAATTGGTCGGTCGGCACCTCCACCACAAAAGACGTAAAATTGACCTCGTGACGGGACTCCAACCGCTCGACCCTCGGGGACCCTCTTTATACGCTGTTCAGCCGCTGCGCACGATAAATAATCACACCACAAAAAATCGCGCGTTTTGCTATTCTGATGTCTGCTATATTACTATTGACTAAATTTTTTATTTTATGTTATGTGCTTTCTACCCAGTCAGGATACCAAAACTGATAAATAAATTACTGTTTCTGAATTATTGACCGGTTCGATTATCACTTCCGCCAAACCCAATCGTTACATCTTAATGATACTTTACGACATTGTTAATCATTAAATTGTTATTTAATTTGATCTTAAAGGCCGTCACACACTTAGCATTAATATATATTAATATACCGAGCTGCTATAAATATTTTTGACGCCTGTGTGTGACGGCCTTAATAGTCCTCCTACCCTTCCTTTTGCGAGCGGTTTTGCCCTCTTTACTCGCGGTTGGTGTGTACACTTTTTTTAATGCTTTGGAGAAACTAGTGTCAGCCAAGTCTGCTCTCTCTGTCTATTGAGTCGCATTTAACATATATAGTATTAAAATAAATTGTCATACCAACGCCCAACTATATCCTTTCTATAAAGACATAATGAGTCCATAATTTAATCAGGTACACTTCTATTATCATTACTATATACTTTCTAACTGTTAAATGATGTTATAGTCACGTTTTAATCCATTCTATGCAAATTTATTTAAGTTAGCTAAAGCGCCTTGAGAATTATTTTCGTTCTATTTAGCAATCTAATTATCTGCCCGTAGGTAGATATTAGATTGCTAAATAAAACGAAAATAGGTACATAAACAGAACAAAATGCACATTTGTAATAATATATCATACCTAATCATATCAAAATGAAGTCATTTTATGTACACCACATATCCCAGTCTATTCAAAATTCGACCAATTAATTATTTTCAAGGCATGAAAAGCCGTTCACATATCTCTATATAGTTTGTGGCCGTTCAGGATTAAGTTGCTTTAATCTAGATACCGTTTATCTTAATTTACATAAGTAAATGAACATTTGAATGACGGAATTTGTGTCTACTGGAATGTAGCATTGCGTTCCATTACACGCTTTTCAAATTATTGCGTTAAAACACTCATTCCCATTCAGCATCTCAAAAAAGAGTATTTATCTTGCAGTACTATTTTAAATTGTTGTTACGTGATAAACCACGATAAACATTCGTTATTTACTGAAAACATATTTTCTTGTTAAAGTTGCTGAAAGTGTTGCCGAAATGAAACGTTCAAACTTCAAACGACCGCATCTGTCATTTCTGTCAATCACCGAGCTGAGCTTGTGTTTTGGGCTACTTTTAAAACTTTCTAAGTGATTTACTAGCCTTTTTATGAGAAATACCCAGGTAACTAGACTTTTTAATAATATTTAGTCTTTTAATTACTATTGTAATCCAACATCGTGACAACAAAATGCCGTTCACTCAATAATTCATATTTAGACCAACTGTTATTTGAAGCGTAAGGTGTGGTCCAGTGCGTTGTTTACTACTTTGAACAATCTTATTGATAGTATTCTTTTTGTTTCAGGAGTACAATAAACCGCTACAAGACTACAACTGATATAAAAGAAATTTTGCCAAGCATTAACTTCTAATAATCGTTCAAAATGGTCGTGTTAGAATCGTGTTGGTCGCCGTGTATTTGGTCCTCAAATGTTAAGACGGGGAGTCGAGCCGTGGCGGTGTACACATCAGCCATGAGCGTAATTATTATTACGTTCATCAGTTACCAGTTGGCCGGCGGGGATTCTTCGCAGTTGTGGAATCCGTTGTTCGAAACGGATGTTAGGGGATGTGAGTATACCCCTTTATAGGCCAACTATTTCAAGAACTCGTTTCTGTACCCAAAATATTACATCTGCATTTTCTTTTTCAGCAATGAAAGTTTTTGGAGGTATATTTATCTTCATATTTGGACTGCTCATTATATCTTCAATATGGATGGTAAGTTATATTTTACTTTCTGTAGTAAAGCATCACTCCTTAGCAATTTAAAAAACTCTATTTTTAACCTTTTAAACACCATTGTTGGAGTTATAAGAAACAAAATATCCAGCTCATTTCACCACAGTCTTATAATTAATAAAAATTGACTTATAAATTTTTTAAGATTAGGAAACTTCTGATAAAAATTTAACAGTGGCTAATGGGATAATTGGTTTTTAGACAAGTTGTTCTCAATTTGCCATACACAAATAGATGATATAAATGATAAAAATGTTTTGTCTTTATTTATCTTTAACATATAAAAACATTGAAGACATGATAAGCCTAGTCAGTAGTAACGCTGCCTCTGAAGCTGGCGGTCCCAGGTTCAATCCCCAGCATAAATTGTGTGTTCCTGAGTCTTGGATGTTTCCTATGTACCTATTTAAGTTTTCTTTATTTATATGAGTATGTATATTGTCATCTAGTACCCATAACGCAAGCCTTAATAGCTTACTTTGGGACAAGATTGTCCCCTTATTTGAACGAAAAATGATCAGTGAGTGAAACTTGCTGACCCTTTTGGTGGACCATGCATCTACATACTCCTTCAGAGAACCGATGATGTACCGGGTTGTTAAGTAGAGACTGAGGAAAGCTGTATTCCAAGGGTAGCTGTAGTATTGTAGTAGTAAAATGATGATTACAAATATTTACCACCATTTTTCAGGTAATCGGCATCAACATATGGATGCGAGGGCTCATCCTGCCGTGGTTGGTGATCATGGGTCTCATCATCATCTTCCAGCTCATCTTCGGATTGTGGTTAATAGGAGGATATTATATTTATGTAAGTGCTTTGGTAAAATTCTAATCAATCAGATAGATTTATTTATGCACTTAATATTTTTATATAAGTAAATCAGTAATGCAACAACAAATGCGATATCTATCATGAGTTAACGATTAACGTTTACTTCCGTTATATTGTGTGCACTTCCAATTGCTACGCTACCAGTTCCTAGTTTTTTTTTTTTTTTCTTAAATTTTACCTACTAGGTAAAACATTGAAATACAATCTAGCCTCGAGGCTAATAAGTATTTTAAATTTAATTTAAACTTCTAAATAGGCTTAAGTTAAGAATGTGTCCATTTTTCTTATTGTCTCTATTAAGGGGAAGACACTTTGTTTTTGTGTTCTTTAGTAATAGTACTTACTGCACTAAAATTTCACTGTCACTACACTAAACCAACTCAAACGGTTTTGTTCTTTTGAGTCTTCTCGCTATGTCCGTGTTGTCGAGGAGCTGGATCGCCTCCACATTCACATGGTGATGAAGCCTATATTCACCAGTTCCTAGATTGCCATAAATAATATTATGCATTTAATATTACAGCTGGATGCAACATTTGCAGCTCTCATTGACTTTCTGTTCATGGCATACAATGTAAGTTTTAGTATTTAATCAAATAATCTTCAACACTAAAACAAGTTAAATGTAACATCGTTACTTGTGTAAAATATAGTATGTGACAATAAATAAGGGGACAATCTTGGACACATACATACAAACATATCATCACGCCCAAAATCCCTAATGGGGTGGGCAGAGCCACAAGACTCGTTGCGGCTACGTTCGATTAATTTGTCCTAAGATGGTATGATGAACCGTATGGTGACAGGTGATCAGCCCATCGCCCTGCAGATAGTCCACCATGTTGGAGAGGACCCGTCCCTTAGTCGACTTTTACGACATGCCAGTATGATAAGCAGCATTCTATGCTATTTCTTCACTACCAGTGCAGCAGAGGAGCAACAGCACTGTTGGTGACAATCTTAGAACTGTAATAAAATGCATTTTTCCCAACTGTATACCAAAGTCTAAGCATCTAGCGGCCCTGGCAATATTGACACGACGATAAGTTAACCCCATCTTATCCCTCAGTGCATCTCTCTCATACCAGTATCTAAGAAAGAGATGTATTGAGAGATAAAGATTGGGAGGACTTATCCTCATGTCAACCGGCGATTAACCTTTTGAACGCCACGGATGAGTGCGAGAAAGCGTGCCCCGGACGCCGAGTGACGGCTGTAGCCGACAAAATGTATGGAAAGCATGTCGCGGTGTCAGGGGCACGAAAATCTGCTGTCGGCTACAGCCGACTATGGCGTTCAAAGGGTTATTAATCGGCGAGTAGGTATACAAAAGAAGCGTTATAAGATTTCGAGTCTATAGGTTCTACACGCGGAACCGATTCGATTTTGCTCATCACTGAAATTTGTTAAAAAATACGCTTACGCGGTATTTACAAACTGCTGATACGCGGCTCAAAAAGACGTGCCTTAAAACGTTAATTAATAAAATATTATTTTATTTCAGATGTACTGTTGGCTGTGCGTCTTATCACAGTATCAAATAATATTAGACATGCAGTCTCCCAACATTGAGATGTTAATTGAAGAATAAAGTGGTTTAATCTGTCTAGAGATAACTGTTTGACACACATGAGTAGGTAGATTATAATTAAGCACAATTTCTACTTTTGACAATATATTTCTAATTGTTGCTGCTAGATGGCATTGTCTGTACAACATAATGGAAGCATATAGTAGTTTATGCAACGGTTGCATAATGATAGACCTTAAAACACTAGTGCGGTTTTATGAAACGAGCTTTCAGCGAGTTTCATAATAAGATCGCACGTGTGTTTTAAGGTCAAATTATGCAGAGTTGCATACATAACTTTATCTACACACATATTATAAATCCTCCATGATGTGTTCAGAAACAATATTTTCTGGCAACAAGTTATTTGTTGCAATCGTGGCTGCATTTACGATATCCGGCGCATTTTCACATCACACAGTCACTCCGAGAAGACTACTATTCATATTTTCAACTAAAATGTAAATTACAAACAACTTTTTACAATTCTACTTTCGTTCAGCAAAAAACCCAAATTGAATTATGAAAGCAGTAATCCTCCGTCAAGACCATATTTTTTTAAAATCATAGACAAACGAATGAAGTCTCTATTCTCATGTCACTCGACATCAAATGTCATGCAGTTTACATTAAAAAAACATACTGAATTGATGTTTTGTATCAATAACTGTTTTAATATCTATGGATACTGGAATAGAGACCCACTTGAGTTTTGAGCTGTTCCAAATTTAATCTCATTACGATACTAAAATCGATACTGTAATAACATTACAGAACTGGTTTAACCTAATTGGTTGTCATAATGCTGGTAATTTCCTACGGTTTTTGATTACATTATGGAGGTTTTATGATATGGGTGTAGATAAAATCAGTTTATGTATAGGTTTCACAAATATTTTAGGTATTGTTTGGAAATTGAAATGTTTTAATAACTGTATTTACAATAGTTGATGTGCCTTAAGACTGCGTTACTTGTGAAAATACTAATATAATTGATGAATAAAACGAATAGACTGGCAATCGTAGGTTGGAAATAAGCCGAAACTGCTAAGTTAATCTAGATGGCGCTACCACCTTAACCAGTGGGGGATTCAATCGAATACAAAAAAAAAACATTTATTGAGTGAAATGGCGTTCCAGTGCATTTTTATACGTCGTTTATGACAACTACTAGATTTTCGAAGGAAAACGTTATTGGTTGAACGGATCGCGGCCGCAATTTAAGAAATTCACCGATAGATGGCGTTATATGTAATCTGAGGAACGCTTTTTTTGTAAGGCGATGGACGATCCCCTTACAATGGCTGAATTTCCAACTATTCCCACAGCTTAAGACTACGAAATATGAAGTAAATTTAGTTTCATTATGTTAGACGTTCTGCTAGGTAAAAATAAAACCTTACAAAACCCCGAGATTGGTTATTTTACCATAGATTTGTATAGATGGCGCTTTTTAATTGGGGCTCATTTTGTTTTTAATATTGGTTAGTTTCTAGCGATGTCCCTAGATGGCACAGCCTGTCGTGAAAACAAAACTATGTTTAGTTTCTCGCCATTTTCTATCTCATCCACTTTTACACATACTAATTATTTTATGATTATGATAAGTTACATTTTCTACACGCTTATTTCTACATTACTTTTATCTGCATTTATTCACAATTAAGTTTATTCATTAGACTATAACTAGACTTATGTTCCGTCCTTTATATGCCTCTTATGTTTAAAATTAATTTGTATTGAGTACATTCTAAGTTCAAAAATGCTGCTGTTGCAATTTAAGGAGTTAGAGGTGTGTTTTTTTTTTGGTATTAACTCTATTTATAATTGCCTAGCCATGGTCATTTTGCCCAGGAAGAATAGATTTTGTTTCAAAGTGTTTAGGGTGTAAATAACCAAATATGTATTTACTTCGTACCTACTGCTATTGATTTCTCCAAACTGTGCGGGTTATTGTATGTGCAATAATTCGGCAAGTATGGGTTCTGGTTAAAATTAGAATATAGTGGATAGTGGAAGCGTAGACCATAATCAAACATGTTCTCCCCAATACTGTTTTAATGAATTTTTAAAGATAAAATGCTTGCTTAAATCTTTTACAGCTAAAAATGACGATCCTGTCACCAAAGGAGAGTGATACGCAACTACAGTAGATTCATCCATGTTTGTTTTATTTGGTAAACAAGTTTCTAACCTCAAAATGTGCAATTGTTGGGTGAAACAGCTGTTTTATCCGAAATAAAACAAAATATTGTCTCCGGTTCGTTTATTTGCAAGGAAACCGCTCTTTTAGCCAAAAATGCTGCATTTTGAGGTTAGAAACTTGTTTACCAAATAAGACAATTATGGATGAATATCGTGGTATGTTCATGCATTGTTTTATTTAAGGGCGTTTATGTAATAAGATTCATATTATTTTCTCCGATTCTACAATAAATAGTAGAGATGCAACGGATATCCGGTCATCCGGACGGATATCCGGATATCCGGTATCCGGCCTATCCGGCTGGATACCGGATAGTAAAAGCTTGCATCAGAAATAGGATAAAACCATCAGAAATAAACGAAATCCACGTCAGTTATCAAATTAAAGCTTAGTTTCTTGTAATTTAAACATAAAACTTCACTTAACATCACGTCCTGCACGTTTGAATATTCCCAAATGACGTAATAGAGCGCGTATTGAACCTCAAAGGCCCTCCCCGCGCACTTAGAATTCGTTACAAGTTGGAACTTGGTCGCCGCGCGAAGGCCGCGCAAGCTTACACGACTTTAGAGATAGCAAATCTGCAGCCGGATATCCGGCCAATGGCCATGCCGGATATCCGGTATCCGGCCAAACCACTATCCGTTGCATCTCTAATAAAATGCCTTTGGTTCAATTAAATCAATCCGGTTGCTTGTGCCAACGTTTAGTTCCGAGGTTTATTTTCTTTTGACTCGCTTCCCTATTTCAATTAATTTCATGCAACATTCACTAATTAACTTCTGTTTGTATCTTTATTATATTAACCTTTATATAGACTGTAAATTAACAAGTGCCTGAACGAGACAAATAATTATAACTATTTCAATGTGTAGCTATATTATTATAGCATGATTTATGAGAAATGACTTCGAATTCCGTCCTTGTTATTATTGTATATGATTAAGCGTCCATTAGGTATACATATTAGTTGTTTGTGAATCTCATTATCTCAGTACCTAAAATTAAGTAAATTTTGATCATGAAATAAATGATTTTCATACATAAACCCTTTTTGTTTTATTATTATAATTTCCTTGCTTGTCGTGTGTTTGTTTGTAACTTTATTGATGAGATTATCGAATAAATGATTATACAAAGCCAGTAAATAGAAACTTATAAAACCACATGATTGATTATTTTACCATACATTTTTATAGATGGCGCTGCTAATCGGGGCTTTGACATTTTGATCAAAAATAAAAATGGTGGTCAATTAAAGTATAAATAATCCCGCGGTAATCACAATGGGTCAAATTTTGCAGCTAAGATACATATAATTTAAGAGATACGTAACGATATTATAAGCCTTATTCATTAGTTATCATTTAAATAAAATAATTTAAAGTGTCACCTTACACACTATACTCGCATTGAGCTAGTCACTCTATCAAGTTAGAAGTTATTATATAACAATATAGATGGCGTTTTAACTAATGTATCGTGCGAGATTGATATTATGGCAACTAGGTGGCGCTGTTATATAATTTCTTAGTTTTATAGCTTTTTAGAGTGGTTACTTAGAAATAAATGTCCTGTATAATTTATTTTATGTCTACCAAAAGTAACATTTCTATTTGCTAAGATAACCCTGAAGGTCCCACATAGTCCAACAAGTTTAAAAATCCCTTCATATTTCTCCGCTCCTGGTACATTGGTATCGAAGGGTTACGTCATGGCATTTATACGACCGCAATACGACACCGCAGCGTTCCTAGCGCCCTGGTACATTCAGCATAACAATGTTGCGTTGCGTTCACTGATGAAATTGCATTTATACGAAAAATTTAGCCCCAACATTTATGTTACCTTGGTACTTTGGAGAAGAACAATGACGTGACATTTTAATTTATTGAGGAAAAAAATAGGTAAGTCGGAAGCTGGTTAGTAGTTAAGGATGGGAAGCTACTAGCTTAATTTAGTAGAGAAGTACTTAATTTATGTTAGTGAGTATGAGGTTAATTAAGCATTAAAAAAAAACGTATCATATTGTATATTGAGGAAAATATAGTATTGTTTTATGGTTCAGTATTTTTTAGAATAGTTGGTAATTTATTTTATCATAAGTATAAATGTGTGAAAAGTTACTTAATTCCTAACGAGGCCGAGGTGATGATTGAAGACCCGAGCACAGCGAGTGTTTTCTACGGCACGAGTTATACCGTAAAACCCTGTGACTTCGCCTGGGTTTTGGCACTTTTCTGTAAATTTCTCACAGATTTACACGTATTTTGGCTTGTTAAGATAAAAAACTAATTAATATGATTAGGACTATCGTTTAAGATAACTTAAGCTCTAAATTTCGCTATAGAATGGCTACAATTGAACTCCAAAGGTAGTAGGCGAAGTATAGGCAAAATGCCCTGTCTTCGCCTACATACTTCCGGGGCGTCAAAGTTGCCGCCAATATCTTAGTAATTTTTAACGTGTTTTTTTATTTATTATGAACCTTAACTATTCCAAAATAGTCATATTTTAAGTAAAAACGATGGTAGGTCAAGACAGGTGTCGATTTGAAGTTAATTTCATACATGAATGTATGAAATTAACTGTATTTTCAATAGGGCTGTCAAAAATCACGAAACTTACTCGACAGCAAAAAAAGAAAGGGATATGGGTTAGGACTAATAAAAAATACTTGTTTTAAAGTTATGAAATTATATATATTCGACTTATCTTACTTGGCTATAGTACAACAAGTATACATATTCGACTTAACTTACTTGGCTATATAAATGACCCTTACTACTAAATAAGAAATTATAAATATATCACAAACTTGGATTGACAACCCTAGGGGCAGGCGAAGTTTAGCAACAAGATGGCCGGAACATCACCTCAATTACATTTTAATCGATTGCGACGTTTACGTACGTACAAAATAATAACATCATAAGAAAGAGCATTAGTTGTAGATTATAATACAAGAGAAAGTTTACCGTTATCTCTTCTTAAGCAGTTTTTATAACAAAGTTCCGCCAAGGTAAAAAAAAACCTTAGATTATAGAAGTAAAAGATACGCTGTAAATTAATTGAACCTACGACTGTAATGCTACGCTGCTCCCGCAAACATCAGCGCCCTAATGAAAAAACAAGATGGCTGTATTTGTACGTTGATTTCAAATATGTTTTTTCGCCTTACGTCAGCCAGTGACAGTATGACCAAATTAAGAAGATTGTAATAATGCTGTCACAAATAAACACTTAATTGCCAATATTATTAGTATTATGATACCATATAGGCCAAACAAATGCGTATGTGTTTTGTATGAATCCGTGGCCTGTATAGTTGACGTTTTAGGCGGCATGGCTTGACGGTTTCAACGTTTACTCTATCAGTATTCTATACTCTAAGAAAAAAAAACTGATCGTAAACGGCGTTAAGTTAGCCACAATTGATGCGAGAATATTGCCATGCATAAAAAACACTTTCTATTTGGTAGTTTCTTGTAGAACCTGCCCTAAAAACCAGGCGGGAATTTAAAATTTTATAAAATTAGGCGATGATAGGTATCCCAGGCGAAGTCACGGGGTTTTACGGTAATTATAAATACCTACCTGTGTGCACGTGCAAGGGTATCTATGTTGTGTTTGACTAGGCGTAGCGTACGGTGAAAAAACGAACATCAAAAAAAAATTTGGTTTTTATTTTATTAACAATTAACTGATGAAAACTTATATGTGGATTTTAACTTCAACTATAACCCACATACTTAACCCAAACAATTTCTAAACTTAAGTGGCAGTGGGCGAAGCAGGTTGCTCGTAGAAAAGGTGAAACTAATTACTTACAAGATACCATAATTAATTGTTAAAACAATAATTATTAATAAAATGTCTTATTAAATATCATTTATTCATATAACAAATTATTATGTCTCTGAATGTAAAACTTAACCCCTCGGATGCGGGGGAGGTAAAAAAATACCGGCATTCGCGTATCATTGGGTTCATGGAGTACCAAAAAAATAATGAACAAAAAAATGCAAAAAGTGCACCTAAGAAAGAGCACGGATCCGTGCCTAAGCATCCGATGGGTTAACCTACTTAGCTTACATATTATTTTTTCTCGTCTTGGGCGATGATGCTAAGTGTAATAATAATCTCTTCGCCGTAAATATGTAATTTTGCTCCCTTCCGACACAATCTACTATGGTTGGGCCTTACGGGCATAGCAATTCTTCCAAATTCTGTGGCTCTAGTACATTTAACAAGAATGCGAAGAACGTTTGTAACATTCGTGTCAAAAAAACTGGGCCAAGAGCCGTCGGCTGTTATGCAGTCCTGGTACAAATTTATGTAACATGCAAATGCCCTCTCCCACCCCTTTGATTTAAATAATACAAGAAGAAAAATTACAACAAATAAATAAATATAAATGCGAAAGCTTCTTTGTTATGTTTGTTGGTTAGGTTTGTCCTTCTTTCCCGCAGTAATGGGTTGATGTGATTTTTTGCACAGAGATAGATAGTTTATGAACCGATGAGTGAAATAGGCTAATTATTTATCGTCTCGGAACATGCGCAGTTTCCAGGGGAACGGCGATAAACGAATTCCACGCCAAATTGCGGCCAAAAGCTAGTTAATAAATAAATAGTAATAATATGAGGCCATTAACAGAGAGGAACACTACCAACGGCAGGCCTTCAAGAAAATTACGCCCTTTCTGTCAGCTAAGCCCTAAGGTGAGTTCAGTTCAGACATAGCTAAAGATAATTAATTATTTTATATTTGATTTCATCTAGTCATCTTTCATGACACTGCGGCCCTAACATGAATGACACAAAGATAAATTAAACCCATTTATCTCTATGACTATCTCTTTCGTCGGCACTAGTGTGAGAGAGACGCACTTAGAGATAAGACGGTCTATCTTATCTTTGTGTGATTCATGTTAGGGCCGCTGGAGGGATGGTTAGATAGTTTACTTTAAAAATAATACAAAGCTTTAAAAATCTTAATCATTTAATCAGAGAAATAAAATTCCCATTTTTTGTTTATGTTACGAATAAAATAAAAATAAAAATGTACACGAGAAGAGGCTTAAGTCGAGGTACAACTGAAAACAATCGAATTACAAGCCAAATTCATGTATGTAAATTACAACTTTGATACAATATTATGATAATTACCTTAAGTTACGATATATTAACGAAGCGGTATAAAAATCGAAAGAATAACTTCTGTCATTCGTATTGCACTGTTAATAATAGCATAAATATTACCAATTTATTTATAACTGTTACAACTAGTAATTTTAAATAATTTTCTATTTAAAAAAGTAAGGAGATAAAATTTGCTTTTTAAATAATAACTGGAATGTTTCTGAGTATTACTAACTATGTTTCTTTGTTATCTTTATAATGACGAATTCATTTTAATTTGTGATGTTTATATTTTTCTGTTGCTGGAATGTTGGAGCTTAAAGAAGTAATAGACGTTCGGTTTGCAGACGCCGACCGCCCCGTCGGAAGGCCGACCGCGACCAAATCGAAGCGTGTGTAACGCTGTCGGACCGACCATTATCACTGGATATGTAAAGGGGCTTTTAAGCGGGCTAGTTTTTCGGCAATTTATTGCTGCAATTCAGGCTATTCTATTACATATTACACCATTAGTGGGGACAAATTTTTTGAATGTAAACTTATGAGGATAGCCCGAAATGTAGCAAGAATAGCCGAAGCCAAGGGTGCCTTTATACTCGCGATAAACGCCGCATAAATTGGCCTTAACTAGCCGTTGCTTACAATTTTTTTTCGCGTTGATGTTAATATAGTATCTTTGAACTCGGCCCTTTCGATTTTGTGTTGAAAATTAAAATTCAAAGTTCTCGCTAAAATCATTTTTCCGCCATATTGATTTGCGCAGGATTTAAAAAATGTTTTTTTTCTATCTTATGCTAAAGTTGGCTCACAATTTGTATAAACTTAGTATTGCTTTTCGTATGTTAAATGTATATTAAAACATCGATAAAAATACAACCTAAACAAAGTTTCTAACAAAACTTGAGCACTGCCAAAAAAAGAATTACTAACCCTTACACTAACACGATATACCTAAGTAGTATGTACAATGAAATCTTATTTCGAATTAAGATAATATACAATGCTTAATTTCTAGAATTTACAGATAGAGTCCTACAGTATCGCCTAAGAACAGTCGTTTAATTATGGTACAATAATTTACAAAAGCATTAACTAGACACTTAATTTAAAATGATATGCAATAAGCTACGTCGCTCACAGATGTCCAACCTAGCTAACATCTCAAGAACCTTGTCGTATTAAGCGTCAGCTGTATAAAGTACCGCACCCACTGTTTAAAAAACAATGATAAAGTAACATCCTTAAATTAATATGTATCAACATAATGGTTTGGGATGAGTTTTTAAATGCGTCGCCAAGCGCTCAGCACTTGTTTTTGGCACAGTTTAACTTATAGTAGAGTATTTGTTAATGTGGTCATTAAAATTTTTTAATGGACTGTCATTTAAGCATTGAGTATTCATAATTTATCAATTTGACATTATAGTTTCCGTATACAGTTTTGTGACGTCATCGTTAAAATCTATTTACAGTCTGTCATGTTTCAGATGAAACAAATAACGTTCCACGGGACAATTAACTATAACAAAAAAAAAAAAACTAAACTTAACAACTGAGTTAACAAACCACAAACACTTGAACGAACTATTGAACACGCGAACGCTTACGTCGAAGCAACCTATTGTCTATGAGGCTATGAGCCTGACGTGTACCAATTCGTGTTGGGAGGGACAGACTTGTCTACGGGTTGATGAGAGTGAGACGCATGCGCAGAATGAGCCTGAGGATGGTACAAGTGGAACGAGGAAGGAGGATGGAAAAACTGCGACTGATCTAAGGAAGACGTGTAGTCCAACGCACCGGGAACCGCTGAATACGCCTGCGGTTTCAAAGGCAACGGAGCTTCTCCTAAATACGAGTGCCTTAATGCCTCAGAATAGGCACTGTTATCGTATGACAAAGCGTATTGCTGCTTGTCTCTCGGAGAAACTGAGCCAGGAGGGGTCATAGCCGAGTGGTAGTCTGCGTAACCACCGTATGTTAGCGAACCAATGTCTGTGCCTTTGTGGCCTAACTGTTCACCGTAACCGGATCCTTCAGAGCCAGGCGGAGTCGGCAGAGGCCCTGACTGACCATCGCTGGAGTAGTAACCACCCGTTCTACCGTCTCCAAGGAAATTGCTCCGGATGACGCTCTCCCTGTTCGCGTATAACTGCCTTAATAAAGCTGATGCCGGCGTCGAAGTGTGGTTACTGGGAATTTGTCTATTTAGATGGTTTATGTGGTGGTTCTGCGTTCCTATCCACTGTATTGTCGATTTCTGCTGCTGTTGTTTCAACAGCGCATCCGTTGAGAAGTCTGTTGGCCTGTGGGAGATCTCTTTACCATCTAAGGCAGGTAGATGCTTCGACATGGCGTTTTCTAAGTCTCTAACCGACGTGGCGTCCGAAGCACCTTCAGGTATGGATATATTAGTTTTGTTAATGTCTCTTTCAGCGGGCGATATTGTTGTTCCAGGATTGGAAGAGCTCTTCCGCCTATCCTCATCTCGCTCTTCATCATCGCAGTCCGTATGTTTCCTCTTTTTCATTCTTCTTGCTGGCATGGGGGAGGTTCTCTCCGGGTTGGTGTGGGGTGGCAGTGGTTGTGAGTCGCTAAGCCTAGTTAGATGTGTGACGTCAGAGGTGGGTACTGGTGCTGTTGAGGCTGATTCCGCGTTATTTGTGGCTTCAGTTCTTTCTGCGGGGTGTCGGGAGGGGGCGGGAGGGTTGCCGGAGTTGTCGGCATCGGGAGGTCCATTCTCAGGATCCCCGGTCGCTTCTTCTCTCTTTACTCCTTGCACGCTTTCTTCTAGTTGACAGCAGTCCATGACCGTGTTGGGGTATTCGCGCCCACTGCAAAATATAATGCATTAGTTTAGTGAATTTTGCTTTCTGAGCTTGGTATTGTGTTCCACTAGAGGACCAACATATCGGAGATCGTGGCGAAGTGGCGATACCCTACTATTGTTATTCTTATTATTTAAAAAAAAAATTATGGGTTATTTATATCCTAACATATTTGCGCAGATTTTTGTCATGTACGCAAAACCACAATTGCGCATCTGCAAGTTTCCACATGCATGATTCATACAGTACGGTTATCGGAAATCAACAAATTGCAACAACAAAGGAAATCAATACATTTTATAACACATTGCTATGTAGCGCTTAGCAGCATTTTCTGGCTTTGTAGCAAAAACTCGGTAAGAACAGAGAACCCGGCTACCAGGTTACTGGCAGTGAAGGCGTTAACTTAGAACCGATTCGCCTGTTAATGTTTAAGATAATTTCATTCTTGCATGATAATTTTAAAACCGAATATACCTAACACTTTTGAGATTGCATCCAAATTCAAATAGATACATTTTTATAGTCTAATCTTCTCGCTAATGCTAGTGAAGGAGCCGTCTTACCTAATAACATAATTGACGCAGATGATGTTCTGCTCCTCCGCATTCTTGGAGGAGCAAATGACAGTGGCACAGGTCTGCATCCAGGTGTAGCCGCCGAGTTTGTTCATCACGCGGTAGTAGTGTGTCAGGACTTGGCCTTTGTTCATTACTGTAACAATGACACTTTGTTCATTACTGGAACACAGAACTTTAACAGAAAGGTTTTAACGGACTTTGTGCGGTTAGATTAGGTTCAAAAAACCAAGAACTAACCAAGTTTTCCTACAGTTTTAACCAAGACTAATGCGGGTATATTTTTGGTGAACGGGAACAATAGTCGTAAAGAGAGAACGATTGATTGCGTGATCATCTCAGCTCATAAGCACACTCAATATGAAGACAATAATAACGAGTCACACACAACATTAAGACTAGGTGCAGCGTTAGCCGAAAATTAACCAACACCCATTACAATAAATGTTGCTTTCTTTCATTCTTTAAATAGTATGGTTTCTAGTTGGACCAGAATATATATATATATATATATATAATAAACGTATTTAGTATAGATCTTCATCTTTGCTTTTGCACATAAACACGCTTATAACGAACTAGCGACCCCATCACCCGCTGTTATTTTCATAAAAACTTTGAACCTTTTTTTACCCTTCAGGGGTTTAATCTGGAAAAATCCCGAGTGCCTCCACCTTAAAACAAACCGACTTGCAAAATTTCACGTTTCTAAGTTATATCGTTTTGGAGTCTTAGATAATTCGCGTTTATATAAATAGATGAAACTTCTTGTAAGTGATCTCAAAATATTTAAGGCTGTAAGTGATAATTAAATTGTAAAACAAAATCCAACTGCCATCTTAGGTCTGCATATAGCTCCTTGCGAAAAAACTATAAGGTGGCCATATAAAATATCATTGTGGTAAAAAGGCTTGCATCCACTAGCATTAATTTCTGGTGTTGACATTGTTACCAAGGCGCACGCCATATCAACACGACCTTGGGAAACTATGTGACGCAAAACTCAAATGCATTATATTCAATCCATCAAACAAAGCTAAGGGTATCGCGACACGTGTATTGTTGTACGTGAGTCATTAACGTTCTTTCGGTTTTTGGTTAAGTCGCGCATTGTTTATTGTGGGTTTTATAATTAATGCTTTTGGGCGCAGGCCAAAGAGTGAAACCGTTTCTGCCTCAACATTGTTGCCAATGTCAGGGTGTGTTTTGACACGTTCTTCATACATTGTCCCGTCTTACTGTGGTTTGTCGTGCTCGTTACATGCATGATCGTTTATCATCGATGATCGTGCATTATCGTTTAATTTACAAGTGCGCTTGGTTTTTAGTTTACTTATTTTGATGTTCCCTTGGTAAGTTAGGTATACAGACTTGGAACGAGGATGAAAAACAATCATTGTTTTAACATCGGTTTAAAAACAAATGACACACCACATAAAATGTCGGAAGTCCTCAACATTAATTTACAACCAAATAAAGCTGTGATGTCCGTCATCAGCAAGCGAGCAACGTACATTGCTAACCAAATTACCCGCTTTCTAGCAAACAGTGGACTTTTATGGTAATAAAACAATTGGTATTCAAGGACTGATATGTCCACATTTGACCGGCATGTATATGTGCATACATACATACGTATTGTATGTTTTAAATGCTATCGTAAAGCTATCAACAGTTGAGGTGCTAGAGAAGTACCAAGTTGAAACTAAACGGCGTTGACGTGATTGGAGTACTGATTCACCATTTTCGGGTTTTATATTAAACAAAATGTAAATTACCAAGTTAAGTTTAAATTTTATTATGGAATCATAAAAGTAGTTAATTATGGAAATATAATATTTTTATTTATTTCAAAAGTTCTTTCTTTTCCAGATGTTCTTGATCCACCTTATAGAACAGATATAAATATTCAAATAGTGAGCGCAGACGAGGTATCATTTATTAAAATAAGTAAGTCTGCATCCCCCAGAACTATTTACTTTTAAATTGTGACTGTGATCACTTGTAAATTACAATGTAGCCATTCTATCTACTACCAACAAAGCATGTCGTTGGTATGTAAGCTCAAAACTGTATCTTATCTATGGCTATAAGTTCTCATGTTAATAACATTGTCTTAATGATAATAAAGATTCTTACTCCAAAGTACCTTAAACAAATGTAAAACATCATCTAGCCAAATCTCCCTAAATTATTTTCAGATTCGCCTTAACAAAAGAAATAAATGAATTTGCAATGGACGTTCTACAGGATGCCATAACCAAAATATAAGTAACAATAGCTATCTCAAAGGACATTAAGCCTGACGTTTCCCACGAAGGCCCGAAGAGAGGAAACCGAAATGCTGGTATAACATTATTATTCAAATCACAACCGTCAAAGACAGCCGGCGTAGATACCGTGCTAGCTAAATTGTACAGGCAGCAACCAAAATATACCACAAAGACCTTATATTCACAACCATAGAGAATATATTTGAAAATGATAACGATCATAAAGATGATAAGAAAATTTCGTCGCTCGTCGTACTTTCTGACGAAAGCGTAAAAAATGTAATATCACATGCATATGCGGGTAATATTAGATTATTTGAATGCATATTTCCTCTTGATGGTGAAACGGACAGTGTGATTGAAATATTAATATAAAAGACTGAATTTACATTAAATGTATGAAATAATTGAGCATAGTAAAATACTGAAGACAATAAATCCACAATAACATAATCTTACTACTACTTTAAGCGAGCAATTATATTAATATAATTGGTTTTTCGTGAAACCGCTCTAATGACTTGAATTAAATTTTGTATTTAGACAAGGTTTTACTTTTCAAGTTTATCTAGATAGGTGCCATCCCTGAGGAAAAAAGAAGGAAAGACGCCGAGCGATGCTGCGATGATGCGGGACTCGAACTCGCGATCTCCAGCGCAATAGACTGCTACACTACCACTGCGCCATTGAGTCAGTCAAGTCTAGCCTAGTTCGAATTTTCTACTGAGCACTGGTCATAAATTTTCCTGTTAACGTTGCGCCTTGAGTGCCGTCTTGACATGGATTTCTACAGTCCTTACTGAATACAAAGTGCGTTACGACACAAGGATTTCACCACATTATTGGGTCACCGATCGTTACGATTGATGAGTGAAGCAAGGTTAATGAAAACGGGACTTTTATAGTACCAAGGATGGTGTGTGGTCATCCATGTACTGTTGACAGAGATATTAAGCTGACGTTCTTCTGTATGTGGTGCCTTACCAACCCAAAAAGGCTGAACTATCATGATGACATTATCATAATTTATAATGATATAAAAATAGGCACACAATCAAGCTTGCAATCAGCATCTCATGAAACCATCCATTATGTAAAGCTCCTTTAACGAGTAATTCATTTATATCTACATGTAAATTCACAAAGACAAGGGAATCCCTATCGTATAAATAAGGTGATGATTCTTAAGAGGTAAGTTGTTATATTTTGTTTTGTAGTTGGGAAGATATTAGTATCTTGTTTTAAATTCTAAAACTTACCTCGTAAATTGGCCATTTGGATTTCGGTCAATTTCACAAGTACATAAAAGGGGTCATCAATATTTAATTCGACTTTATCAAAGTCAAATACAATAATATCGTCTATATATGAGTACTCACAATCTACGTGGCATTTTCTAAGTTTGTTGGCATCTTCGCCATGGCAGAGCGCGTAAAGGTTTTTCCCTGTCATCTCCTCCGCCGTGTACCCCAGCAGTTCTGATACCCTGCTGGTAAAAATACAACGATGTATCAAATTCTATATTAAACACATATACAAAATATGAAATGTCTTTGATGAAATCAGAGAAAGTTTCTACTTTACATTCTCAAATTATAACTAATTGCTTATCCTTTCAAATTTGTTGTTTTCATTAAATTTCCAGTCTGAATTTGATGAAATAAAGGTATGCATGTATATTAAGTTTAATAATCAAGCTCCATTTTTTTTCCTCAACAATGTAACTTACCTGGGCTCACAGTGCGCTATCGAGAAGTCAAAGTTGATCTTAGTCACGAACATGTCCGATTCCAGCCTTATCTCATGAACTGAAGGAGGTGGTAGAGCGATGGCCAGAGCTACCATCCCTAGCAACGCTGGCGGTGATTTCCTACTGTGTGAAAACGTATATTGTGGCCGGAGACGACACAGCAATAGAACTACCTGAAAAGAAGAAATAGAGATGGTTAGATGGGAAAGAGTTTGAAAAGAGAGGGAGGGTTATAAATAAGAGATTGGTAAGTGCCGTTCTTTTTCGCAATTGGTAATTGTAATAATAACAAATTTATATGTAGGCTTGGAGAGAAGCAACCTCACCATAAATTCGAGATAGTTCTAGTGAAGACTTTTATTTATACAGATTTAGATGCCTACATTGTACTTTGAGACATAGAATATACAAAGCTAAACGTCCGTAACTTTTAAACATTATATTATTCTATATTATAATATCACAATTTGGTTTATTTTTATATTTCTTTAGTCGTTCTTTAGTTCTTTAGTCGTATGAAAGTCACATCTCACAGAAACTTAACAAATTAAACAAACAAAACTTAGCACTAATAACGTCTCGCGTACTACAGCAAAATTGGTTTCAAACAAATTTCAGAGTTTAAATTACGGGAGACCAACTTCTTTAGGCACCCGTAATAAAAATCTTGTTAAAACTTCAAGATGACTTTATAACACGTAGTCGTATTTTTAACAACTTCTTATTACGACTTGACGGAGTCGTAGGTACTTGTCAATTTTGAATTATATAAAGGATAATATTTAATTACTACATATCAATCATCATCATTTCAGCTCAAACATGTCTGCGTGGACAAAGGCCTCCCCCAAATGATTATAGATACATCGGGACATAGTAGAATTATATATTTACTAGCTGGTGCCCGCGACTTCGTCTGCGAAGAATAATAATTTAAGTAACCTATGTACTTTTAAACCTTCCCTAGACCTCCACGAACATTTCAAGACTAAGATAAGATAAATCCGTTCAGCCGTTCTCGAGTTTTAGTGAGACTAACGAACAGCAATTCATTTTTATATATATAGATTATCCCCTAAAACCCAAAATAAGAAAATAACTTGAATCAAAGATATAACTTGCTCAAGCATCTTTTAAGTTTTTCAAAAGCTTTCAAAAACGATTTGTAATACCACCAAATAGATGCTACTAAGTACAATAGTCACGTTCAAATACAGAAAGTAAATTGAACAATGCTAAATCATAACGCGAAATCCTTCATAAACTGCATTCAAGTAAAGAGCGCACAGCATCCAATAAAGCGTATAATCTGTAACTTACATCCATAATTCCGGTTTATCTCCATCTTAATGGCGCATACACCGCTTCGACAGCAATTAGTGCGTTTATTGGTTCCGTAAGCGCCAGAGGCTAACATTTATTGGGTATTCCTAATTACTTTATTTGCTTCTGATTTCATATTCTGATTAGTGGGAGTTCAATGTTCAATTGCGATTGTACTGTTTGGAACTGCTTTAATTAACCAATGTATGAATGTTTTGTATTTATTAACTATGTTTCAGGGGACTGCGGAAGAAATTGTTACGGAAACAAAAGTAACATTCTTTCCAATAGTATTATCGTATAATCGTATCATTTACGGTCGCATTAATTATAGCCTAAATAAATTCTAAGTCACAAATAAAGTGACCCTCTTGATATTAAGTCAAAGGAAGCAACGACAAAACGTTTATAAAATGTACACCCCGAAAACAATCTATTACGACGAGTTTTATGTAGTACGTATGAAATTCGCGGGTCGCTAGATATAATCGCGCTTTATGGAGTACCGAGTTAGAGCAAAAGTTATGGGCCAAGCAGCGCGCCTTGAGGCACCCCCTAACAATAATTTCAACCTATAATATTTGTGATCGTGTGAGGATAAAGCGGTCGTATTATTTCATTTATAGGAATAAACGGAGAAATAAAGTTATCTTGGTCTGAGAAAATTGTTAGAATGTATTGTTTAGTGTATTAACTTGTTTATTGCAAGTATTTTTCACTGTAGTTGTGCTCCTATAACATATATAAATTTTTACAGGTGAGAATAAAGAAACTATCTAGGTATTCATTGTGTTATAAGTAATATGTAGCGCCGATATTTTTTCTTTGCATTGCTTATTGATATACTCGACGTCTAAGTAATCAATAATCTTATTTATTTATTTAAAGTTTATTGCACAAGAAAATGGCGGGCATAATTCCGAATGGCATTCTCTATCGACTCTATCAAGTGACAGGGCAAAACAAAATGGTGTATTAAAAAAGTTGATAAAATGTATTCTCTCGTCCTGCTATTTGTTTCATGTAAAATTTGCATTCACTTTAATAACAATACAATACAATAAAGAACGGCACGCAAAATCTCCTACAAATTTAATTAACATTATAAACCTGCACATATTTGTAAGAAAATGCCAAAAGTATCGCATTTCCTCAACATTATACTAATTATACAAGTCCTCAAAATTAACAAATTCTATAAACACAATCTCTCCTTCCTGTAAGATACCCACCCTCCAATTACCCTCTCCGATCGCCGACTCGTCTCGCCTCCCAACCTAGATCGAAAACGAAAATTCAGCATCTTCCTTTAAATTCTAGATAAGAAAAATATCCACAAATTCACGCTAATGACTTGAGTGAATAAATCTCTGCCAGATAAGGTGCTTCGTTTCCTTCTCGTTTATCATTGAATTTACAAAATTCAACATTATCTGTTTCTTAAACATGATAAATTCGATGCCCGCTCAAGTATTAGTAGACTGCACGAGTTTATGTATAATTTTGGTGTTAAAGGTTTCTTAAAAATACGCCATTTTCATTAGACAACGAAAACATTATTTTAATATTATTTCAGAAATCCGCCTATTTCTGGCGACGACAGTCTTCCAACAATCAATTAAGCGCTTGATTTCACTAGTAAATCTTACTTTTTCACATCAGCCCTAAAATTCAGTCCCTCGTATGAACAATCTGGCGCCTCATTCGGGAACGCTAAGTGATTCTGTAGCGACTCGTAAGCCAGATCTCTCATCTCGCTCTTACGCATTTCGCGTCGTGCGGAAGAGTGGAATGAGAAATCTGGCGTACGAGTCGCTACAGAATCACTTAGCGTTCCCGAATAGAGGCGCTGCTAATACTTCAGTGAGCACTATATAGGGGAAAATTCTTACCCGGTATCCCGAGGATTTGAAATGGCATCCCCGTTTGGTGAGGGTGCTCTTCATCCGGATGCAGAAGGCGCGGTCCATACCTCGGAACAGGCTGCCGCTGGCTGCTAGACTCATGATTGTTGACACTGTTGACAAAGAGGGATTGGTTAGGACTGAATATGGGTGATTTGTTTATGACTAAAACAGTAAATAAGGCGAAATGAAAAGATAATGATGCCTAAAATGCAGCGTACAGGGCTGCAATTCAGGCAAAACAATTTAACATTTTGTACATTTTATACTATTATACATGTTTTATTTGTTGGGTTTGCATTCGCGTTTTTTTTGCATCAACGTCTGATTTGCTTAACTTCCTAAATTTATTGTACTTTAATGGAAATTATAATATCTACAATTTTTTTCTTATTTTCAAAACTATTTTTTGTGTTGGTAATTGGGTTTGTATCATTTCTAGCAATAAACTTATTTTCTTTCTTTCTTTCTAAAAGCTTTTTAAAACATTCGGATCCTTTACAAACTCCTGGGATGAAGTAGTGATTTCAATTACTTTCTCGTCTGATTGACAGCTCGTTCCATCAATTTGCTCTACGATGGGACCGTCTCACGGCTTAATTGATTTCAATACGGTTTACCTGAGATTCTTAAAGTTTACAAATGTTTTCTCGAAACTTAGAATTTGTGGAAAGTATGAATATTGCAAATCCTACAGAATAACGGGACCTAATGATGAGCGTTGTAGTTATATCCTAGGATACGCTATTTAGTATATTACCGTTACAGAAGCATTATGAAGTAAAGGTAAATAATTTTACGCTTCTTGTCAGTTATCTGCGTGAGTAAAAATTAATTCCCTAGTATAAAAGACTCTATCTACATGAGTATGCATAAAAACTACGATGCAAGTGAGACTTCTTGTTTGACATCCAAATTTTAGACACAGTTCGACTGAGAGCTATTCATGTACTCTAGAAAAGCTTTCAGTACTATGAATGTCAACCATAAAAAAAACTACAATCATTCTGACGCAAGTTCACAAAGACCAATGCTATTTTTATGGTTCCAATCTGATCTATTTAAATAAGTTTTTATTGCAAACTAATCAGAGATCGATTGCGAAAAAAGCGATCACTTCATCGAATGCTACAACCGAAGAATTTCCATTTTATCGGACAATATGTGGCGTGACGTGAAAACGTCGTATGTACTAAATCGATTATTTAAGATTGTTCACACAGGATGCTATAGCTGCTAACATTGGTACTATCTCTCTCACTCTTTAGGGATGTCAAAATTTATTGGAAAGAGACAGGACTAAAGTAACTCCTAACTTTCAATTGGAGAGCACGATGTAATTTTTTAATCAGCCTTTCCTATCTTAAGGCATTTTCGCTAGCCAGAAATTAGTCGCTACTTAGTACGCTATGCCAGACTGGTCTGTGGGTCAAATGCCTCTTTAAAACGCACACCGCATTCTGTGTGACAATCTCCTAATGTTTCGTTGTTGTAGTTGAATCACCTTTGTACCAAATACGCAATGATACGGCAGTATGACTCAATACAGAACATAGGTCTTGTGACCTTGCGATTTAACAGGTGTCACATTGTGCACAGACAAGGCTACTTATATCGATGTATCGGTGTTTGTTGCAATAAATTTATTATAATTATTTAATTTGATAAATTCACACAAATTAAATATTGCCTACATTTGTGTTTTTGTCGCTTAAAATCATCGAACTTCATTCACAATTGATACACTTACGGATTAAGGATTATGTTTTTGTTTCACAGAAGAATTCAACTCAAGGTTCATAGCAATTCCAGTTTGCATGTCTCGATAAAAAAGCCTAAGGCAATCACAATCTTTTTAATTATCTTCTCAACCCGAAGTTTAGAAACCATCCAGCCAGCATCCATGGCTATCAGTTGACAATACTCCTGGAGCACTGTCCAGATACCTCGTTTCACCACGCCCGTCATGTGACAATACCCGCTGTCACATCATTCGTTCCTGATTGATTTTTTCTCGATCAATTTTTTCCTCAACACATCGAGTAAATTGAAAGCCCTTCATGTTAGAAAATTAGAGACCTTTAAATTAACGGTAGTTTTTTGAGATAAGTAAAAATGGGTCAGCGTTTAGTTACGGTTTTTTGAGATCCTTAATTGTTATTGGGAGATGCGTTTAATTATGTGATCAATAAATTACTCGATGGGTATCTTCAGCTTAGGTACATCATTAGTGTTAATTATGTATTTTTTTTTAACAAACCTAGCAATTCATTTACTTAAGCGGGTCGAATACGCTTCGAGAAATATGGTTACACATTAAAATTAAAAGCGAGTAGATTGACCCACTCTTATTTTGTATACCGAGTTTTAAATACAAGAACCTTCCCGAAATGATATTATGCATGAAATTGATAACAATTTTCGCGGAGAAAATGACTACGTAATTGATGATGTCGGAAAGGGGGGAAAATACTTCAACATAAGGTTATATCTCTTAACTATATTAGAAACAATAAAAAAAAGCTATTTTAAGTAACTAAGATGAATATGATGTTGACAAAAAATGCGTGAGCGCTGGACCAGTAAGAAACAACTATTGTTGAATTTGTTCTTATCTGGATGTTTTTGCCTATTACTAACATTTAATTGAAGCAAATAATAACGTTTAATCTTAAATATGCGTCAATCGTAATAGGTGGGAGTCGGTAGGAGAAGACGGTATACCAAAATAATGAACGTAGAAGCAATCCTTACTCTCTAAAGCAGTGGTCAAAAGTAGGTTATGAAAATCGCGTTCATGTGACATGGGATGGACATGGGTCGACCAAAAATATAATACAAGCGTTTCTTATACGCAGAAAAAAAAGATATCGTACAAAAATACTAAGATGGCGGATAACATGATGTCAAAGTAACAGAGGCAAGTATTATCGAAGATAACCAAGATTAGACAAAAACTGGGAATTTAGAAAGTTAAACAGATTCCCTCAGGAAACATAATCAACGTGACGCCAACTCAATTTTCTCCCATAGCGGTGAAGAAATATTAATCAATTGCAAGATATAGATACCCCATAGACCATTTCATGAGGCGCCAACACCCGTGAAGATAATTCAATTTAAATCGTACTATATTTATTATTAATACTATTCAACGATTCGATATACTATGAGGAATTTTGGGAGCTATACTGTCGTGCTGTTGAACTCGAAAATAAAGAAGTGGTAATTGAATTTTGAAACGTTTGGAAAAAAAACATCCATTTACTCGGATTTCGATCATGCGACCTAACGGTGTTAAGACTGTATTCTTTTTAAAGCTAATTTTGTTGTTGGTTTGTCTGCTTTCTATTCATGTTTCATTGAAAATCTCTTTAAAAAGCAAGTAAAAAGTGTTTACGGAAGTTGAAAGTTATTACAGAGGTCAAGCTTTCGGGTTCTAGATTAAATGACTCGGTCATTAAAGCATAAAAAATGGTATGTCAGCCATATTGTGTTATGTGGTTAGGTCAGTTAAGGTTTGTGACTACGCTTAAGAGTTAACAGCCATGGGAACTATAGATAGGCGAAATAACGGCTAAATGTTGCAGTCGGTACAACGAGGTTGTCTTAAGACAAATTATGACATTATCGAGTTCCTGGACTGCACTGATGATGTCTTAGATGGATTCACCGTCACCGTGTCCCGCGCATCAATTGGTTTCAGCCCATGCTCAAATCGAAGAAGGCCGGATATTGTTCGTAGGGTTGCCAACTGTACTATAATATATAGTATCGTACTATATTTTGGCTCTGTGTACTAAGTATATACTGTTGACAAAATATATAGTAGGCAAAAATAATATATTTTGGTCGGTCCTTACAAATGGGCTTCGGAATGTTAGTAACACGGATTTTGTGTATTATATTTTATCAATCATACCTCACACTCTTTTTAACAGGTTTTTCTTTAAACTACTATATTTAGGTCAGTGTACAATGTTATTTATAAATTTGACTGGAAAATACTATATTTGCCCCGTAAATAGTTGGCAATTGTTCCGTGCAATTAAAGTTTTATGGTGATGATGACTCACCATCAGGGTTGTTAGTGCCATGCTGGCTGCCCTCCTCGCTGCCGGACGCCGGGCTGTTCAGCCCCGCGCCCGACCGCCCCGCGAGTGACAACCCTAGCTGCTCCGCGACCTCAGCGTGGTCGGCTTGGTGGATGTAGTCGAATATACTGCTGCCAGTCATTTCTACCTGCCAAAAGAAAAAAAAATGTACAAAACTATCATCCATTTACACTTTAGAACCCGAAACATAGATTCAAACGAATGAACAAGAGAATTAGAACCTCTAAAGAACGCCTAAATATGCGACTATTATTAAATGCCGCGTCAAAGCTTTGCCGAACAAATTTCAGAGTTGAATTTTGAAAAATTCTTTCTTAGTGCCTTCTTAGTTCAACCAAAAAGACACCTAGCAAAATTTCACGTTTCACAGTGATATGGTTTTAAAAACTAGTTGTTGGTACGTGAGTCAGTGGCATTTTGCGTTTATTTATTTTAGACAAGTGGCATAGAAGTATAAAAAGCAATATAGTAGTTTTCATAGGTAGGTACTATATTCAAGAACCTTCATTCAACTTAATGTCTTCTAACTACAACTGTATTGTATATTGCTACCTCTGCTTTTATGGACTAGTAATTTCAACAATGGTGACTTTCTAATAAAATCAATGTAGACTTTTTAGAACCTATCAGAACCTTTGCTAAGAGCTGCCTAGAAACTGCGAGGAATTTTAATTTACTATCAACTCTCAACATCTTCACAAGTAAATCACAAACACGACGACTAATTAAGCAAACACCAAGATCATGGATCCGTTATGTGTTATGTCGTCGACATAAACAACCACGCCACGAAAACTGGTGTAGTTCTTATACCGTTAGCTTAAAAGGTTATTTTTGCTCGATTTATGTGTACTTAAGGCGGTATAACTATTAAACTCAGGCGCAGCCACCTGCTATGCGAAGCTGATAGCGTAAGTTCATTCATAACTGCGCACGTGACGGCTACACTGGCATAGTTAACCTTTGTCTTTAGTTATATTAACTAGAAACGGTTTTTCGTTGCTTTTTTAGGGTTCCGTACCTCAAAAGGAAAAAAGAAACCCTTATAGGATCACTCGTGTGTCTGTCTGTCTGTCTGTCTGTCTGTCCGTCTGTCACAGCCAATTTGCTCCGAAACTACTGGACCGATTGAGTTGAAATTTGGTATTCATATGCAAGTTGGTGACCGCAACACGAACGCGTGACGTAAATATATGAATTTTAAACATAGGGGCCACTTTTTGGGGGTAAACTATAAAATTTAAAAAAAAAGTTATGCCACCTATATCACGTGACATATCAAATGAAAGGGCTTATTGTGAGGATCTTAAATATATTTTCTTTGAATTTTAAGTAAAACAGTTTAGAAGTTATTCAGGAAAATAGGCGAAAAATGACCATTCCCCCCCCTTATTTCCGAAACTACTGGGGCTAAAATTTTGACAAAAATACAGAAAATAGATCTTTGCCTATAGAGTACAGGAAAACCTATAAGAAGTCTATAGTATTTAAAGTAACCTAGTAAATTGCAGATAATCATGTACGGAACGGAACCCTCTCCACGCGAGTTTAAATCGCACTTGCCCGGTTTTTTGTCACTAAAAACTAGCGAGAGGCAAGATGCTGTATGATTTCATTTCATTATCCATGCTAAAGAAAAAGTCTTGAATAATTTCCATCCAGTTTTTATTTAACTTTTTGGAGATACTTCTAGTACTTTTTACTACTTTCTAGGCTATGCTACAAGCAAATGTCACGAACCTCTAAGCGTTAAGTAGGTACTATAGTCGGTGAAATGAGTAATGACGTCTAAAATGGATGTTTTATAAGAATATCTAGTCCGCGTCTTTCACTTCCTACTTGGCAACGAAAGGGCTACTTGATTATAGTAACAAATATTAATATATTTCCGTGGAACGGTAGGTTAACCCTCAATAATACGTTATAAAACAGGATTTATCTAAAAAATAAATATAGATTATTTAGAAATAATCTTGAATATTGACTTTAAACGCCAGTCACGGTGTATGACGTTTGCATAGGTCGGTTGCGTTCCGAATCACGCTGCCCACCTTAATCGTTGTGATCGCCGTAAGTGTTATTCGGACCGCACCCTCATACAGACTATGCTTTTTTGACGTTTACGACCGGGTTTCAGGCCCCCAATTCTCGCTACATTCGAAATAATATCGATTTCAAGATGAAACGTCAGATTCATACAGTATTGTCAAACGACTGTATGCATTGACGTTTAATCTCGATTGTGAGATTTTCTCAAATGCAGCGAGAATTGGGGGCCAGTATGTTGCAGTGGCGAAGCGTGAAATTTTTCCTAAGGGAAGCCAGAATAATTAAAACCGTACGTGCGAGTCTGATATTCAGTTAGAGTAACATGGACTTCACTGACAGCTAGCCGTAGCTTTCAAGCTTGGTAAAGCCGTCAGGAATCGGCTTGTAGGCAGGCTGCGCCACTGGTGTGTTGACGTCACTCGCGACGGCTGACAGTAAGATAGAGATTTAGCGGCTTTAAAAATTAATGCTTTCTCCTTGAAAATGTTAAACATTAATTACAAAAATATTTTTATCTACACCCATATCATAAAACCTCCATTGGTTAATCAAAAACCGTAGGAAATGACCACCATTTTGACAACCAATTAGGAAAAACCAGTGCTGCGATGAAGAAATAAAATGACGTCTTTATCGTTTTTAGTAAAGAAATGAGATTACATTTGGAACAGCTGTCAAACTCAAGTGGGTCTCTATTCTAGTATCCATAGATATTAAAGCAGTTATAGGATACGAAACGTCAATTCAGTATGTTTTTTTAATATAAACTGCACAATATTTGATCTCGAGTGACGTGAGAATGGAGACTTCATCCGTTTGTCTATGATTTTAAAAAAAATGGCCTTGACGGACGGCCGCCATTATATGTTGACGTTTTGCTGAACGAAAGTAGAATTTTGTTGAACTGAATAGAAAAAGTTGTTTGTAATTTACATTTTAGTTGAAAATATGAATAGTAAGTAGTCTTCTCGGAGTGTGTGTGATGTGAAAATGCGCCGGATATCGGAAATATGCAGCCACGATTGCAACAAATAACTTGTTGCCAGAAAATATTGTTTCTGAACCCATCATGGAGGATTTATAATATGTGTGTAGATAAAGTTATGTATGCAACTCTGTATAATTTGGCCTTAAAACACACGTGCGATCTTATTATGAAACTCGCTAAAAGCTCGTTTCATAAAACCGCACTAGTGTTTTAAGGCCTATCATTATGCAACCGTTGCGTAAACTACTAATACATAATCTAAAATGAGCTAACAAGCAGACAAAAATATTGTTTTAAAATGGTTGTCGTTAAAAAGCACTAATAATAGATACATACATATAATCACGCCTGTTTCCCGTAGGGGTAGGCAGAGACCACTTCTTTCCACTTGCTACGATCCTTACATACTTGTTTCGCTTCGTCCACTTTCATTATTCCCTTCATACATGCTCTTCGGTTTAGGGTACTCTTTAATAATAGTATAATAATTTCATTTTTAAATATTTAATCTTACTGTCAGCCGTGTCGCGTGTGACGTCGACATACTGAACACGGATGTGAAGTTCAAAAAAGTAGGTATAGTCTGTATGAGAGCCAACGAACTATAATCAAGGAAGCCGATCGAGCTCAAATGATTCATAACCTTTCACGCTTTCCAGTATGCAAATACGTATATAAATAAATTTATCAAATATAATTGTGGGACCCTATTACCGATTCAGGTGGTGTGTATCCGCTATGCGCTTGCGCATGTGAATGGTCAGTACAACCACTTTTAATAAATCACATGACTCAAGCAAATGTAGCCTTACTGTCAACGGTATAACAACTTTTACGTAGGTAATTTATGTGGTATTGGTATATAAACAATGGTGGTCGCTTCTGGGAAAGGCCTTTTGGATTTTATGATGTTCGTCGATAAATTTGTCGAGTTGTGTTTATAGATTATGTGCTTCGGTGTTGATGTGCCGCAGTTCTCTATAGGCTTAGATTTTGGTGTCAATTAAGAATAATTATAGTTTTGTTCAGTGTCGACCGGCTTGATACGGCTTTACTAAAGAAAATTTTCACGACACGCCACTGTTTTTTTGATTAATGTAAATGTCTTAAAAATACCTGAATTTGCTATCTGGTATCAATAGCTATCAACTTAAAATATAGACAGGTTCAATAGCGTACAGATACTATAATGTAATGTGTGGATAATATGGATTAATCACAAACATTTCGTGAAGGAAAAACATCGTGAGGAAACCTGCATACATCTGCGAAGTAATTCAAAGATGTGTGTGCGGTCCCCAATCCGCATTGGGTCGGCGTAAGAACTGCTGCCCAATCCCTCTCATAATGAGAGGAGGCCTATGCCCAGCAGTGGCAGATAGTTCGATTAATGATGATGATGATATGAAAACAGAGGTAAGTATTAAACGCCTATCAAGTAATAATGAAGAAATTAAGTAAACATATTTAAAATTAAATCTTCCGTTATAAGCACGGCATCACAATCTTTCACAGAGCAAAAGGTCAAAGTCCTTTAAGAAGTTCTTGATGCTTAAGCTGAAACATCATTTATTTAAGTGTAAGAAATGTTACGCATATTTCCCTTCCTTCAGCATTTCTTACAAAATATATCCCAAAAAAATTACAAGGCCATCCCAAAGGCTATGGACTCATAATTCATTCCTGAGAAACAAAAACCTACACGTAAATAATCTCCCGCGAAAAATCCATTTCCATCTTCTATAAAAGGAGAATACGATTTCCTATTGTCGGCTTCATCACCGAAAAACCTGACCGAATTTAATATAGGAGCTAACACGGGGTTTTACTCGAGTCTTATTTACCGGGAGTTTATGTATTTTTACCCACACAGCCAAGTGTGTGTCAGGAAAGTGTTTAGCTGTTTGACATTAGTGTGTACGTACGTATAGGTTTCTGTAGGTGTGTGTACAGTTCGCAGCATTAGGATGGCGGGCACGCGCGTGCCTCGTCGGTTACGTGACCGGCATATCGCATCGTCCTTTTCCCCCCACGCGCTCTCTTTCACACCACCCCCGAATGCCCCCGAACCCCGAAACGGCCATGTTGAATTTCCCAGATCTTTTCAGACGGCCTTTTAATTTTGTTATGCTATTTAATTTCGTTTTTGCGGGCATTATTCTATGTCAGGATGTTTTGTTTGTTTTTGTGATGTTCAATCATTTTTTTATTAACTTGCGTTGAATGTTTTTTTGACGATGCCATAAGCAGTATTAGAATTATGATATGAGGGATGTCCAAGCTAAAATGTACGTTATGATTGATAACACTGAATATAATTCTCTTCGTTTTGAACAGCGGCAAGTGTAGATATTTTCAACATTTGTGTTGAAATTTATCATTATATTTGCCTTAAGTCTTGATTTTACATCTAATCCAGACATTTAAAAATTTTAGGATCTGCTAAGTAGGTATCACGGTATACATATGCGTAACTCAACATAGACATACTGTCGTTCGGTTCGTTTTATAACCCTCATTGTCAAGAGCCACGCCATTGACAAAAAATCTCAAATTTCTTAAAATTTCTTCAACGTTTTTTCCTATTTTGAAGCCTCATCCCTGAACCCAGGCCACGTACAGCCCATAACACGACACGTGTCTTTATCTCCATCACCGGATGTCTGTAGCGCCGCCGAAATTTGATTTTATCTGCTGACTGTACGCGTAGGTGTGCAGCTCAACGAATGGATTTAGGGCCTATTTGAAGGCTTCTAATGTACTACCGTGTATACTTATGTGACGTTCCCAGGTAAAATTTCACATGACATTTACCTCCATCTTTATTATACTTTAAATTATGAAGCTTCTTCTTTAAGAGGACTGTGAACCAAAGGCAAAAATCACCCTTTTCATACAAAGGTAATAACGATTATCACCCCTTAAATTTTAACTGATTTTTATCCAATTTTTGACAGGTTGTCAGAACAAAATCTAGGTCTATACGTTTTTTTTTAATTTTGATTAAAGGTCAAGAAAGTCAAATAATGACGAAATTAGTTTTGTATGAGAATACTGCAACCACAAACCGAATCCATTGATTATAGTGACAAAATTAAAACGTATAGACCTAGACTTTGTCCTGACTGACAACCTACCAAAAATTGGTGAACATCGGTTAACATTTAAGGGGTGGAAATCGTTATCGCCTTTTGTATGAAAAGCCGTAGGTTCACACTTCTTTTAAATTAAAAAGACTAAATATCTCATACAAACCGTACATATTTGGGACCAAAGACTTCTTTTTCAAGCCAACTGTAACCTTTTTGCTCTAAAATTCCAAATACTAAATCCAAATGTTGACATTATTTATGTACATCAAATGCAATGTGCAAAATTCCAGACTTCTTTACAAGTACGCCTTGTATGTAGATGACTTCACTGCGTCGATATCAGCAAGTAGGTAACATATTCTCAGAAAATAATGATTCAATATGACTGTCCGAATCAAAAGAGGAAAGGAAAATAGTTCAATTTTCGATAATAATAAGAAAGGCCTAACTGCCATAAGGTCCTTTTAGATTCCGGCGGCCAATAATGCGATACTTACTTGTGATAATCCTAAATATATAGAAACAGTTTCAGATATGTACAGAAACCTCCCGTCCGCGGCCACCGACAGCGCGAAGCCGTCCAAGGACTGTGAACAAAGAAATATACAAGAATTAGATAACATACATAGATTTATTTCAGGGTCATTCAAAGTAAAACGGAGAGCGAAATATAGATATACGAGATTGATCAAAATATGTATACTTGGCTCTGTGAACTGTAGACAAGACATGAAACGGAGACGCTTCGCTTGCTTGGTCAATTAACAAAAACTAACAAGTATCAAATTAGTAAATTAAATAGGTCTTTCTTAGAAAAAAGGTCTTATTTTGTTAGTTACTTCTAATAATATAAGGATGCCTTAAGACAAAACGAATGAGATCATAAAATATATCATGAACTCCGATAAAGTGGTGTGATTCTCCGACGTACGCTGATCAGCGGACAAACGAAACCTTTGAATTTAGACTATAAAGCTAAAGTAATTCGGTCTATATTTGAATGTGTCCCTCATCGCTGATCAGCCACTGCGCACGTTCGTTTAAAGACCACATCGTCACCGAACTCACGGCGAGCCTAAATTGACCCGTCAGTACGTATAAATTACATGTATGTGCGTGTCTTCGACATGGGTCACTTTTCAATCAAAATGCAAAGTATATATATTCCATATAGACTCCAAAACGGGTGGAGCGATTTTGATGAAATTTTCTGGCGATCTTCAGATTAACCTAACAGCGTGATCCTGCGAAGTTTGGTAGCATCTGCCTAAAGATAATTAGTGCTACCCGTGCGAAGCCGGGGCGGGTCGCTAGTTTCAAATAACAATGTCATGAGGAAAACAGAAAAAAGCAATAGTTAACCATGTCTGTTTTTGCCTTTAACTATTTAGTTGATTCACAAAAAGATTGGAAATAGTAAATTTTACGGTCGACGCGCGCGGTAAAACCTATCTATTGATATAGGAGTAAGGTCAGCACACTAATTTAATAGCATTGCCACTCGTTTGCAAGAATTTATCACACAGAGCCTATATTTCACAGTTTAAGTTCCTTGAAAATACCATACCAGCTCATAAACAAAGGTTTCAGTTGACTAAAGTTCCAATTCTAGCAGATCACTTGGACACCGTGGCGAATTCTATAGTTTAATGAATTTGAAACTTTACTATAGAAAAATATGCACATTATGGTTTTATAGCGTTTAACTGCCTTCATTATTATAATAATAATAAATCAGGGGATAATCTTCCCACAAATTGATCTAGTCTCAAAGTCAGCTCTAAAGGCTACTGATGAAAATATACATACTTATATCTATACATATAAAACAGTACCGTGACTCACTTATAGACAACGCAGCGCACAGCCTAAACGAGTCCTAGGGGTTTGAAATTTGGAGGAGATATTCCTCGAGTACCCTAGAGGTGCACTAAGGAGGGATTTTCGGAATTCCAACCCTAAAGCGGTGAAAAGGGGTGATAAAGTTTGTATGACCGCGGGCGTGGAAGCTGTGGCGGGTCCACTAGTAGCCTTATATAAACATTCGTGCTCACCACACAAATATTTGCCCTTAACCGGGGATCGAACCCGGGACCGCTAGCTTCGGAGGCACGGTCACTACCAACTAGGCTAACCGCGTCATTGAGATGCTTAAGTTTTATATTATTTGAGGATCCAGCTAATGTTTCTGGTACACTTGCAATTTTTATAAAAGGTGTAGAGCATCAGACAGTCCTTTAATATACCGTGTAGGACAATTGACATTTTGACGACGCGGTTAGCCTAGTTGGGAGTGACCCTGCCTCCGAAGCTAGCGTCCCGGGTTCGATCCCCGGTAAGGGCAAATATTTGTGATAAGCACGAATGTTTGTTCCTGAGTCTTGGATGTATCCTATGTATTTAAGTATTTATTTATCTATATAAGTATGTATATCGTCGTCTAGTACCCATAACACAAGCATTTGAGCTTACTTTGGGACTAGATCGATTTGTGTAAAGATTGTCCCCTGATTTATTTATTTATTTGAAATTCGTAAATTCCACAAACTTATATTGTTGCTAACGCTACAATGAAAGTAAAACCGGCTCCACACTAATAGCGATTTCGTCGCCGGCGCAAAAAAGCTAAACAAACGATAGATGACGAAAAACGATCACCACGAGCCAAAATGACAACGCTAAAGTTACTAGATGCGACAACTGACTGTTGTGTACAGCTAACAAGTATCAAAGGGGTCGTCCACAAATTACGTAATGCAAAAATTCTCAAAATTTTTTAGTACCAAACGTCATGCAACGGTTGTTAAGTAAATTTTGGATTTCAATGCCATGAAGTGCCTCAAACAAAGTTGATTATGGAGCCTATCATCTCACTAAAGTGCAGGTCAGTTTTTTCTGCAGTTTAAGTGCATGTGTCGATTTTGTGAGTATAGTAAATAATTCTATAATTGGCCTATCTGAGAGTTCTCTTCCAATTTAAGTTTCTTCTGTAATTAATTATTGAAATGTTTTATTTTACAGGTACTTATTTGGACTTTTTGGTAAAAAAGAAAAACGAAGAATGGATGAAATTCTTTTTTCCGTTATTTACCAAAGGCATTTATTTCTTATCTTGCACAGGTTGCAAAATAGCAAAATATTGCCTATTACTTATGTGCGACAATGTACGAGCAATGGGTAGAGTCGAATTAAATCGACATAGTTTTTAAACGAAATTGTCGCTTCCAGTTAAAACTTGGGTCCGTATAATCTTATTTAATGAGATGCACGGTAGACGAAAAACTGTTTTAAATCATGAATAAACGTTTTTATAGGAAATCTGCGTTAAAACGGTCGTGGATGATAGTCAAAAATAACAATAAAAGTGTTGATTATTCATTGTTAATAGTTTTCATTCAGCAACTAACGGTCGGTGCGCACTTAATTATAGGAAGAGTATTTATTATGTTTTAGAAAAAAAAATGAAAGCAAGTTGCACTCGTTCAGTCAAAAAAGAGCCTGTCGTCTATGGTATTATAGCCGTTGAAAGTGGTTTAACATTAAATAACAGTATCAAAACGAATAACTTATTTCATCAATTCAATCTAGCATACAATCTTAATTTGAAACAAATATCATAAACATTGCGATAACTAATTAAAAACCAACAATGAGTTCAGATGTTTACTTTCGTCATCGGCAAAAAACCGTTACGAATTCGAACGTTTCATACACGACGAACTTGACATCTATTCTTGCGCAGTGCGGCCAACTTAACGGCATTGTTGCCATAGACACACAATACCACACACTTTACGAAAACCAATTTAATATTTGGCCGGTTTCACTAAAATTTCATAACCAAATTAATAGAATATACGACTTCTACAACAAACTATTCGAAGTCACGTAGATTATCGATTTGTGCAATTGTAGAGTCATTATAGGTGCTGTGGTTTTCTATTCTACTGAAACGGCTGAATACGTGATTCCCTTGGTCGTTTTTTGCGGGTTTGCGGGACTTTAGAAAAACAAAGACGTGCATGGAACGCGCGCGGTCGGGTTATTGCAATCCGATTGTAATGTTGTGTTTTTTTATAGATTTGTTGTTTGTATAGGTAATTGGGTCAAGTGTTGTGGAGGAAGTTCTGTTACCAGCAATAACTGTTATATTGACGACGCGGTTAGCCCAGTTGGTAGTGACTCTGCCTCCGAAGCTAGCGTCCCGGGTTCGATCCCCGGTACGGGCTAATATTTGTGTGATGAGCACGAATGTTTGTTCCTGAGTCTTGGATGTTTCCTATGTATTAAAGTATTTATTTATCTATATAAGTATGTATGTATATCATGTGTATATATCTTCGTCCCTCCTCTGCTGCACTGGGAGTGAAGAAATAGCATAGAATGCGTGCAGATGCTTATCATCCTGGCATGTCGTAAAAGTCGACTAAGGGAAGGGTCCTCTCCAACATGGTGGACTATCTGTATGGGCGATGGGCCGATCACCTGTCACCATACGGTTCATCATACCATCTTAGGACTAATTAATCGAACGTGGCCACAAGTAGTGTTGTGGCTCTGCCCACCCCATGAGGGATTTCGGGCGTGATAATATGTATGTATGTATGTATATCGCACAATAACACAAGCCTTTAGAGCTTACTTTGGGACTAGATCGATTTGCGTAAAGATTGTCCCCTGATTATTATTATTATTATTCCTAAATTCGACGAGCGATTCTGTGGCAATTAAAAAGGTGCCGGTGCTGTCGGTCTTACATATACAAGCATGCGTGTAATAGATATACTTACTTACAAAAGTATTACTTCTAATATTTTCCAATTGAATTAATTCGTGAAAATGAAAATGAACACGGCTTCAAGCTCAGCGTTAATCGTTTGAGCGAATACAGAACTCCTTACTCATCAGGATGGGGGAATGGGGATGGGATGGGGATGAGGGAATAGGCCTCCGGATCTCGTCACTCACCATACGAAACGCAATAGCAAGCTATTACTTTACGCCGATATTCTGTGAGACTGTGGTACTACCCCGGTCGAGCCGGCCCATTCGAACAGTAATCATCTAGTGAGGATTACTGTTTGGCTCTACCACTACAAAAACTACGTATGCCCTCGATTCCTTTTGTGAGTCGTTTCAAATTCAAAGAACTGCCAAGAGGCTTAGGCTGACTCTCAACATGCCCTGGCCCTGTTTATCCAACACAGAAGTACAATAAGGCTAGTTTCCTAAAAAAATCTAATTAATCCGTCTTTTACATGATAAAAAAATATTGAACACATATTTTTTATTTGTTCAATTAAACAAAAAATGACGAAGATATAGTGCGTTGAAGTTCCGTGTGACGTCACGACTCTGTACACTTTTCACCATTAAGTGACGTCATTAGCCCCCACTCCCGAACTTTGATGCGCATTATCTTTGTCAATTCTGATTGATTTGATAAAGCAAAAAATATGTGTTCAATATTTTTCGATAGTCTAACTGACGGACTAATTAGAATTACTTTTTTTTTACCCAGGCAACATCCCTATTCGCACCATGTAAGTTTTCGTGTGTGAAGTTAGCCTCCACCCGCGTTCGGCGCAGGCAAACTCATGCTGCTGCGGCGAACCCCTTTGACGCCAAAAAAACGTTTACTGCGACGCTACTAGTAGCTAACTTCGCAGATGCAAACTTACATGGTGCGAATTGTATACTAGTGTTTTGTCTCGTTAAGAGGACTGTGAACCAACGGCAAAAATCACCCTTTTCATACAAAAGACGATAACGATTTCCACCTCTTAAATGTTAACCGATTTTGACCAATTTTTGATAGGTTGTCAGTCAGAACAAAATCTAGGTCTGTACGTTTTTTGAATATTGATTAAAGATCAATAGTCAAATAATCGCCGAAATTAGTTTTGATCAGAATAATAAAACAATAATAAAACTGAATTAATTGATTATACTGAAAAAATTTGTTGTGACTGACAACCTATCAAAAATTAGTGAACATCGGTTAACATTTAAGGGGTGGAAATCGTTATCGCCTTTTGTATGAAAAGCCGTAGGTTCACACTCCTTTTAATTAAAAGAGAAAATGAAACTAAACAAATTACTAGACTAGTATGCTTTGAGAAAGGGCCCTACGGCCCTAACATGCATGCCACAAAGATAAATTAAACCCGTTTATCTCTATGACTGCCTCTTTCGTCGGCACTAGTGTGAGAGAGACGCACTTAGAGATAAGACGGTCTATATTATCTTTGTGTCATGCATGTTAGGGCCGCTGGGGTATAACAGGCTCACAGGTACCAACCCAGCTCTGATGATATTATAAGGTGGATAGTAGATGAAGAGTTACCTGGAGTATGTGTGTGCCCTGGTGCTGTTCGAACAGCTCCATGGCGAGACCGAGCGCTGAGCGCCGGTTCGGGGCTCCTGAAACAAAACAAAAGTTTTTTTAGTGTGCGCTTAGTTTTCATACTTGGAACTGCACTAGTCATTTGTCGTGTGCATCCCTTTCATATTTGACTAGTTTGACAGAGACGCACTGAGCGAGAAACAACTCGCGGGCATGTCGTGCTAGCCCCCCTGGGAAGGAGTAAAAAAGGGGTTGAAGTTGGTAATGGGCAAATCTAACAATTTTCTCTTAACTCTTGAAATAATGCACTTAAACCCTTTATCTACTATATAAGTGTTGGTTTGGGTGTTTCTTTGTTCGTCTCCTATGTGTTTCTCCTAATTGTAATTCATAGTAATAGTTACTATGAAACTCGAGTGACTGGTTGCGCGCGCGCCCAGAAAAGTATACCTACCTATGAGTCAAATAAAATAATAGAACCAAAGCACTGCCGGCACAGCAAGTTATTAATAATAATATACTTAAGATAGAGTATGTTGTACATATGTATGTAGAGTATGTGGAACTGCCCAGTCTCTCTCAAAATGAGAGGAGGCTTGTTCCCAGCTGTGGGATTTATAAAGGCTGATGATAATGAGGGCATGCAAGTACAGTCATAAATACGTTATCAAACGGGCAAAAATCTCTGAGCGCTCGTACGCCCTTGACAATAAAGTCGTGTTCAGATATCTTTACCATTTTGTCCGCGTAGATATTTTCGATCCCGACTGTACTGTCCCAAAAAAAAGAACTAATTTAGTCGCCATAATTTCGCTATGCGTTCGTATTATCTACGGTTGAGCAGTCTATCATGTACTCGCTTTCCTCATCACCTCATTCATGCGACTACATAGAAGCTAACGTTTCACAAAAAAAAAAAGTGAAAACCTTGTACCCATCATATCAGACACAATAACTTTCCGGCTGAACCTCGTAAAACCGTCGCACGCGCAACTTGATACCGCGCGATACGATCAAACATGGCCGACGGTAGCTGACGTCGCGGGTAGGAGCGATGTGTTGACGTTTGAGTAAGAATAGGTGAAAAGTATAAGGGTTATAATAATAGTCAAATGAAAACTTAGGTATTTGAAATACACACGGCTTTATTCACGATTTATTGTCAGAAATAGTCCGAAATGTTTCGAACTCGTATGGAGTCCTTGAGGGCTTGAGGGGGGTCGGTGCGTTGCGGGGGTTGCTTTGACCGCGACCGCACTCAACCCCTGAAGAAGGACTCCATACGAGTTCGAAATATGCGTAAGTATTTCTGACAATAAATCGAGGGTTATATATACTTGCTTTTATATGAAGAACGATTGAAGGATAGGTTATCAAAAACTTTACATAGGTAGGTATATTAAAATAAACCATTTTCACCCCGCAAAATTTTAAGCGAATTTGATTATTTATTTTTTGATTAAGTTAATAAATTACGTATAGTTTCACGAAGCTACAAGCAATTTTACAAACAAAAACTGGCAACTCCGATGAAAGATCCCTCCCATACATAGATAAGAAATATAGTAACTACATAATAAGAGGTCGGTGTACCTACTCGTGCGCAGCGATTTCTCTTCGCAACTTATAATGTAATGTATGTCTTATTTTTAAGAATATAGTCGCCTAGCGACGATCCTGGTCTGTTGAGAAACTAGTTATAGTAAATACGAAAAAATACATCTGCCTAAAAGTGTTGTTTGTAAAACCGTAACTTTTGGCATCTAAACGGGCCACAGGCTCCAATTCAGAACGGCGTCGCCTAAATTTAAAAGTAGCTAAACTTAAATTAAAAAATGTTAAATTCTATTTTGTGTATCACCAAGCTGTCAAAATCGAGTTTGACGTTTCTTATTTCAAGTTTAGCGATTATCAAATTTAGCGAGCACACTTTCGAATTGGCCCCACTGACATCATAATAGTATATACATTTTGAAGATGTAAAATCCTTTTCACCGTTTGTATGCAAAATGTTAATTTTGTGCCTTCTTAAAAGATATAGCTTTACTCTAATAGCTCTTAATAAAACGGTACAGTTACAAAAAACTGACAAAAGAAACTAACCCAATTGAGTAAAAAAATAAAAATCAACTGTGCAAGAAGACCTCAAAGAAAGAAAGTATGTATTTTTTCCTCTTCAATAAAAAATACGAAGTTGTTTATTTCTCATGAGATAAATAATAAATAAATCAGGTGAAAAATCTTTACACAATTCGATCTAGTTCTAGATCCAAAGAAGACTTTAAGTAAAGGCATTTTATGGGTACTAGATGACGATATACATACTTAAATAGATAAATAATTACTTAAGGCTTTTACTTGTTTTTTAACAAAAACTTGATAAAGTGAACAAAATGTATGATGATATTTTTTATATGATTGAAAACCTAGTTATTTAAAAAACATGATTTGATGAAATCGATATGATAGAAAATAATCGTGAAGTTACGTTTGAAATCCTCTTTAAACAGTTCTAAGTCTTAACTTTTTTAACTTATGGGTCTATAATTAATAACAATACTACATCAAACCCATACTAAAAACTTTACTAATTTATATTTTACGTGTGTAGTGTGTTTACTTGTATAATTCATCCGTTTTTGATGTTCCCCATACAAATAGCCGCACAGTGCTTCTCGTTCACTCCGGTGCAAACAGACGGAGACCGATCCCTCAACGTTATTGGCTCTTGTTAGCGTCTTAAATATATAGAAAATATCCAAGACTCAGGAACAAACATTCGTGCTCATTACACAAATATTTGCTCTTACCGGGGATCGAACCCGGGACCGCTAGCTTCGTAGGCTGGTTGACTACGATCTGGGCTAAACGTGTCATCGGAACAAAACGTGTGACGCCTTAAATATCCAACGGAGCTGCAAAAACCAGGCCGCCAAAGCTGTACCCTTACCATGAGTTTACGCAAACCGTTCTCATTATCGAGGTCTATCGGAAATACTGCTTGTTGCCGATACAAGTAAAAGGGACTGAGCGATAGTTTTCGATAACGAGAACGGTTTTGCGTAAACTCATGGTAATGGTACTGAACTTCCAAACCGCGCCGAAAGTTCAAACGAAATCAACCATGTGATCTAACTTGCGCAGTGGCTGATCAGCGTTGAGGGACACATTCAAATTTAGAACGAAGGGTATGGTCCTTACAGTCTAAATTAATCATAGTAATTAATCATTAATAATTTGTAAGACTGCCCAACGCGATTTTCGCGATGCTCACTTTTTTGGTGTCAAATGACACCATCGCACACTCTGTAAATATTGCCGACATCGGCGTTTTTATTACATTGAGGAAAGGTCCATTATTGGAGGATTCATACTTTTGGTTTTTGTAGTTCGTACCTCCTAGCGAGCAATGAAAGACCAATAAATCAGGCAAAATAAGACTGTATAAATGTGATAAGAACTAACACGTCAGCAATAAAGCTTCGTAGTTTATAAACTTGTAAGTAGATGGCGTTACCATGACGAACCAAGTCATTTGTTCAACGCAGTTTGACATCGTTGAAATTAATAGTTTATTATACACGTAAGAGCATCAAACTAAAGGAAATAATAGAAAAACTTAAAATTGCTCTGGACAGTAACATGAGCGTGAGATAAACATTAAAATTAGACAAAATGCGACCTCACCGAATCCATTTGACGCAAGGACACGCAGGTCGTGCGCCCGCGTCGTGATGTCGGACGGACGGACGCACACGACGGCGTCCTCACGTTTGTTACGTAAACAGGACCGGCGAAATGTGTCCAAATAAGGAGTATGACATAAAATTTACTCTTACGGATCAGAGCCCAGAATACTTAATAGAAGAATTTAGGTACAGATGTAGTGCATAATTAGTTTCCATCGTGTTTTACCGGAAAAGTTCGTATTTATCGTACTCTCTCAATTAGCTTCAGCAGGCCCCCAATTCTCGGTGCATTCGAGATAATCTCACAATCAAGATTAAACCTCAGTGCATACAGTCATTTGACACAACTGTATGAATCAGACGTTTAATCTCGCAATCGACATTATCCCGAATGCATCGAGAATTGGGGGCCAGTACCCATCATACCATGCTGTCATTTTTCATTTTGACATTTGACAGTAAATAATAAAGATTCATTTTAATAAATATAACCATGTCACTCATTGAATACAATAATTAATTGACACTTCGGGTCCCGTCGTCTTCCGACTGAGATCCTAGTTTTACCTATGGAAACATATTATTCACTATATCTGTAATACTAAAACTGTTGAGTACGGTGATAGCCTAGTGGTCTATCGCACGCAAGGCCATTTCTGCGGAGGTACACAGGTTCAATACCGGATCGCACTTCTAAGGTATTCGGATCTCAAATTCGGAATTGGCTACTTGATTATTATATAGTAACTCATATTAAGTAATATATTTCTGTGGAACGGCAGCTTAACCCTCAATTGTACGTTATAGAACAGGATTTATGTAAAAATAAATAAAGATTATGTAGAATTTAATATATTAAAATCTTCAATATTTACTTCTAAAGTCACGTAAGCATCAGGCACTATGACGTTTGCATAGGTCGGTTGCGTTCCGAATCACGCTGCCCACCTTAAGAGGAGTGTGAACCTACGGCTTTTCATACAAAAGGCGATAATGTTTTCCACCCCTTAAATGTTAACCGATGTTGACCAATTTTTGATAGGCCGTCAGACAGAACAAAATCTAGGTCGTTTTGGTTTTTTCACTATAATTAATAAATTCAGTTTTATTGTTGTTTCAGTATTCTCATACAAAACTAATTTCGGCGATTATTTGACTTTGTTGATCTTTAATCAATATTCAAAAAGCGTATAGACCTAGATTGGGTTCTCACTGACGAATAGATGAAATTTTTTTCCAAATCGGGTAACGTTTAACGGGTGGAAATCGTTATCACCTTTTATATGAAAAGGCTGATTTTTGACGTTGGTTCACAGTCCTCTTAATGGTTGTGATCACCGTAAGTGTTATGCACTCAAATGACTAAGTATAGTTCAATTAGTGATTACCGAAATCCCACTGTCATTTGTTTCAAAGAACTTTTTTCGCTTGGCCACAGTTCCACCTGATGGAAAGTGATGACGCGGCCGAAGGTGGAACGCGATTACCCGGGAAATGCCTATTTACTCACTTGAAAGTGCCCAGATCATAACTATCCGGAAAGTTCGACGGAGGATTGACTTTGTAGCACCAAAAATACGTATAAAAACATCAACGTATGCATTTAAAACTTAAACTCTGTCCTCGAACGCTAGATCCTTAACTTTTGTTATAAAGCTGGCTGTTTTAAGCAAAATAATATAAATATGATTGTCGTATCGCGCCGTCGTAAACCTTTCAGGACAGAACAAAACATACTCCACTATGACTTTATACAGTTGGAGACACCATGCATAAAAAGTTTTACGGATAGTCCTAAATTGATAAATTAACGAATCACCGAAGCGAGGCAGAAAAATGAAATACTAGGTCGATGTCGAGCAAAGCGCATTGCACGTCAGAGAATCGGGTTACTAATGTTTGGTATAATTTCAATTGTCATAATATAATTTGTTTCAAAGTGTAACCTAGCGGTTTGACGCGTAGCCTATTGTGCAGAGGATTTAGATCCCAGTGGCATGTTTTACGAAACTACAAGTTGCAATTTTACAAGCAAAAACTGGCAACATCAATGACAGATCCCATACATCTGCGTTAAAGTGTTGCCAGCTTTTGCCTGTAAAATTGTAAGTTCTAGCTACGTTAAACGGGGTACAGCTCTCATGTGTAAGATCTTCGGATCTCACGTGCGAGATTGCGGGTGAAGGAAAACATCGTGAGGAGACCTGCATACATCTGTTTAGTAATTCAAAGCTGTGTGAAGTTACCAATGCGCACTTAGGGAGTACTGCCCAGACCCTCTCACTATAAGAAGAGGTTTATGCCCAGAATTGGGGTTAATGATAAATGTGCCACTTGCCACTGTGCAATTGTCGTTGACACTTTATTTTTGTCAGAAATTTATAAATATAACCTTACGTAAGCTTAACTTTCCCACAAGATTGGTATTTATTAACTTTTGAAATGCTTACGTTCAGTTGTAGGCAAAAATTTTATTCGTCAAATTAAAGTTTATAACTACAACCAATGATATTAAAAAACCAAAGATGCGTCTTTCAAACTCAAAATTTAAACCCAGAAAGCAACCCAATTGGGTTGCTTTCAATTAGTCATGCGCGGACTTTTGGCCGAGTAACACACGTCGTGCTCTATTGAAAATGTTCTCAAAAAAGCCATTCTGAGCCAAATGTCCGTTCATGATACTACAAAAAAATAAAAGGAAGAACTAATGCTTTATTTCATTTTTAGATACATTCAACATAAATAGAAGTACTGAAATGCATTTATTTTGTTCATATAAGATCGCCATATTCCAAATTAATGTGTAATATCCGCACGTCAAATGTCACCTAAAGCTGGCCGAAAAGAAATGAAAAGAGAAGAAAATAATCGAAATCACGTTTTTAAAACGCGTTGAGTATGAATATAACGTGTCTTTCTATAATATGTCATTGACTACAACTAACATATGACTAATGAAATTATACCAAACAAAATGCACCCTGCGGCCCTAACATGCATGGCACAAAGATAAATTTGAACCGTTTATCTCTATGACTATCTCTTGCGTCGGCACTAGTGTGAGAGAGACGCACATAGAGATAAAAACGGTTCTAATTTATCTTTGTGCTATGCATGTTAGGGCCGTTGGACAATCATACCTCTTTGCGACAACAATGCGCCAAAGTTTCAGACATTTGACAAGTGTAAGCATCATAAACCGGATCGTCTCAAAGAAAAGTAGAAAAACGCGTGCACGAGGTAAAAAGATCACGTGATTTATCTGTATTTTATTCAGAAGTACCGCAATGCATGTCAAACGCGTGGTCACCGCCGCCTGCAGTCGGCGTATCAAAGGCCTTGTGGAATTAAATCGTCGTAAAGCAAGCAGCTATCGCGGCATCGGGCCCAATTCGCGTGTGAACCCGCCTTTATGCGTTCAACTTTGTATTTGCTTCGTATGTTTACTGTTTATCATGATAAAAATGTTTTTTTTTTAAACCTAACACTTGTGAGAATTGTCTATAGTTCACAAGAGTTTTTTTAATGCTTCAAATGATGCTTATATTGAGCACCCACCTTAATTTGTTCATGTTAAGCGCAATGGTTGACTGGTAGAGAGTGCCTTAAAGCATTAAGTCCACAATTTGTACTATCATCTACTCCATATATCGTCGCTGCGCGTGCAATTCCGCGGAAGAGCACTTTCGAGCAGATCCGAAGATCTCACACATGAGAGCCCCCCGTTTAACGTAGCTACAAGCTACAATTTTACAGGCAAAAGCTGGCAACACTTTAACGCAGATGTATGGGATCTGTCATTGATGTTGCCAGTTTTTGCTCGTAAAATTGCAACTTGTAGTTTCGTGAAACGGGCCACTGGGTTCTAAATCCTCTGCACGATCACGCGTCAAACCGCATAAATTTAAAAAACTGAATATCTCAGTCATTTAAGTCAGATTTTTCTTGTTCCTGTAAAATCGCAAAAAACTTAGATACGCGGTTTTTACAACGTGCTCTTCCGTGGTATTGCACGCGCAGCGACGATATGTCTTTAGATTAACTATACTAACTGTCACAGTGTACTAAATACATACAGTACGTAAACGAGGGATCAGTCGTAACAAATTAAGTGCTGATAGCCCATTATGCCTCTAATAAAGGCGCAGTATGAAATTTTTACTAAGCCCGCTAAGTCACCGTATAATATTCTCATTACTGACAAACAGACAGCAGTTATGGCGGTCATTTGTAAGGAAAAGTTCATAAACGCGGGTATTAGTCGTGTTATTATTAATGGTTTCTTATAGGGTCTTTTTGCAGTCGTACTTTAATGTTCTTGCGTCTTGCCTACATAGATCGACAGATGAACACATGAGCTTTTTTATGTATATTACAAATATACGTAATTTGTTGTTTGTTTATTTGAATTATTGAGAATGTCTTTAAGCTTTAAATTTTAATAAAAATAATAAAAGTAATTTGTTGTTTATGTTTATACCCTTTGGCCGTATGGGCTTAGTTCCCTTTGGCTTTCTTCTAAGGGTAAATGAAACTAAAAAGGAGTTTTTGTTCTAAATTATTTTCTTCTAAACTCAATAAATACCATAGACTTCTTATAGGATTTCCAGTAATCTATAGGTAAATAACAATTTTTTGTATTTTTTTTTCAAAATTTTAGGCCCTGTAGTTTCGGAGATAAGGGGGGGAATGGTTAATTTTCGCATATTTTCCTAAATAACTTCCAAACCATTTATTTTAAAATTCCAAAAAAATCATACTTAAGATCCTCTCAATAAGCCCTTTCATTTGATATCACATGATATAGTTTGTGTAACTTTTTTTTATAATTTTCTAATTTGCCCCCCGAAAGTGGGCCCCATGTTCAAAATTAATTAATTTACGTTACGCATCTCTGTTGCGGTCACCAATTTACATATGTATACCAAATTTCAAATCAATCGGTCGAGTAGTTTCGGAGCAAATTGGCTGACAGACGGACAGACAGACAGACAGACAGACACACGAGTGATCCTATAAGGGTTCCTTTTTTCCTTTTGAGGTACGGAACCCTAAAAAATCTAGAAAAGATCGATACCAGCAAGTAAACACGGGATTTTTAGCCACCTCAAGAGCCCTGTCCTTGAGCGCTTCATATAAACGTAGTTTAGTTGTGGTTTGGATATTTTTAGCCGGATCGCATTAAAACTTTGCAAGAATATAGATATAAGGCAAATCGAGGTATGTATCGTGATTGAGAAAAAACAAATTATATATATAAAAACAGGATAGAAACAGGTTTGTATGAAAATTTAAAATTCATTTATTGCTAGTTTTGATATAAAATTTAACAGTTATATATCTGTTAAATTTTATATCAAAACTAGCAATGTACAAACCTAGATTTGTCTTTTATCTATATTCTTGTAGTTTCTATGCGATTAAGCTAAAAATGTCCAAATCAGAACAGAACATCGTTTGTATGAAGCGTTACTCAAAGACAGGGCTTTTATAATGTACGTAAAAAAGGTTTTTTTTGGAAATAATAATTTTTCAATGTTTTTTTTTGGAAATCCACAAATAGGTGTGTCCATTTGGTGCAAATTTGATAAGCCCCCCGCTGATGTTCAAACAGCGATCGATTTAATACGAAATGAAGAGACGCCGCCTCTCACACCGAACTGGGGCTCTATTCGGGTTTGCTAATAATTGATTTACTATATCGTCACTAAAATCCCAAAACCGCGAATGTGTCATTGTTTTGTACGGGGTTGACGTTCACATTCGCGGTTTTGAATATTTTACACATTTTATTGGCGAAATAGTAAATCACTTAGCAGTCCCGAATACAGGCCCTGATGGATGAAACAGAGGTGGAGTTATTGAGGGCAATTTTCAATAAAACTTTGCACTTTGCTTGCGAACATAATGATTTACATTGACAATTTATAGTCTACATAAATAGATAACCAAACCGGCATTTTTTGTAACTCTACCATTGCCAAAGCTCAATCCCCCTTTCTTAAAATAATTGAAATACTTAAGGATGGTATAAAAAAGGGGTAGAATAAAGTTTGTGAAACATTTGTTGCAAGGTGTCAATCCTTTTATCCACTGTGTGGCTTATGTCGACATTTGTGTCAATTATATAGGTGACTAGCTGCTAAATAGGAGGTGATTCCCTAACTCGCTAAACTGGCACAAACCGGTTTTCTATGCGGCTAGTTCGTTGATGAGTTCGCTTTGCACGGTAAAAATGTGTCGATGAACGAACGTGGTCAACTCCCTAAATAATGCTCAAAGTTAAAGAACAAAGTAACTCAACTTTGATCATTATTTCATTACGGAGAAGTTCGAAGTTAGAACATAACCTGCTTATAGAGTTAAAGGGCTCGTAAATGGGCTAGTTTTTCGGCAATTTATTGCTGCAATTGGCTGCTTGCATGATTTTTATTTCATCTTATTTTGGAAAATACTAAGTCATAGAAACCCAACTGTGTTCGCAAAACATTATTGTGTTGTTATTTTTTTTCGAGATACGACGCTTTGAAAAGTCCTAGTTCATACCACTCACAAAAACGCTCCATACAAAATGGCCCTGAAATATGACTTCACAGTTCAGTTAGTGTATACCAGACCAATGTAAAAAGAGCCCTGACGGTCAAACATTTTATATGGCTGTCAGGGATCTTTTTACATTGGTTCTGATATACAAAATATATGAAATTCGCAATTATTTCCGAAAATACTGTTTTTAGGCCAACATCGTAGAATTAAAAAATGACAGAAATTTGATGAGCATGTCAAAAACTAGTAATTGAGAACTAAAAAGCAACTTTCACTTATTATGACAATTTTTGACCCATAATAGAAAAAAAAGTAACAGACAAAATTATCTTTTTGTTTCTTTGCCATGCATTTATTTATGTTTAGCTACCGTTCCACAGAAATATATTAATATTTGTTACTATAGTCAAGTAGCCAATTCAGGCTATTCCCAAAAAGATAAATTAAATCACTAATGGGAACAAACCGTTTGAATGTTTTTGAGGATAGCCCGAATTGCAGCAATAAATTGCCGAAAACCTAGCCCATTTACGAGCCCCTTTATTCATGTTTGTAATTTTCTGTATGGTGTGATATGCAGTTTCATAAAATGGCCAGTATTTAGTGAAAAGGCAATAATTCTTTCGTATTTGCACGCGCTGAGCTAACATTTGCGGGGGCCAAATTAAATAAACACCAGAGGGGCAGGAGATGAGATGGACTGGCGATACAATTGTATTTAAGGCATTTTTTATACCAGATGTGAAAGGAAATTCTTAATTTAACGTAAAGCTCGTTATAAACGTCCCTAATTTTTAAATCCCCAAATTTTGTACCAAAATGCCAACATTAAGTTTTTTATTTGAGATATCAGTAACAGATATTTCGAATTCGACGAATTCGTTTTGTTCGCACGTTCTCTGTAATTTTGGTATAAGCTAAACTCAAGTTTAAGGAATAATTTTTAATCGTTTATAAGTTAGATATTAATAATATTTCATTTTTAGGGTTCCGTACCTCAAAAGGAAAAAAGGAACCCTTATAGGATCACTCGTGTGTCTGTCTGTCTGTCTGTCTGTCCGTCTGTCACAGCCAATTTTCTCCGAAACTACTGGACCGATTGATTTGAAATTTGGTATACATATGTAAATTGGTGACCGCAACAGGGATGCGTAACGTAAATTTATTAATTTTGAACATGGGGCCCACTTTTGGGGGATAAATTAGAAAATTAAAAAAAAAGTTGTGCAACTGAAATCGTGTGACATATCAAATGAAAGGGCTTATTGTGAGGATCTTAAATGTATATTTTTTTTGAATTTTAAGTAAAATAGTTTAGAAGTTATTTAGGAAAATAGGTGAAAATTTACAATTTCCCCCTTTATCTCCGAAACTACCGGGCCTAAAATTTTGAAAAAAATAAAGAAAATAGTTCTTTACCTATAGATTACAGGAAAATCTATAAGAAGTCTATGGTATTTAAAGTAACATAGGAAATTTCGGTTTATCATATATGAAACGGAACCCTCTCCACGCGGGTTTCACTCGCACTTGACCGGTTTTTAGTATTTAAAACTGAACTGAACAACTATTATATTAGTCTATGGATATCGATTCAGCGGCCAAATTAAAGAACTTATTCGTTTTGGAATACATTCCCCACTCTTCATACCTTGGCATCGCTTCATTACGCGTACTCTGCAAAACCAGCATAACCTCAACTTGAAACTTTCCCCGCCCTCCAAAACAACACATAGATCTCACCAACTTTTCTGTTACTCCAGTGAACTGTCGAAGCACTTATAGCATTGGAATAAAGCATATTTCCGCTTGGATAGAAACTTCGACCGTTCAAAGAAAAGTTGGCAGATCTATAAGTGTGTTGATTGAACCCCCAGGGCCCTTGACCGGAACGCTCCTAATGAAGAATTAAGGCCCTTTGTAGCTCGGGGGTATTGATTGGCGTCTTTTAAAATAAGAAAGACTTATGGGGTTTTGGTAGATGATGTTAGTGGCAGTGAGTGACCGTTTTGAGGGCTAGTTTCGGGTTTCCTGTAAGGGATTCTTCTGACGAAAAGGGTCTCTAAATAAATAATTGGTATTAACTTCACTTGTTAAAAGTAGTTTATGGTTAGGTCAAATCTTAAAAGTTTACAAGTCTACACCCGATGACTTCTAATATTAAAGTGAAATGGGCCAAAAAGCCTTTATATAAATAACCTTTAAATAATAAAACTGCCAATATAAATGCAGGAGTACCAGTAATTTGACGGCACAGTGCGGGGAATATCGAAAAATCGGTGGTAATGAATTGTAACTAGCCAATTATACGCCCGGATAACCCTTCTACCGGACGATGGTGGATAAATATTATCCGGATGAGGGGTTTGGGTTCCGTATTATATATAAACAATAGTAGCTTCTTATTAATGCTTGTAGTGAGGGAGATATATTTATTTCTTTATTGAAGAAATATGTACAAATATATCATTTTGGATAGTGGAGAAACATTGTCACTTGCTGTTTTTATTTCGTCGCTGGTTTGAAGTAGGAGACTACGTTAATAATAGATAAATAAAAGCACATGTGCCTAGTTGTGAAGCCACGCCTGTTACCTTACCTGTTATTTATAAAGTTAATTCAACATTACTTGTCATATTTGGTAAACAATTTATAACCTCAAAATTTACCTTTTTTGTATCTAAGTAATCCAACCCTAGGTGAAAAATTGGCTAAGTGAAGTCTAAAATATTATCCCCGGTTGCTTAATTTACGAAGAAATAGCAATTCAAGCCAAAAATGATGCATTTTGAGGTTAGAAACTTGTTTACTAAATGACACAAGTAAGGATAAATTCCCTTTATACTGTGTATTTGTGACAAATAAGTCAAATATGCAAAATTTTACTTTTTATTTTACATTTAAAGCCAAGACCTTTTCCCAAATTTTACTCCAATACCAGGACTACCCTCAACACCTCGAAACAGGGACCCCTGCTGTCCCGGGATCCTCCATTCCGGACACGTCCTGTCAATACGCCGATTGTGCACCGGGGGCAGCCCATTGATTGAAACTTCACTTTATTATGCTATATGAAGTTTATCCTATATTGCAGTTGTATTTTTTTATAAACGTCATATTTAAGTGTAACCTACTATTATTCCCGTTAGTATTATGTGGCTTTTATTTTATTTTATATTAAATTATGTATTTAAAGCTTATGCAAGTCTATAAAAGAAATATTAAGTTGTCTTTAATATAGTTAATAAAACAATATTTTTTAACGATTAACTTTTTTGTAGATTACCCACGACAGTAAAACCGCCTAAAATCAATGTTAATCCAATACCGATTCTAATAATGACATCAATATCAATTCCTGTTTAATATGCCCGGGTCACGGTTCATTATATCCGGGATTAGGGTCCGCAGTTCCGGGCCGGGTAAGCCTTTACCCTTATCTTCAGCTTAAGCTTTTGAACTTGGAGTGCACTACCGGGTGTGAAGTTAATGATGATATTGGACCATGGTTATTTTCGCATCTCTTACTCAATTGCGAAGAAGCATTCTTTGTAATTTTTATCCATGTGTAGTTTAAAATGAGTCGTCATTGTCATTTATTATTTTGATCTTAATCAAATGTTCTTGAGTTATAAAATAAACTAGAAACTTGTTAAAGTGATTAAGTTTGACATAGAGATTTTGCCATTTTTTCTTTCGAAGGTTGTCTGGAAGAGATCGCTACTTAGCGATAAGACCGCCTATTGTCTACGGTGTTAATTATTGTACTGTAGCCATATAACTGTTTTGGTGGTAAGAGTACTAAGTTCCAATTTTTAGCGAACATTACTGTTATAGTTTAAGCATACTGTTTCTGTACCGATGACTGCGGTAAGACGCTTGAAAAAAAAATACATCTTTCCACAACAAACCCACCTGAGTCACGTCCACCAAGCAAAACCGTATAAGTCAAAATGGCAATATTTCTCAATACAATAAGGGAAGACAAGGCAGATAAATTCGACAAATTAACTTCGGGGTAAACACATGTTTGGTTCCGTATATTGCCGCTTGGTGGCAGCACGTGATTTATGGGGTAAGGGTGTACGGACGTATGGGACTGTCAGATTTTGATGTTGCTTTATGTTTGTGAATTATTCACAATTCGATTTCGCGTACGTTCGTTATAGGCAGTAGAGGTAAGTTCTGAAAAGGTTTAAAAAAAAAGTATAGTATAGGTATGGCTTTTCGAAATTCTAGAGAGCTTAAGCGATGCATTGAAACAAAAATAAGTTACTGTAACAAACTTGCCAAGGTATCTCGTTTCATATTTATGTACTAGGTACTAGTAGACCCACCACAGCTTTTCCCGCGGTATTTTCCATACACTCTTTATCATCTCTTTTCATCCTATTAGGGATGGAATTTCAAAAAAACCCTCCTTAGTTCACCTCTAGGGTACATGAGGAATATCTCCCCTTTCAAACCTCTAGGACCACCTTTTTAGGCTGTACGTTGTCTATAAGTGAGTCACAGTACTGATTTATACTTATGTATTGATAGCAATGTGTAAAAATGACTAATAAAGTCTAAAACAATCTAAACGTCCACTATTCTTACAAGAACATACCCGAAGCCATATTTTAAACATCCCTTGACCGTTACCCGATAACCTTCCTAATACGTCGTTCCCGTAAATCATAGCGCGCACATCTGCCGGCGAAATAGAAAAATAACAATAAATAAGATGGCGACATACGGCGATATTGGACGATACGCGTTGGGAGGTTTTGGCGCGACGCCGTCGTTTTTCGTTTTGAAAAATACGTTAAAGGACTTTAAGGTCTTTCTAGTTTTACCTTTTTTTTGCTGCGTTATTTGGATAGGATTAGAGATTATAAAGACCACGTACTAAGACGTTGGTTGACTAAGATACTTATTCATAGGATGGAATTATTCGCCCTCGCTATGCTCCTCTGCTGCACTGGGAGTGAAGAAATAGCATAGAATGCGTGCAGATGCTTATCATCCTGGCATGTCGTAAAAGTCGACTAAGGGACGGGTCCTCTCCAACATGGTGGACTATCTGTATGGGCGATGGGCTGATCACCTGTCACCATACGGTTCATCATACCATCTGAGGACTAATTAATCGAACGTGGCTACAAGTAGTCTTGTGGCTCTGCCCACCCCATTAGGGATTTCGGGCGTGATTCGTATTGGAGGACATTGGGAGACTATGATTAGCAGTGAAAAATAAATAGGATAGGATGGTAGGAAAATTTTTAACTTCAATTTTGCACGACCTGCCAAAGTTAAACTATTTCGTTCGTTATTTTCTCTGTTGTGGTTTTCTGGAAGAGATCGCTATTTAGCGAGAAGACCGCCTTTTGTTCCCTAACTTAATTTTGTTTGTGAATGCTTTTCTGTTCTTTTTGTGGTCTTCAATACGGTTTACTGTCATTAGGTACAAATGGAAAATCGTCCACGTAAAATAAACATTCTGAATTTGGGTCAAAAGTAATAGTATCCAAAGTGAATTTAGTGAAAATGTAATTATGCTGAAAAGTATTTATAGCCAAATTTATTTTCGTTGTAAATTAATTAATGAATTAACGAATAATGGACGTGGACGTTCAAGTGGACGCTTTTCCATGTGTACCTAATGACAGTAAACCTTCAATACTAGGGTATTGTATTGTACGTAGGATGTTCCATAAGTGTTGCAATAGAAATAATGTAACAAGTTAGGACATGTATGACTGAGAGTTGTATTAGACATGCATAAGACTGTCAATGCTACCTGGTACACTGATGTTTGTCTGCCGCAAGTTATCCGCGAGCTGAAGAAACTGTGACCAAACTCGCGTCTGGGCAGTTGGCACTCGCACCATGATAACGCTCCTGCTCATCGAGCGACCATTACTCAGTAGTTTTTTAAGCAATCTGGGCTTACTGTGCTGGACCACCCTCCTTATAGCCCCGACCTCGCGCCATATGATTTTAGTCTCTTCCCGCTGATCAAGAGCCAGTTGAAAGGACGACAATTTGCAACTGATGACGAATTAACACGTGCATGGGATGAGGCCTGTGCCAGTGTCACAAAGGATCAGTGGAAGATTATGTTTAATACGTGGTTTGAACGCATGTTTAAGTGTATTAACAGTGATGGTTCTTATTTTGAAAAAGTTTAATAAATAATTCGATTTTTGCAAGACTTATGGAACAGCCTACGTATAAATTGCGTACTACTACTACTGGTATAATTTCTAGAAGTGTTTTCTATGTAAAGGTGACCGGAAAATCTACTACGTAATGTCTTAGTTAACTTATTATAACTATAACTATAACCTACACTAATCTGTCAGTGCTCCAGTTAGATGGTTATCATTCAATTATCCCATTACGGGACCAGTTAATTTGACATCTGTCAACGCTTAACTCGGTTGTTACAGGAAAATGTCCAGTTATTTAAATTTTAAAAGGGTGTGCCGCGTAATTATTAGCATGTTCATGTTAAAATTAGATTATACATATATGAATTTATTAACATACTAGCTTTCGCCCGCAACTTCGCCCGCGTGGGTAGTTTTGTAATTCAATACAGATATTTTTTAAAATTACATACAAACATACATATTATCACGCCCGAAATCCCTAATGGGGTGGGCAGAGCCACAAGACTACTTGTGGCCACGTTCGATTAATTAGTCCTAAGATGGTATGATGAACCGTATGGTGACAGGTGATCAGCCCATCGCCCATACAGATAGTCCACCATGTTGGAGAGGACCCGTCCCTTAGTCGACTTTTACGACATGCCAGGATGATAAGCATCTGCACGCATTCTATGCTATTTCTTCACTCCCAGTGCAGCAGAAGAGTGTATTTTTTAAACTTCCACGAAGAAATATGGATTTCTCACTGAAAAAATAGGAGGGCTAGAAATAAACAAATTATTGCTAAAATCAACCAAGCGACATATTTCGGACAGAGCTTGTAAAGCGGTTTGCTAAAATCAAACAAGTCAATATAATTTACAAAGCTGTTATTTATTTTCATATAAGTCTCGGTTGTATGAAGCCGAAAAAGCCAAATTGGTACTTTGCTGACACTTCGTGTTTTCCGTGCTCGAAATATTCAGTATCCAAAACGATAATCCATAAAAAAAAATGTAAGCAAACACTAATTAAAAAACACGCTTCACCAAAATTAAACCAAGACGCACAGTGGTTGATCCAATTAAACGTTCCAGACAAAATCGTCAAACGAACCCCAACGATTTGAATAACCACGTCACGTTCGCCAAATAAGTAGCACTAACAAGCGGTATATCGTTTGCACTGATTGTTAATTGATTAGATTAAAAAATTTGTCCCGATTCACGGCGTATTGTTACACTGGGGGTTGAATTAATTAGGTTTTTAATGGCGGTGTCTCTTACGTGTTTGCAGATGTTGGGATCATCTTGGTGATTTTATTTGTGGTTTTTCTAAGTCTGTAAGCAAGGGTGGTCTACCTGTTACGTGTTTTGTTACGAAATACAGGATATTTTAATTTTAGCATTAAAGTTTATCTTATATTAAGTAAACACGAATACAATTAATTGTTAAGTCATATTATGAACTTGTACGAGCTTAAGTGTGAAACTACGGCTTATTATATGTTTAAACAGTATGTTAATAGTTCTTACATAAATTTAAATAATAGTTATTTGTTTTTTCACAATGTAAAAGTATCCAAAATTAAACTTAATTCAAAAACCAATATCTGCGTATTTAAATGGTTGTTTTAGAAGCGCAAGTAAAACATATGTCTACTCTACACCTTTATAGGAAACTTTTAAAATAAAAATCCTTCCATGATGAGATAAGCAGCCAAGTAACTCTTAGACAAACTTCAAAAAAGTATTTTACCTATTCATAATAATAACTGCTAAATATTGGAACTGTAAACCCCATACCACATGTGATTCAAAGGTTTACAAGCGGAGTACATTTAACAAAGTACCCCAATACCTTTATTGCATACGTGAGTGTATTTGAAACTAGAAAATTTAGCCCCCGAATATTTCGGGGACAATTGTGACACCCCTAAACGCTCATATTTTATTGCAAGTTTTTAGGGCTCCGCGTATTACTGTAAACCTCTGTGACACACTTTGATTTGCATAGGATGTGTAAAGAAATTTCTAAATGTCTTTTAAAAAAAATATGCGTTTTGTATCAGCATTAAGTTGAGACAATATCTAATTCACTGCCGTGAGGAAATAACCACATCTTTATTTTCGAATTGTTTTTTTTTTAACCTGTGTGTAATATTGCAGTGGATAAAATTTATTTTTCTTCTTTTTCTTTACTTCGGAAGTAGGCTTAGTTACAGTTACCTTACGTTTACCGACGATTTACACCGCTAATTATTAATAATAGTGGTATACCAATTAATTTTGGTGATTCCCAATTCCAAATTATTCCACTACTTTAAAAATATTTAAAGTATAAAATATTAGAATACTGAACCTTTCGCGTTTTCCTACAGTCCTACCTTAACACTTTCTAAATTTCTATACATACAAAGAAAATCCTGTTTGAAAATTGAGTTAAAATGACAGTGGCGTATGTAGTGATTCGGGCGGCGGTTGCATTAAGCGCGTTAGGGGGCAAAATTGGATTTGCGGGGTGTTTTATTGGTACACTTGTTACGAATTTAAGACCACTGCACGTTTAAAATATACTGTCATTTTGTTAAAAGACAACCATGTGTTTGAGAGTGTCTATTATTTACCCTTGTCGCAATATTGATTTGATTTTGAAACCAGAATAATTTCTTGAGCTGCAGAATACTCGTAAAAGTCACGATTGAAGTTTTGATAAAATTTTGATAAGTTTCCGAATTAAAACGAGACTGGTTAAACTGTTATTTTTAATCAACTATTACACAAATACTTTAAACAATTTTTTTTACAACTTACACTTATTGAAAAATATATCATTACACCCTCTTTCCAATAATCAGGGCTACTAAGTAACGGCTCGAATCCCATGTTTTTTTCCCAACAAACGAATAGGTAATATTTATTTGACGTATTGCGGAGAATCAGTCCCTGAGGCGTATTTATTTGCGTGCACGCTTCGACTGACAATTTTATGTGATTTACCCCATTGTTTAGTGGTTTTTTGTCCGGAGAGGAAAGCTGGTGGCACCACTGTGTGCAGATGTAAATTGTTTTTATTATTAAAGAGTGTTTTTGTTTACGCAGAGGATTACTATCGTAGCCAACCCGACAAATTTCCAATTTGTAGGTTTTATAGATCCTGGGATTGTGATAAATGTGTAAATGTCAAGAGTGTACTTCGTCCCTGCGAAAAGTAACTAAATCGCTAAATTACCAAAATTTCGTTATGAATGTCATCAAAACCGCATTTTTTCTGGTTTGGCGACTTCATGACTAAATTCTACTCAACAGCGACGATTTATATTTAAGGCACTTAATGAAATGAATCTTGGCCGTTCGTGAAATAAATGAATTTAATTTAATTTCATTTATAGATTTCAAAATCCCCAGAAATCTGTCAGCTGACTTTAAATACTGACAGTATAAGACACAGACAGACACACACACAGTACAGACTTTAACTACAAAGCAACGGACAGCCATAAACTTGTTTTGTCGACGCTACAGGGGCGCGTAACGCGGTTACTGCGACAATGACTTGACGAAGGCGAATTTGATTTGCCGACCCTCCTCGCTTTAGAGGCACTTCGTTTTGCATAGAGCAGTGTAGAAAAATAGTATGTTTTTTAATAAAACAGTTTAGTAGGTAATGTATTACCCATACCATACAAATTGACTTAACTAATAGTCAAAATTTTACATTTAATAATAATAATAATCAGGGGACAATCTTTACACAAATCGATCTAGTCCCAATGTAAGCTCTATAGGCTTGTGTTATGGGTACTAGACGACGATATACATACTTATATAGATAAATAAATACTTAAATACATAGGAAACATCCAAGACTCAGGAACAAACATTCATGCTCATCACACAAATATTTGCCCTTACCGAGGATCAAATCCGGGACGCTAGCTTCGGAGGCAGGGTCACCACCAACTAGGCTAGCCGCGTCGTCAAAATTTGTATTAAGATTACTGTAGGTACCCAGACAGTTCTGAAGCTAAATGTGTTAGTTACTATGTTCGCTTTGAACACGAATCGCTTTGCAATCTCTAAAAACAGTACGCGGAGAAAATAAGAGTTCGGCGCAACCTTCACAACACGTCCCGGAACCCGGAAAATATGTCTTCTCAAGAGTGCTATGAATGGTTTTCAGAAAAAAATCCAATTCACATTTTCTAACTTTAATCCTAACTAATGTAAAACAAATAGTAACACACTGTATCAATGTAACAAGAGTAAAGTTACAGGACCAGCGCCTCTATTCGGAAACGCTGTGATGTTGTAGCGACTCGCGAGCGAGATTTCTCATCCCACTCTTCCGCACGCGTAATGCGTAAGAGCGAGAAGCGAGTCTCCCGAATAGACGCCCTGTGCTCACACCGTGTCAGTGTTAATGAGTGTAAACACGGTTACTCCAACGTAATTAAGTGTAAAAGAGTTATTGTTGAGATGTAGTCGTGAGAATTGAGAAAGGTATGCTTAGATGGTTTGGACATGTGGAGAGGATGAACGAAAGCAGACTAACGAAGCAGATTTATAAGGCGAGTGTGCATGGTAGGGTTGGAAGAGAAAGACCTACCTGAACGTACCAAAACCAGATCGAGGACGTTCTTAAGAAAGGCCAGGTCAAGAGTACCCTAAACCGGCGAGCGTGCATGAAGATCCTAATGAGAGTAGACGAAGCGAAAGGTGTGTCAGGATCGTAGCAGGTGAAAATCCGTGGTCTCTGCCTACCCCTTCGGGAAACAGGCGTGATATATGTATGTATGTGGGTTATTGTTTTGGTAAATAATAGAGTGATTGTATCCATAATTTGCACTACAGAGCAGTTGGTGAGCCAGGGACATGTTGTATGTTGTAGTATTTCTTGGATTAAATACCATAACGTGCCATCTAAGATAACCACAACCAATAATAATCCAACCAATGGAAACGTTGTGGTCTGAAAGCAGATGTAGTGACAAAAATTGAGAAAGGTATGCTGAGATGGTTTGGCCATGTCGAGAGAATGAATGAAGAACGATTGACGAAAAAAGTGTATAAGGCGAGTGTGAATGAAAAGGTTGGAAGGGGTAGACCTAGGCGGACGTTTCGAGACCAAATCAGGGACGTCTTGAAAAAAGGCCAGGTCAAGAGTAACCTAAACCGAAGAGCATGTATGAAGGGAATAATGAAAGTGGCCGAAGCGAAACAAGTATGTAAGGATCGTAGCAAGTGGTATCTGGGAAAGAGGCGTGATTATATGTATGTATGTAATAATAAACGGCAAGTCAACAGACCAACCTTTCAAGGTCTTACTCGTCGGGGGTGGATCCCTGCTCCACGGCGGATCCCCATGTCCAGAGAAGTCCCTCAGCTTCAGATAGCTGATAGTCAGCCGGATGATGGAGGCCTTGTCCAGCTGGCTGGTGATGGCCGCTGGCAACGGTAGCATCTTCGCCAGCTCGTAGAACTCGTAGTTTTCCTTCCCCCGTCGAGATCTCGCCGCGTCTCTGCTTTTCTCTTTCCGTAACTCGAGAATGCTGGAAAGAGAAGGGGAAGTTAGATGGGTGTGTAGTACATTGTGTCACGTGGAAGCAAAGTTGTATATTTAGGTTGCGTCGAGGGTATAAAAGATTGAATCCAGAGCGCAATGAAGGATTATAGATAGAATCACGAGTGTAGCGAGAGTAGAAACGAATTCGGTTCTTGACCATTTCTTAAAAAGTATTTTTGGCTGCTTGTTACTTCATTTTAGATTGATTAAAGTATTTACAAAATGAATTTTTCGCAATTACAAGAAAAAAGCACTAATCATAGTTATCTTTTTTAAATTTGCCGCTAAAACGTTATCTTTATCAGCTGTCGCGCGTAACGTCATCTTACTGAAACCGGTCAAACTTCAAAAAAAAGCATAGTCTATATGAGGGTTGTTCCGAATAACACTCACAGTGATCAGAAAGATTAAGGTGGGCAGCGTGATTCGGAACGCAACCGACCTATGCAACGTCATACGTCGTGACTGGTGTTTAAATTCACGTGACTTAGAAGTAAAAATTAAAGTTCTTAATTTATTAAATTCTAAATAATCTTGCTCCTCCTGTCTCCTCTGCTGCACTGGGAGTGAAGAAATAGCATAGAATGCGTGCAGATGCTTATCATCCTGGCATGTCGTAAAAGTCGACTAAGGGACGGGTCCTCTCCAACATGGTGGACTATCTGTATGGGCGATGGGCTGATCACCTGTCACCATACGGTTCATCATACCATCTTAGGACTAATAAATCGAACGTGGCCACAAGTAGTCTTGTGGCTCTGCCCACCCCATTAGGGATTTCGGGCGTGATAATATGTATGTATGTATGGTATGATGAACCGTATGGTGACAGGTGATCAGCCCATCGCCCATACAGATAGTCCACCATGTTGGAGAGGACCCGTCCCTTATTCGACTTTTACGACATGCCAGGATGATAAGCATCTGCACGCATTCTATGCTATTTCTTCACTCCCAGTGCAGCAGAGGAGTAAACATACTCCCATAGTATAACAATACTAGTCACTAACTTTTCCTTTATTAACTATCTTATAATGGCTGAATGGATATGGATCAAAATTTGCGTAGATATTTTAATAGTTATGCGAACAAAATTGAAAAGTTCCCAAGGGAATTACGATAACCGAACACGGCCAGACGGGTTTGGATAAAAATTCGCGTGTAGATAGTTTATTTATCAACTTAACATATAAGACTTTTTCCCAGGGAAATTGTAAAATTCCCGAGGGACTAACGATTACCGGATTCTACGTGGACGAAGCAAAACTTATAGTCCAGAATTAAGGTGAGATTTTATTCTAGGCATGTTGAAGGTTCTATTTTATACAGGATCGTCACTAATATAACATTACAGTGTCATAAAGAGAAACAACTCTTTAATAACATCTTTGATATATTTATACAGCCTGAAACTCCTCCAGGTGGGAGTGGTCGTTCCACGCCCCTCCCACTAATGAATATAGCTATATAAACATTTGCATTTTTATACGGACTTGATGGAATTCTTTGAATGTTGAGTCATTAAGATGAATTTAATTTGCGTACGACTAAGGGTTTTTATTTGAATTTTAATGCTGGATTAAATAGAATGGTAACTGTTTACAGGTTGGTATAATTAATATATATGTAATATAAAAATATTAATTCACCGGTACAATACTCTAGTTTCCTGAAAAATACTAATTAGTCCGTCATTTACATTATAAAAAAAATACTGAACACATATTTTTTTCTTTTGTCAATTAAACAAAAAATTACGAAGATATAGTGCGTTGAAGTTCCGCGTGACGTCACGACTTTGTTCACTTTTTACCATTGAGTGACGTCATGAGCCTCCACTCCCGAACTTTGATGCGCGTTATCTTTGTCAATTTTGATTGATTTGATAAAGCTAAAGATACGTGTTCAATATTTTTTGATAATCTAACTGACGAACTAATTAGAATTACTATTTTTATACCCAGAAAACATCCTTATTAGTAAAAAAAACATATCTTCACTAATAACGGTACTAAATGGTACCATAACATATGCCCTTAAATTTAATTGTAATGTATATTGTAACTAGACTTTAAGTATATTTTTAATTAAGAATTCCGTGACATCTATTTCTAACGTATCTAATGCTTTAATTTGTTGTTATTTTGTTTTTAATTTATCGTATTTGACTTTTTCTTTTTGTACTCTTTGTTTTATTGAATTATGTATAGTGACATGGAATGATGATTAAGTAATGAATTTAATGTATTATGACTAGCATAATGAGTGCCTTGGGGAAACCTCTAAACTCACTGTGTACTTTTCTGAAATAAATAAATAAATAACTTTTATGGCTGACTGTACACACTCACAAAAACTGTGCAACAATTTTTTAAATCCTCCGTTATTTATAACACTCTTTATCTTCCTTGACATTGACCATTCATCGACAACCTTTTTCACAACCAAAAATCAACGCACCGCATTAGGCTGCATCAGCTGAAACTTTACAGGGGTGCTAAACCCAAGGTAGCAAGTTTTACATTACAGGGGTGCTAAACCCAAGGTGGCAAGATTGCTACGACTCCGGTTTACGATCGAACGGCATTACCCAACTTTATTGACCTTAGTCAGGTCATCTGGAAATGGACTTTTATGACGTGTCGGCGAATAGAGTTTATTGTGAGCGTTGGAGAGTTTTCTGCCGTTCTGTTTTAAGTAGATGGAGCGGTTTAAAAGCAGTACTCGAGGCTTAAGATGAAACGTATTCATTAGAGTGTCAAATAGATCAGACAGCAGAGGCGAAGCGTGAGGGTAAGCCGGTGTATCATTTCTCGTTCTAAACATTATATTATTACTCATTATATTATCTATTTACTTAAAAAATATGTAATATGTAACTTTTATGGTAATACAAGAAGTAATTATTAATAATAACAATGTTTGAGTTAAGAAATTATGCACCAGCTTACCCTCACGCTTCGCCTCTGTCAGACAGTTAAAATGATCAACCACTTTTGCAGTGTTCGAGTAAGTGGTACGTGCTAGTACGAAATGTAAGATCGTGGTTCGATTCCCGGAGCAGTTGGATAATGCAATTCATTATTTTACAGTCTCCACAGCAGTGCACTGTAAGTGAAACTGATTATAGTGAGCCTAACCAAAGTAATAAAAAAAAAAACTCCATTTGTTAACTAAATACAGTTCCTTATTCGAAATAATTGAATATTTAATTTTCAAAGTTGCATCCTTTGTAATATAACTCTTTTATCTACATTTTTAAAAGTACTAAATTCCCTTATCACAGCAGAACTACAGCTCGGGGACTAATAACTCTTAAAAATAAAGGAGTCGCCAACCTTTTCCGGCAAGATGGCGCGATAGCAGTTAAACATCGGTTGCGCTTGATTTAATGAGATCGAGACGGTCAGCGCAGGGCGGGCGTGCGCTGGCGTCTTTTACAAACTATTTGTACTTGTATTGTATATGAATAATTTACAATTGAGGAAAAATAAAGAGGTTTTAATATGCATTTTACATCATCAGAGTAGTATATCTTCGCTTAGCTTACAATACCGCACAAGTCAGATTTACCTCAGTTTTCAGGAGATAACAAAACTGTGTACTATGCATGCATGATAAGATAATACAGTTTTAAAACTATGCAAATCTGACTTGTGCGGTATGGTTAGCTGAGTGACGATATTGGACGCCGCGTAAATAGTTTTCTTTTTCTAAAATAGTTCCATGATAAGATGTTTTTGGTTTTAATTTATGTGACTCTTTAAATAGCAATTTTTAACTGAAAACAATTGGGTCTCATGACATCCAGAATTATATTCTTTCCTCAGTCCTTACCTATTCATTGCTCATTCCAGATTTTGCGACATCTGTAATGTAATTGCAAGTATGCGACCGCCCTAACCATAAGGGTAAGGGATAGATTGTTTAAAATAACTTTAAACTGACCGAGGGTTGACCGCCCCTGGCTCTGGCATTGTAAGGGTGACTTATCCTTAATTCCCTTAAATGGACCTTAATCCCTTTACAATAAAAAATGCAATAAGAATAAAATGTTTTCTTTATAGTTTAGCTGTGTTCTCAACATATAATTCCTTCCTTGTTTGGGCTGTAGCTTGGTGTGGTCTGTATACAGATTTTTTGCATGAATCATTATTTTCTTGACGTCGCCTGATGATTTTAAAACCAGAACCCATATTTAAAAAAACTCCATCACGCCACAGAAAAATAAAATCTAAAAACGTTCTTTCACGTTCGAAAATGGAACTAATAGAACTGTGATTCCCTTTTCCACTCCCGCCCCGTAACGGTTTTTATGACGCATTCTGCCCGTTTACAGCTAAATGGATAAGTAGTCCCCGCCGTAGGATAGTGCTTGTTCCATTTTCGAATACTGAAAATGTTCGTTTGTTTTTTTTTGTTGGTCTGTTTTTGCGGCCAGTATTTTCTTTACATTGTTCATGGTCAGTATATTTTTTATAAGGTAAGGGCCATTTTTATTTTGTATTCCATTCATTTTGCGTACCTTCGGTACCATTTTCATTCCACGCCAAAACATAAACAAAACATACCAAAAATTATAAACCTAACCGACTGAATTTCAACATTTTGTCTATTAGTTCAAACTGATACTAACTAAGGTTCGAGAGGCCTAAATTGTTTGCCAAATAATTATTTAACAATTTTAGCTGGTTTTGTAACAAAAATAACTCAAACACCAAACAGCGTCTCTCATATTTTTGTTCTGTCCAATTTTTATGACAGACCTCCCTTCATCTTAGAAGTGGCTGTCTTTAAGTGTGCCCGTACGTGTCCCGACGCCCCGTACACCTGGGAATCGAACCCGCAATACTGCACTAACGCCTTGACCCCCTACTTAAACTTACCCCTAAAAACCACACGGAAAACCGAACTATAACTCCATGAGCACAAGGTTCAATATCTAAGAGCAACAAAGATAAAGAGCTGGTCAGTGATGATTGGTAGACTCCGATGATAAAATAACGTATAACCATAACTCGCGCAAACAAAACACAACCTTAGCTACCCGAGCTACAGTTGGACTTTGTAAAGCGTTGCAACGTCGAGAATTTTCCTTTGCAAATTGAAAATGGAACGGAAAAAAATCGAACGCACAGCGATCGTAAAAAGCCGGCCAGTGTCGCCGGTTAATGTGTCCGGGGCAAATTGAGTTGGCCCGGGAGGAATTAGCCCGGGACTTAGTATTCCTGCCCCCGGGTGACGGACATGCACTTATGACGATTGCCGATGACGGTTACACCAGTCGAATTCCATTTTCGAAATAATTTTGCTCTATCGCTTTTGTCATTTGGAATCTATTTTGCTTGTCGTTTTGGCAACGATACTTCTATGGCTAAAATATCGATCGATATTTGAATAGTAGTTTATGCAACGGTTGCATAATGATAGGCCTTAAAACAATAGTGCGGTTTTCATGAAACGAGCTTTAGCGAGTTTCATAATAAGATCGCACGTGTGTTTTAAGGCCAAATTATGCAGAGTTGCATACATAACTTTATCTACACACATATTATAAATCCTCCATGATGGGTTCAGAAACAATATTTTCTGGCAACAAGTTATTTGTTGCAATCGTGGCTGCATATTTCCGATATCCGGCGCATTTTCACATCACACACACTCCGAGAAGACTACTATTCATATTTTCAACTAAAATTTAAATTACTAACAACTTTTTCTATTCAATTCAACAACAATTCTAATTTCGTTCAGCAAAACACCAACATAATGGCGGCAATTCGATCCTCCGTCAAGACCATTTTTTTTTAATTCATAGACAAACGAATGAAGTCTCTATTCTCATGTCACTCGAGATCAAATGTTGTGCAGTTTATATTAAAAAAAACATACTGAATTGACGTTTCGTATCAATAACTGTTTTAATATCTATGGATACTAGAATAGAGACCCACTTGAGTTTTGACAGCTGTTCCAAATTTAATCTCATTTCTATACTAAAATCGATACGGGAATAACATTGCAGCACTCGTTTTACCTAATTGGTTGTCAAAATGGTGGTCATTTTCTACGGTTTTTGATTACACTATGGAGGTTTTATGATATGGGTGTAGATAAAAATTATTTCAGGACAGCAATTGAGTTATCCTTCTTAGACTAATCGATTGCTATAAATAAAACGGCATTTTAAATAATACTCAATACTTTAAAAAAAGTAAGAATACATTTTGTGTCATTGGTTCTCAAGTGTATTTCATAAAAGACTGTCATACAAAAGTTTTATAAGACCATCTCATAACCCCACTAAAAGCGAAGAATTAAGACGTATTATTACTTTAATATCTATAGTGTGGATAAGTGGGCACTTATATTTTGGTGACATAACCACTTGTGGCACAATATGGCGTGTCATATTTAGAGGTTATAAGAGGTGTCATAAAAAGGGTTGTTAGGGTGACAACTTTATGCGGTAGCCAAGATATTTGTGAGAAAAAAATATGACCATTTTTAGGGTTCCGTACCTCAAAAGGAAACAAGGAACCCTTATAGGATCACTCGTGTGTCTGTGTATCTGTCTGTTGCTCCGAAACTACTGGACCGATTGAGTTGTTTGGTATACATATGTAAGTCGGTGACCGCAACACGGACGCGTGAGTAAATATATGAATTTTAAAGATAGGGGCCACTTTTTGGGGGTAAATTAGAAAAAGTTATGCCACCTATATTGTGTGACATATCGAATGAAGGGGCTTATTATGAGGATGTTAAATATATTTTCTTTGAATTTTAAGTAAAACAGTTTAGAAGTTATTCAGGAAAATAGGCGAAAAATGACGATTCCCCCCCTTATTTCCGAAACTACAGGGGCTAAAATTTTGAAAACAATACAGAAAATACATCATTATCTATAGATTACAGAAAAACCTATAAGAAGTCTATGGTATTTAAAGTAACCTAGTAAATTTCAGATAATCATGTACGGAACGGAACCCTCTCCACGCGAGTTTAACTCGCATTTGTCCGGTATTTTTTTTGAGAAAGCAGCAATTTTATTTGGTTTGGTCGATTTGATAAAATTTATCTAAAACTAGCGGACCCAGCAGACGTCGTCCTGCCCGGTGAGTCACCCTTATCATTTAGGGGTATGAAAAATAGATGTTGGCCGATTCTCAGACCTACTCAATGTGCTCACAAAATTTCATGAGAATCGGCCAAGCCGTTTCGGAGGAGTACGGGAACGAACATTGTGACACGAGAATTTTATATATAAGATGACGAATTACAAAACACCATCAACGAAATAGGGAATAAGATAAACTTTTTGTAGCCTATATTGCTATTTTTTTAAATTGCTTACATATTCTTCAACGTAGGAAAATTAACAGAATTTAGTGACATCTTACAATGTTAACGACGAAGACCATTTCAATACTCCCTTTTAAATAAAATTTACAAGACTTATCACTTTGTCAAAGAACTATTACATCACCGCTATATCACAATGGCACAATGTTTTGATTAACAACTATTCGAGCGGTAAATACTTTAAAATTCTCAGGGTCACAATAAAAGCCCTTTTATATTGGAACCGCAAAGGTGTGACAACCCTAAATATCAACCCTTAAAAGTGACAGTTAATCTTCCGCTACCTGTAGTAATCTGCTGTAATGAGATGTTTGAAATTGCTGAATAAAGTGGCAGATGTATAAGTTTATTCCTTTTCAATTTCAATTATTATGATATTATTTAAGGGGTTTCATTGCGTATAAATATAAGCTTTAACGATGTTTTTACCGATTTTTTCAAAATATGTTACCATCTGACGAGTATTACTGTTCACAGTCTGCCATTTTTAAAGGGAAACTTAAAACATAGCTACTCGAGAAGGCATTTTATGATTACAAGGAATTATTCTTAAGAGGACTGTGAAGCAACGGCAAAAAACACCCTTTTCATACATAAGGCGATAACGATTTCCATCCCTTAAATTTTAACCGATTTTTATTTATTTATAATCAGACAACATAAGTCCACAAAATGTGTTAGTTACACTTATTCTACGTTAGTATTTTATAATTAACATTGATTTTGTCCTTTGAGCAAGCTTCCACATCAAAGGACAATCTAATTTATTAGCGATCATCTTCAAGATGCCGTTGCCGCTGCCCCGCACTCTGTCTAAAAGTGATGCCGTTTTCTTACACCATACTGCATCGAAACCGTCTGTGCGCGCCTCAACAAACATGGTCGAAGCGCTACAGAATCGCGGCAACCGCAACAGCATCCTGAAGGCATTATTGTACTGGACGCGCAGAGCATTATAAGCCCAATAGAGATAAAGATGTGGACCAATTTTGGATAGGTTGTCAGTCGAACAAAATGTAGGTCTATATTTTTTTTTAATATTGATTAAAGATCAACAAAGTCAAATAATCGCCGGAATTAGTTTTGTATGGGACTACTAAAACAACAATAAAACTGAATTTATTAATTATATTGCAAAAAAACTAAAAGTATAGACCTAGATTTTGTTCTCACTGACAACATGTCAAAAATTGGTCAACATCGGTTAACATTTAAGGGGTGGAAATCGTTATCGCCTTTTGTATGAAAAGGGTGATTTTTGCCGTTGGTTCACAGTCCTCTTGTATGAAAAGCCGTAGGTTTACACTTCTATTAAAATAACTCGAGAGAGTAAATATTATATAAATCGCTTAGCATTAATTATTACTAAGTATATTATTAAGTATCTTAATGTAAATTTACTTGTAATCATTATTATTAATAAGTATGAATATGAATCCTCCTCTGCTGCACTGGGAGTGAAGAAATAGCATAGAATGCGTGCAGATGCTTATCATCCTGGCATGTCGTAAAAGTCGACTAAGGGACGGGTCCTCTCCAACATGGTGGACTATCTGTATGGGCGATGGGCTGATCACCTGTCACCATATGGTTCATCATACCATCTTAGGACTAATTGATCGAATGTGGCCACAAGTAGTCTTATGGCTCTGCTCAACCCATCAGGGATTTCGGGCGTGATGCTATGTATGTATGTATGTATGAATATGAATACAATATCGTTTGGACAACATCAAATAGGTATAATCATGTCTAGGTTAGGTTAGGATTTTTTTCATAACATCTTGAAAATTAAACAGTTTTAATAAAAATTGCTGATGAATCAGACCAATTATCATTCTTTGGACCGAGACCTTTATGATATTATACTTAATACACTTTTCCAAACATATTTCTGAATATTTTTTCTTTCCTCGTAGCAATTCGTAGCATCATTTTTACTCAGTTTACTTAAATGTATTTTCTTTCGGTCTACATTTTCCTTATAACTATTCTCGTATTTCCAAGAATAAGTGGACCTATGCAGATCATTTGACTGACCTCGTCCCTGAGGACGGACGCCTGACTAAACACCGGGGGTTCGACCCTTGAGGGTGTCAATTTCTCTTTGAAAACTTCTGTACAATTTTAAAGTGTTAACATCTTAAGAAATGTTAAGGTAGGGTTGGTAGGTTTTTTCAGTGCTCTTTAAAAAATACATTTTAGTATCCAGTTGGTTTTTTTCTATAAATAAATAAAATACGGGACAATCATTACACAAATCGACCTAGTCCTAAAGTAAGCTCTAAAGGCTTGTGTTATGGGTACTAGACGACGATATACTTATATAGATAAATAAATACTTAAATATAAAGAAAACGTCCAAACCTCAGGAACAAATATTCGTGCTCGTCACATAAATATTTGCCCTTACCGGGGATCTTAGATGAGACCACTAGCTTCGAAAGCACGGTTACTACCAACTAGGCTAACCGCGTCGTCTATTGTAAGTATTTTATGTTTTTTGATTAGGTATATGAAAATATTACTAGTTACATTTGGATTTTTACCTTTTTATTTACGCCTAAACTACGAATACTTTCTATCCCTTCATAAGAAGTTATATTATTTATTTGGTGAATACTTATTATATTGATATAGTTTCACAATAATTTAACGATACAAAATATAATCAAAGTAAACTTCTAACATAATTAAATAAATATCACAATAATAATTAGAATAAAATCCTTTCATTAACTATAAGTTTAGGTTTAGTTTAGAGTCCTAAGATGCTGACAAGAGCCAATGACCTTAAGTGATCGGTCTCTGTCTGTTTGCACTGGAGTGAACGAGAAGCACTGTGCGTTTTGTATGAAGAAAATCAAAAACGGATGTATTATACATATAAGTAAACACACTACAAACGTAAAATATAAATTAGTAATTTTTTTAGAATGGGCGTGATATAATAGTGTTATTATTTATAGACCCATAAGTTAAAAAAATTAAGACATAGAACTGTTTAAAGAGGATTTCAGATGTAACTTCACGATTTTTTTCTATCGTATCGATTTCATCAAATCGTGTTTTGGAAATAGTCATTTTTTCAATAATATAATGAATATGAACGTATATTTTTTTCGCTTTGCCAAATCAAATAGTTTCTGTTAAAAAAGTGTTTAAGTAAAGCCGATTTAGGTGTTGTCAGCGGCAGTGAACTTTCCAAAAACGTCACCAACCCAACACTGTCACATTAACACCTAATATTTATACAAAGGGCTAAATAAAATAGGGGAGATGACGGAAATGAAACGTCATCTCCTTATTACGGATTATTGATACAAGCATTGTCCGCCATGATTAGACGTGTCATATTTTATGACATTACGCTCGGCTAGCGTTAATGTGCTTTGATATTGCGAAAATTATACATTTATGATACATTTTTTTGTAATCAATGAGGCCAAATCGAAAATATAATCACCAATTTAAAAGCCGCTAAACTTATGTCAAACTCGATTTTGAGAGCTTAGTGCTATAAAAAACCGAGATTAACGTTAACCATACCCAAAGGGTAAAACGAGACACTATTTCTAAGACTCCGCTGTCCATCCGTCTGTCTGTCTGTGTGTCCGTCTGTCTCCAGGCTGTATCTCATGAACCGTGATAGTTAGACAGTTGAAATTTTCACAGATGATGTATTTCTGTTGCCGCTATAACAGCAAGTACTAAAACACAGAATAAAATTAATATTAAAGGGGGCTCCCATACAACAAACGTGATTTTTTTGCCGTTTTAATAGATAATGGTACGGAACCCGTCGTGCGCGAGTCCGACACGCACTTGGCCGGTTTTTATTTTAAGTTTTGTGAATTTTAAATTAGCCCCAATAACAAATTTCTGTCAAAAAGATTGTGATTTGCTTAAATTCGCATTGAAAATAAATCCTTTACGTCAAAGTTCAAAAACTGGATTCGATTAAAAATGTGACTCAAAAGAGTAAAAATCTACCGAGGGGTCAAGTACACAAAAACTACGACAAAAACCAAAAATCATGTAACTCCGCTTTTTGTAAAAAAATTGTATGAAAGCATCGTAAAGGTCACGACTACTCAGTTACATCAAACGTTCACAAGTTTGTCAAGTAAGCGATGACTAAAAGGTTTTGATACTTGACGCAGCGAAATTTGGTTTACGCAAGTCATTATAGGTGGCGGTATTGTAAAGCGACACGAGCCAAAAAAAAACGGACAAGTGCGAGTGAAACTCGCGTGGAGAGGGTTCCGTTCCGTACATGATTATCTGCAATTTACTAGGTTACTTTAAATACCATAGACTTCTTATAGGTTTTCCTGTAATCTATAGGTAAAGAACTATTTTCTATATTTTTTTCAAAATTTTAGCCCCAGTAGTTTCGGAAATAAGGGGGGGGGAATGGTCAATTTTCGCCTATTTTCCTAAATAACTTCCAAACTATTTTACTTAAAATTCAGAAAAAAATATATTTAAAGTCCTCACAATAAGCCCTTTCATTTGATATGTCACACAATATAGATTGCATAACTTTTTAAAAAAAAAATCTGGTTTACCCCCCTAAAGTGGCCCCCATGTTTAAAATTCATATATTTACGTCACGCGTCCGTGTTGCGGTCACCGACTTACATATGTATACTCAATTTCAACTCAATCGGTCTTGTAGTTTCGGAGCAAATTGGCTGTGACAGACGGACAGACAGACAGACAGACAGACAGACACACGAGTGATCCTATAAGGGTTTCGTTTTTTCCTGTGAGGTACGGAACCCTAAAAAGTGCAAAAGAGTTGTGACGCGAAGTTCCAGTTCACAAGTATGGTCGACATGACTATGTTTTATAGTTTACGATATTTAATATTCTGCTGGTTATCAGAATTATTTATTCGATTTGATCTCTCGCTTTATGAGAAAAGGTGTAACAGAGAGGTGGAAAAGACATTCATGAAACTCGAATAGCAGGATAGATATTGTTCTTGACAATACATAACCCAAACGTCCAACAAAATACAGTTTTTTTTCTAAACTATTAATTGTGCGATACAAAGGATGACGGGAAATTAAACGCCATTTTGTACACAGGAAAGAAACGTGCATATTGTGTTCAACACTTTAAAAAAAACAGTTTTACGTTACTATGCGATGCCTTTTTAGGATTGAATATGGATTACGCCATATAAGTTAGTGTCCCAACATCAATTTAATCAAAGTTATAGTCAATAAGTTTAAAGAAACTGGCTCAACAACGAATATAAAGCAAACAGGGCGGTTACGTACGAGAAGTGATGATTGTCAGCATCTTTTCATACAATTGCGTAGTCGGTTGCAGGAGTGCCAGCAACAAGACGGAGCTCATTTAGCCGACAGTGTTTTTTACAAATTATAAATTTATTTTATACTTTTTATTTATAATAAATACCTAAAAAAAGAACATTTGTAGTTTTGCCTTGATCATGTTTCTAAAAGTGCAAAAGCTTGTGGCCTCTGTATAAAAAACCGGACAAGTGCGAGTGAAACCCGCGTGGAGGGAGGGCCTACAATTTTCGCCTACTTTCCTAAATAACTCCCAAACCATTTATTTTAAAATTCCAGAAAAAACATATTTAAGATCCCCACAATAATCCCTTTCATTTGATATGTCACATGATATATTTTGCGTAACTTTTTTTATTTTTATTTTATAATTTGGCCCGAAAAGTGGGCCCCATGTTCAAAATTAATTTATTTACGTTACGCATCCCTGTTGCGGTCACCCATTTACATATGTATATCAAATTTCAAATCAATCGGTCCAGTAGTTTCGGAGCAAATTGGCTATGACAGACGGACAGACAGACAGACACACAAACGAGTGATCCTTATAGGGTTCCTTTTTTTCCTTTTGGGGTACGGAACCCTAAAAATATAAGTCTAGCCTTTTAAAGATGTCTCAAATATCTGAGACCAAAATACTAAGACCGTATAGTCCGTTCGGAAATAATCAGGCGTCCCTCGGGACGCTTTACTCGAGATGAGCTTAATATGACTCGGCGAATTTACGAGGGCTGCCGAACTTAGTCGAACACCTACGAAGTATACCTGGTTTTATTTCGGTCCTACTTCTGAGTCTATAGAATATTTGTAGCAAAGAATATACTCTGGAGTGTGTACTTTTATGTCAAAAAAAATATTAATGTTTTAGCGTTTTAAAATGACAATTTTAGTAAAATTATACTACACTAGTGGACTCGCAACAGCTTCGCCCGCGGTATTTTCCATACAAACTTTACCATCCCTTTTCACCCCTTTAGGGTTGGAATTAAAAAAACCCCTCCTTAGTGCACCTCTACGGTCCTCGAGGAATGTCTCCTTCGAATTTGAAACCTCTAGGACCACCCGTTTAGGCTGTGCGCTGTCTATAAGTGAGTCACGGTACTGTTTTATATGTATAGATTGATTAGCTTTTGGGAGCTTCGTAAGAAAACCTACACATTTGTATAACTAAATGTGTAACCATAATCCAATTGGTCAGGTTCCCCTGCCACAAGGGTTATGGAGGTCAGACGGCAGTCGCTCCACTGTAATAACCCGACCTGCCGAATCTGGGATCATGGTCAAAGCGTACCCCGAATAGGAGACGGTAAAAAGCGCTAGGAAGAGAGAGAGTCTTTGGGAGCGTTTTTAGTAACTAAATAAGAAATAGCTGTATTAGGTATATATAATTGTTAAGGTAGTCGTACGAGTAATTTCAACTTGCGTACTTGAAATACACTGTATGCGTTTTCACATCACAATTATTATTCAAAATTAAAAAACTTTTTTGGCAACCCTGAACGGAACAGTTCACGCCAGGGGTCGTTACAGTTAAAAGACCAGTGTGACTATGACCCTTGACTATATGTGGCTATTGTTAGTTCACGGATCTCGATATTTTTGCTTGTGCTTTAAGGAAAGTTTAAAATTCGAATCTCTTAAAATATTATAAACGGACTTTTTAAAAATATTTTCCATTTTATTGTTATTTCTAGGCTGAAATACCGTTTTGCTTTGTAATATAATGAAAACCCTAACTTGCAGTTCCTTACTCGATACAAACATGCGATTCGTCTTTGAAATTATAAATAAAGACAAAAATATGACTAAACAAGTAAATACAGCGAAATGATGATTTACCGCCCAGTGTTTCACCTCGCGCGCCGCCCTGGACAAAATTCTGGACAAAAATAAATAACTTGTCCCCGAGGGTCGGGCGATTGGGCAAATTGCGCTCTTTAGTCCGACGCTAATAATCACGTCATATCCAATTTTCGTTTGAAACGAGAGAGGAATACCAATGGCCGTTGATTGAATGAGTGTCTTGGACAAAGGTGTTTATTTCGTTTAGTTAGTAAGGTGGGAATTATGGTGATAATTCACACCTATTTCCGTAATGTGTGGAAATCCGGGCTTCAATCATCCTTCAATTAATGGAGCATAAAGATATTTTAATTAATCTTAACAATTTAAATCTTAATCTCATTTTGTTACCAGACTCTACTATTATGTCTATTACATACACACATACATAGCATCACGCCCGAAATCCCTAATGGGGTGGGCAGAGCCACAAGACTACTTGTGGCCACGTTCTATTAATTAGTCCTAAGATGGTATGATGAACCGTATGGTGACAGGTGATCAGCCCATCGCCCATACAGATAGTCCACCATGTTGGAGAGGACCCGTCCCTTAGTCGACTTTTACGACATGCCAGGATGATAAGCACCTGCACGCATTCTATGCTATTTCTTCACTCCCAGTGCAGCAGAGGAGTCTGTCTATTGCAAGTGTTTATACTTAACGTAGGTAATTTTGAACTAATTAAGTTATATATTCATACCGTTACACTTTAAATAACTTTACATATTCCATACAATTTCAAACACATGCACGAATTCAATCAAACATAACACAATTACGAATAAATTAACATTATAAAATACCTAACACCTCAAAGGAATGTCAATTTAATGCACGCAACAAAAAAACACCCCAAAGAACGAATTGCTTAAACAATTGCTGTAACATTCCTCACACACCCCACTGGGCAGTGATCCAGCTTTACGGACAAAAAATGACCAATCCGCTAGACGTCGGTGATGACTAATGATGCTCACAAATTGCCTACAAGTCGCAACTGGAAAATTGTTTCATTCATAAATGCGATTACATGGCTTAAGGATGGAGTTTTGATGAATAAAACAGGGCCTTACGCTGTCATATGGACGAATGCTTGTATTAACATTATCGTGGCGCGGATTGGATTCCATTTTTCTTTGATATCCCAAAAAAGGGGATATGGAAAGCCGTTTGATATTGTTTCGTTGTCTTTGGTGACATCTGTACTATTATTTATGTAAAAAATCAGTAGATTTCTATTTATACTTCAAAGTTGATAGGTTTATAAATTGACAGTTTGAGTTAGAGATTCATAACTAAATCTTATGTTTAAATTAGTGAATACTACTCTGTATTCTATTTATTTACGAATATATTTCGTAAACGTTAAGTTGACGACCAAATCTCTAATAGTTTAAAAAAAAACTTGAAATTATTCCACTATTTATACATATCGTATCGATCGCCATTTAGGGACTCCTAACTAAACTAAACTAGCTACGAATTAGCAATACAAAGAGCTGCATTCGGCGGCGATTGAAAGGCGAAAGAAATAATAGTTATTTGCAATAATCGACGGAGGGACGCCTGATTGCGCCCGGGGGGACATTTTTACCGAATTTTGTCTAGCGTTTCCCTGAGTTAAACCATTGTGCTTTAGGTATAGTTTGTTTTATTTTAGCATTTTTTCATTTGTTTGACTTTATGTAAAGGATGATTCGAGATTTAACGAAAAAAATTTGGTTTAATATCAATCTCAAACCATAAAATTCATATTTTTACTATGAGTGTTTGAAACATAATTACGTTGGTTGCGTTCAGTGCTTCATATTTTAGTCAACAAACGATGCCAGTGGACCATTTTGATGTCATTTGGATGGCATGAAACGGCCATCTTTTGTTCTGGACTTTAGCTGAAATGCCTCAGTTTTTAATATAATAAGTATCTAGGATACCTCAGGAAAAATCGTTGGTAAGTATATGTATGTCAATGTCTTCAAACGTCTCAAGCCATACCACCCTCAACCCTAAAAGAAGGAATTAAAAGAAGGGGTCAGCTGATGAGGTAAACGGGAAATAATTGATCATTTTCGGGACACTTGTCCCGCAGTTAATCCGGACTGTCCGCCGTGATCGATTGGCACCCTAGCTCCTGAGGAATGTCTATTAAATTGAAGAATGGGTTTGGCTTATTGTTTTTGCGTTCTAATAGCACATAGTATAGGCAGTTTAAGTATTATAGCATGATTGTGAAAGCTATAAACAAAAGGTAACCGCATGAGTCAGAAACCAAGCCTGTGGATAATGTAAGGTACTTTATTCTTTTGTTTTTGTACCTATATAGTCCTAATTTATATTATAAATGCGTTAGTACCTAACTCTGTTTTGCATACACGCCTAAACCAATAGGCTAGTTTCCTAAAAAAAATCTAATCAGTCCGTCAGTTACACTATAAAAAAATATTGAACATATATTTTTTCTTTTGTCAATTAAACATGTAAAATGTCGAAGATATAGTGCGTTGAAGTTCCGCGTGACGTCACGACTTTACACACTTTTTACAATTAAGTGACGTCATGAGCCCCCCACTCCCGAACTTAGATGCGCGTTATCCTTGTCAATTTTGATTGATTTACTAAAGCAAAAATACGTGTTCAATATCTTTTGATAATCTAACTGACGGAGTAATTAGAATTACTATTTATTTAAACCAGGAAACATCCCCATTTTCATGAATTTTGGTATATAGAGTGGACCTTGGAAAAGGACATAGGCTACTTAAATAATTATTCTACGCAAAGTCGCGGGTACTAGCTAGTAATAATATAAAGTGAACTGACGTTTTATGGGTTTTAGAACGTTTCTTCTTTTAGTATCTAATAAGGTACTAAGTACGTAATGAGTTGAATGCAATGATTTGCAACGAATGCAAGAATTTCCGTGAATAATACACAAAAACTTATTATGTACTAGAGGACCAGCCATAGCGACGCCCGCGGTATTTTCCGTACAATCTTTATCACCTCTTTTCACCCCTATAGGGATGGAATTTAAAAAAACCCTCCTTAGTGCACCTCTACGGTACTCGAGGAATGTCTCTTCCAAATTTCAAACCTCTAGGACCACCCGTTTAGGCTGTGCGTTGTCTATAAGTGCGTCACGGTACTGTTTTATATGTATAGATTATTAATTTATTTACATAAGGGTTTCTAAGGCTGTAAACCATATAATAAATATATAGAAAGTTATTACGCTGCAATGCATTAAAAAAAACCGAATGTTCACAGCAACATTTTCTCGACTGCAGAGCAGTGCAGCCATTGGCAACAAAACATTAATTTGAAATTACAAAAATAACCCGCAATAAAACTTCATAAAACCGCAGACGATCGGTTGTAGTTTTTTTAAAATCTTTTGTTTTTTTTTGTACTTTCTTTCGCTTCCAAATAACAGTTAGTAATAATCGTTTCGGTTTTGGTAAAAACTCCGAAATGAGGTTCGATTTCATGTTCTTTTAAAATTATTGGAGTGAAATTGGTCAAGTTTGGTGAGCTGTTTAAAACATTCGGTATAAAAGTTAATTTTTAGAATGTTTAACTAGAAATTGTCATCAAACATTTTTACGTTGTTTTTTTCAAATGCATAATACACCTATACTGCTAACGTAGAAAGAAAATACAGAGCGTTCACTTTTTACTCGCCGTCGGCGTAAAAACTATCTGTATGGAGGGCGCGACGAATCGGCGTGACTTGCCTGTTGCTGATTGAGGCCGACTTCTGTGGCTTCTACAGGCTGGTTTTAACTGATTTATTACATTTGCCCAACAGTGGGATTTACAGGTCCACTAAAAAGATTTTAACTTTTCGGTTTATACTTCTACAATATTTTTTTATCACTTGAGGTTAATCTTTATAAATCTGATGTATTTTATAAATGTAAGCATTTTTATATTTAGAATAATATTTAGTAAAGTTTAAAAGTCCAATTTTTTTTTGCTGTTCCAAATAGGTACCTATTGATACATTATTACGTTATTCATTTTGGATCAGCCTGTATATGTTTTATACAAAGTAACACTGAACAAAACGTAACAGATCCATATATTTAAAAAAAGTGTTTATAATATCTTAGAAATCATACGCTCGAACCGGTATAGTTAAACTGGTCATTATCGTGAAGACATAGAGTCCAATATTAAATAAAACAATTGTTTCAAAAAGTTGGTGAGATTAATAAGACTTTAGAAAGACTTTCGAAGTAATTAGATCCCTAATACGTATTTGTTACATAATGATATACCTGAATGCGAAACCGACCAATATTATAAATGTCAATATGTTTTATCCTCATGCGCAAAGGCTGGCTATATGGATAACACTTGGCAAAACAGATAGACTTTATCTTGGCATTTAACAGGATATTTTTCAAAAAAGACACATTCAGAGATAGTATAAGATAAGGTTACTATAGTTATTACGGAGCCTTCATAAAATACAAAATTAAACAAAAAGCAATAAATATGAAACTACTCTTCTTTTTTTTAATAACTGAGTTTGTCTTTTTATCAAATGCAACTCCATTTTTCCTACAAGTCGTTAAGAGCTACTTATTGTTATTTTTATTCTTCATAATGTCCCTTAATTGTGGTTACGGGGCTCCCAGAGTTTTTTCGATTGCGGTCGATTCTTTTTTGCTCAGATCCATTGAGTTCGATTCTTGTTGAAAATGTAGGGGTTCAAAGGACGAGGTAAAGATTAAATTCGAAATAATACTTCACATTTCACTTTTTTTTTTTAAACTTTGAAAGGGCTTTGTTTTTAGAAATGGATCTTCGCAAGCCACTTACAATACAGATGTGTTGCCTCAGGGTTCAACCCTTAGGCTAGTGTTCTATCTAATTGAGGTTAATAATATTTCTTTAACCTTTTCTTTTAAATCTTGTTAGCGTATAGTTGCCGATATCGAAAGTTTTCTGCATAAATGTTGTTTTGTAATTGCTAGGGTTCAAATATGTTTTATACGCACTGCGAATGTTTTTTGTAGTCTTTAGTTTTTTGTCGTGTCGCGCTCGACACATGTTTTAAAATCACTTTTTATAATTTAGACACGGTCTTTATTTTTCAATCAAAATATCTTAAACAACGGATATGGTGTTTTTGTACAAAATTCTATCGGTTAGAGGCGTTTAGAAATTTTGATGAAGTGTGAAAGGGTTTTTGTCTCGTGATTGAGTCAGAAGGGTTTTGTTTTCATCATAAAAGAGTGGAAAATAAGGTGATATGATGCTACAGGTATTTTGGTAACAACGAGGTGATATTTTGTTAAGGATCGAACAAAATATGTTTGAACTGCTCAACGAAGCTAGTGGTCCCGGGTTCGATCCCCGGTAAGGGCAAATATTTATGTGAAGAGCACAAATGTTTGTTACTAAATCTTTGATGTTTCCTGTGTATTTAAGTATTTATTCATCTAAGTATCTGGATGTATATCTTCGTCTAGTACCCATAACACAAGCCTTTAGAGCTTACTTTGGAACTAGATCGATTTGCGTAAAGATTGTCTCCTGATTATTATTATTATTTAATTACGATGACTGTATAGTATACTGGATTATCAAAACCCACAGTCTATAAATAGTTAATGTCAATACTATAATAAGTAACATGTATGGAGATCAAATACCCGCTTAATTGTATGGTTTCAATACCTACTCTACATTGTCGGTTTTACAATTTCTTTGAATTCTATTTCATTACATAATCTAGTGCTGATAAATTTTAATGTCTATTTTGCTTTGGAACAACAGGCTGCCACTTAAGTAAGTCAGCTCAAAAATACAATATTCTTGACAATAGTTTAAGAACTGTCGAAATAATCCAGCTATTTTCATACAAACCCATTGACTAGGTACTATGTTAAGATCACCAGGTACGATATAAAAGGTTGTGTCCATAGTCCATTCAAGTTTTCCACCTAATTTAACTGGAAATGATGAGTATTTCAAGTTTATGGGTACTCCGACCGTCAATGAAACCGGCTCGCGGCGCAAGCGCAGCTCCCGATCTTGATTGTTTTACGTGACGAGGCAGTTTTGATACTTGCGTTACGTAACTGATGCGATGCTTGGACATTTGATACGCAATTATTTATGGGAGCTACTGGTTTGCGAAAATTAGTTTGATTAAGGGCTATTGAGTAATCAATCAGAACTTAAGAGCTTGTCGGTGGAGTAATCGCCAGCCTTGTCTCTTCGGTCCGAGTCTTGACCTCTTAGTACGATGCGGCTTCCACTTTTTCCTTAATTTGATATATATACCCCACTTGCACCAAAATCTTAAACATATTTAAAACGTTCAATGCGTTTAAGATCTTTCAAAATGTATACAGCTGTCATTCGTTAAACATAATTAATGATTTGAATCAAATTTATAATTTTGTTGCAAGTCGCCCTTAAAGTGGCATCACTGTTTGGATTTTATGGTTGTTATATATTTTTATTGGTCTTCCTAAACGAGTAGCTAGAGTTCTATATATGTATTCGTATCGTTGTCTAGTAAGCATAGTACAGGGAATCATAGCTCAATGCGTGTACTGTCCAGTTATTATTATTATAAAGTTAATTATGTAAAATAGTTAGGTAAATCTATACATATAAAACAGTACCGTGAATCACTTATAGACAACGCACAGCCTAAACGGGTGGTCCTAGAGGTTAGAAATTTGGAGGAGACATTCCTCGAGTACCCTAGAAGTGCACTAAGGAGGGATTTCTTGAAATTCCATCTATAAAGGCGTGAAAAGGGGTGAAAAAGTTTGTATGGAAAATACCGCGGGCGAAGCGGGGTCCACTGGTTACTATTATAAAGTTAATTATGTAAAAAAGTTGAGTGAATAACTTATACGCAGTTTTTCCTGTGGTTGCTATTCCAAAATTAAACAAGATACTAAATAATACGACGCCAATTAAGTGTCAATAAAAGAATATTTAAAATGTTTCTGAATTAAACTCTAAACACAGTCTTTAGCCATCTTTATATAAATATCACTATCTATTCCGATTATTGGTAATAAGGATACACACAATATAAAATGTGGAATATCAAAAGCAGTACATTATGAAACTAAGCTCAATTACAATTACACTAAGGTTCAAAGTTGATGTCGAATTTTAGTTAGTTACAGACAATATCCCATTCTCAACCCAATTAACTTTTGACTTTAAACAAGATAATCCTTTGTCTTTTTTGAACTTATAAACTCATTATAATTTATGAGTGCACTGGGAAAATAACGAATTAGGAAGTCAAGTAACTTAACCATAGAATTATATTATAGGCTAGATCCAGATTGGAATCTCTTAACTGGAATTTGAGTAATAATAGGTACTCTAGGTAAATGCTCATTATATTTTTTCATATCATTATCTCAGTTTTTTGTATGATTTTATTTATGCTTTATAATAAACTAGGGGACCCGTCACCGCTTCGCCCGCGGTATTTTGCATGCAAACTTTATCACCCGTTTTCACCCTTTTAGGGATGGAATTTCGAAAAATCCCTCCTTATTGCACGTCAATGGTACTCGAGAAATGTCTCCTCCAAATTTCAAACCTCTAGGACCACCCGTTTAGGCTGTGCGTTGTCTATAAGTGAGTCACGGTACTGTTTTCTATGTATTGAAAATGACTGGATTGGTATCTCGTATCTGGAATTTGAGAAATAATAGGTACTCTTATTAGGTAAATTCGTATTATATTTTGTCATATCATTATCTCAGTTTTGTATGATGTTATTTCTGCTTTATAATAAACAACCAATTAAATGAATCCTTATTTCCTATATTGATTACTGGCCTATGAAAAATCGCTTTTATGAATGTTACTAGCTGTTTGCGCACCTTTGTTTGCTTGTGAATGGGATGAAAGTATCATATGTTTAATTGTAAAATATAGTCTATCCGTCTGCCAAATTTAATCAAAATATCTTCACGTACTTTTCATTTTTAATAATATTAATAGGATAGGATAACTAACTGGTGAAGAACTTTAACCTTTTCAAATAGTTATTGAATTTACGTTTTAGGGTTCCGTACTTCAAAAGGAAAAAACGGAACCCTTCTAGGATCACTCGTGTGTCTGTCTGTCTGTCCGTCTGTCACAGCCAATTTGCTCTGTAACTACCGGACTAGGTTGAAAGGTACACATATGAAAGTCGGTGACCGCAACACGGACGCGTAACGTAAATAAATGAATTTTTAACATGGGTGCCACTTTTGTGGGTAAATTAGAAAATTAAAAATAGAAGTTTTGCAAACTATATCATGTAACATATCAAATAAAAGGGCTCATTGTGAGAATCTTAAATATATATATTTTTTAATTTTGATACAAATAGTTTGGAAGTTATTTACGCAAATGCAGAAAATAGTTCTTTACCTATAGATTACAGGAAAACCTATAGAACTCTATGGTATTTAAAGTAACATAGTAAATTTCAGATAATCATGTACGGAACGGAACCCTCTCCACGCGAATCTAACTCGTACTTGTCCGGTTTTTAAATGGTTCTTTTAGATCATAAGTACCAGAGGCGAAGCGTGAGGGTAAGCCGATGTATCATTTCTATTTATAAACATTATAGGTATTATTTCTCATTAAATATTGTATTTACAAAAAAAAATGTATAATGCAATTTTTATGTTATTACAAGAAGTAATTAATAATATTATAATGTTTGAGTTAAGAAAGTATGCATCGGCTTACCCTCACGCTTCGCCTCTGATAAGTACATATATAACTTGCATTGTACTATGGAACTATATATAAATTTGTCGTTTTAAATATCCATTTGGACCATAACGCCGACAAGGCGAGTGGAGTCATGAGGGCGATATCATCTTTATTTCGTGTTCATATATAACTTGTTATGTAGTTGTCTGTTAGCATTGTTGTGCGCAAGCGACGGTTATTATGAATCCTTACTAATATAAATGCGAAAGTGTTTGTTTGTTCCGTTTTCACGGCCAAACGGTTAACAGAATTCCATAAAAATTGGCACAAATATAGCCCGCTATATGGAGATGGACATCTTTATAAATACAAGAAATATGACAAATGCTACTCCTCGGTAGATGGCGCGCGATAAACGAAGTCCACTCGGATTAAGTTGCAGGCGAAAGCTAGTGATGATATAAACACTTACATACATACATACATACATAGCATCACGCCCGGAATCCCTAATGGGGTGGGCAGAGCCACAAGACTACCTGCGGCCACGTTCGATTAATTAGTCCTAAGATGGTATGATGAACCATATGGTGACAGGTGATCAGCCCATCGCCCGTACAGATAGTCCACCATGTTGGAGAGGACCCGTCCCTTAGTCGACTTTTACGACATGCCAGGATGATAAGCATCTGCACGCATTCTATGCTATTTCTTCACTCCCAGTGCAGCAGAGGAGTAAATACAAACACTCAAACTTAATGATAAATGGAATTCACTAGTATTCAAACTAATTACTTTCCAGCAGAATATCATGTTTATTGTCAATCATATTGCATGTTGCATGTGGTTCGCACTCGCTTCGCTCGTGGACGAAGGCTTGCTTGCCGCATAGAACACCGGTTCGGGATTCGATATCGGTGTTAGGCATAGTCGTCGAGAGATCGCTCAGCGAATAAGAGAATTGCACCTCTATAGACTGTTCGATAAGAAATATAGCCCTCATTTATATTTCGTTTTTTTAACCTAGATTAGGTAATCAATTTAGATATTTCTTTATTTTAATTATTATTATTATTACGACTCTTAGAGGCTTTATACATCTCTAAGTCACTTAACTTGTCCAGACGCGGAGACTATACATCTCCCTTATTAGTTATTTAATATAATTAATTTGTAGGCATTACGTTTGTTTCATACCCTTTTCATGTGTTAGTTTTAGTTAAAACTCTTATGTAAAAGTTGGAAAAAAAAGGCTTACTGCTGAGTTTCTTGCGGCGTTTCTTCTCAGCAGATGTCACCTTTCGAAGCGTTGGTAGATTCAGACATGTGAAAGAGCCCATGTGGCCTACTTGCAAAATAAATATTTTCATTTTAATTTCATTTAGTATTTCTGTGTAAATATGCTATTCTAAAGTAAATAAGAACCGGTAACAAATATATAATTTATGTAATTTTAGGGTTGCTCGTATTTTTCTTGCTATTAAGTATATATTTTATAATAAAGCAATTTTCAATAAGACGGCTTATCAATATCGTTTACATTATTTAAAATTCTAAAAGAAATTAATTATAAAAATGATGTTTAATCAAATTTATTTCATTAAATATGTGTTTTTTTTAAATAGCATCTCAATTAATGATTTTTCCTTTTTTAATGAGTCTTAAATATTTTAATTTCAGTTTCTTTAATTAAAGTTAAATATTTTCACCAATTTCAAAGCTAAGTATAAAATTTTAATACAGCTAAATTTTATTTTTGATAATATGCTATATTTTAGAAGATTTGCCATAGCATTTTTTGTCAGCCGTAATAATTATACTTCCTGTTCACTTTATTACATAAATGAGGTAACAAGTGACATTATGTTTGTTTTAGGAACGAGTATGACTGCTTTAGAGATATGAATCAGAATCTTAAACATTTTACGCGCATGCGCAGGTTTTAAACGGTTATTGTCTTGTTAAAAGTTTATTTGACAACTTAATCATCTTGAATCCTGTTAAAAAAAGGTTAAACTTTACGACAACAATATTTTATGCGAGTTATGTAAGTTTATAATACATTTTACCTTAATTAAAAGCATCATTAAAAAAAGCACATAAAAAAATAATACGCTAATTAATTTAAATGCAAATTAATTGTTTTCATATGTTTTATGGTTTGTTGATTAAACTGTTTTTTTTTTTAGTTTAATAGAAGAAATTCATATATTTTTAACAGTGAAAAAAAATCATCAAACCACGAAACGTCACACAAAACGGATAACTTAAAAACTAAAAAAATAAGAAAAAATGAAACGTGCCCAGGTTCGAGATGCGATTGGTTTGTTGCTTGTTGCTGTCGACAGATATCCGGGCTTGTCTGTACGAACCAGGAATGGGTGAATGCCGGGTTAAGGCCCGGGTTCAGGCCCGGGGCGGGCCCGGGCAGGCCCATCACCCCGGGCAGCCCTGGCCGCTGGTGGTGATGGAACCCCGAGGCCACCGCGTAGTCCATAGCCACCGCCTGATACGGCAACATCATACAACTATACGCTCATTCTCAATCGCAAGTATCAAAACCGTTCCGTCCTATCATAAACACTCAGCTGTTCCGGATTAGTTCTCGAATGTCACTTCACACGCGTTAGGGTTGCAGTTCTATTCAAGGGTAGACCGGGGAAAAGTCACGCACAACCACCCACTTAATAAATATTCTGGGCATATATCCGTTTTTAAGTGGACGTGACTCGCGAGCGACTGTCCGTCCACGTACCGGCCGATTATCGAAAACAGTTGCACGACCCCCTCCTGCGACCGCGGACGTGCAACTGAGGCGAGGCACGCGCGAAACAACACTCTATCACACGCTCGGCGCGGAGAGCGGGACGCGGCTATCCCAGAACGAAGGACGGCGGCATCGATCGGACGTCATCGCCAACTTAAAAGGCTGCGTCGTTACACGGCCCGTAATAGGCGGTTACGTGATTGGGCGTGGCCTAACCTATTAAGTTGAATAGTCGCGTTGTGATTGGTTGAAATTGGTAGTAGTCTTCTACGTGATATGTTCAGGAATACGTTTATAGCGGGTGCTCATAGAATATAATAAGTGAGTTGTAGTTTGGATGCGCGCCAGTCGGATCCGTGTTGCGGTTTTCATTCCCGTTTGTGTAATGGTTTTTAATTATCGGTTTGAGCACCGTTAATGGGTGAGATGCGTGGTAAACGGATGCGTTGGGTGAATGGACGTGGGCGTGGCCACACCTGGCTATGACATGCTGTCTGGAGGAACGTTGCAAAAACTAATTTATTAAACACTGTCTCTGTAGCTCTGTAATAGCTCACTAGTTTTAAAAATGCTGCTATAGTTTTTGCATCGGCTCTGCGAGCACAAACAGCAATTCAGCGCCTCGATTCGGGAACGCTAAGTGATTCTGTAGCGACTCATAAGCCAGATTTCTCATCCCACTTTTCCGCAGGACGCGTAATGCGTAAGAGCGAGATGAGAGATCTGGCTTACGAGTCGCTACAGAATCACTTAGCGTTCCCGAATGAGGCGCCTGAAGAGGCTTGGATATCGATTGGCTCATTCGGTTTGTTAATATTTAAATGCTTATCACCGAAACTACGAAAAATTCAATTCAAACTATCAACTATTACTATTAATCGATGCAAATTTAAATCTTGATAACCGCAAATAAAGTTCAAAATCAATTTCCATAACAGCAAACTTGACATTTTTATGAGTGCTACGCGAGTGCACTGATAAGTGCTACGAATGCTACGTTCGCTACGCCGTAGCAATGACCCCGAACATTTCATAATTCAATGGAGATGAAAATCAATCGCTTCGTCACTTCATCATAAACTCTTGCGCAACCGACAAATCAGGCGCCTCATTCGGGAACGCTAAGTGATTCTGTAGCGACTCATAAGCCAGATTTGTCATTCCACTCTTCCGCACGACGCGAAATGCGTAAGAGCGAGATGAGAGATCTGGCTTACGAGTCGCTACAGAATCACTTAGCGTTCCCGAATGAGGCGCCTGAGGTCGAAAAACCCGTAATAGTAATTTGATTCATTTGCTTGCTTACTGGAAACTTTAAAAAGTTAATGTATTTACAAAGACAAAACGATCTTTATGGCGAAACACATAGTTATTACTATCACCAAATCAGTAGGTATACATGTAGGTGAATAACGTAAAAACTATGATAAATTTAAAGAATGTGATATCAAGTAAGTACCTACCTAAAGCTCAGGCTTAAGAAAGTATTAAAAAATATACTGCTCGCTTAACTCGCACATTAAAATTAAAATTAATTTACTTAAAAATCACTTGTAAATGTTCCTAAAACAGTCAAATAATAAATACGTGAAAAACATACAGCTACAGGGGTCGCTTTGACCGCGACCGCACTCAACCCAGAAGGACTCCATACGAGTTCGAAATATGTCGGACTCATTTCTGCCATGTGTTTTTCGACTGTTCCTAAAATAGTATATGTTCGTACAATGTAAGTTGGTCCCCAATCAATACCAGGCGCCTCATTCGGGAACGCTAAGTGATTCTGTAGCGACTCATAAGCCAGATTTCTCAACCCACTCTGCCGCATGACGCGTAATGCGTAAGAGCGAGATGAGAAATCTGGCTTACGAGTCGCTACAGAATCACTTAGCGTTCCCGAATGAGGCGCCAGGGTTCCAAAGTGCCATATGCGACTTAAAACTTACAAAAATAAGTAGTTCCATGCTTTAGATATGAACTGTGACCACCGGGTGGTACTCCTGCAACCCTGAAACCCCTAGACCACGATGTTGTTTGCAGATCGAGCGAAAACCAGCTGTGTATTCAACGGGGGGCTTCAGTGGCCATTACTAGGCGCGCCGCATACTAACTGCGAACTTGAACCCTAGTATTGATTCGGGACCAACTTACATTGTACGAACGTATACTATTTTAGGAACACTTGAAATACACGGCAGAAATGAGTCCGACGTGTTGCGAACTCGTATAGAGTCCTTCTGGGTTGAGTGCGGTGGTGGTCAAAGCATGTTTTCCCAGCCGTATGTTTTTCAAGTATTAATAATGTCTCACGAAAGTTTAAATGCAAAGCTTAAAAAAAAATGGGTCAAAATTAGAGAAAAATACATCTATATTGGTCAAATTTTTTTCATGTTTTATTCTACGATGTTGGTCTAAAAACAGTTTTTTCGGAGATAATTGTAGATTTCGTGTAAGCGCCATAAATTTTGAACAGTCTAACGAATACTGTGACGTCATAGTTGTCGTCCATTTTGTATGGAGTGTGTTTGCGATTGGTATGAACAATGACTTTTCAAAGCTTCATAACTCATAAAATAAACAACATAATAATGTTTTGCGTACACTGATCGGTTTCTATTACTCAGCACTTTCCAATGCAAGATGAAAAACAAATTATGCTTCTTCCCTATTATCACTCTCCAAAAATCAAGCCAATCCATTTCACTATCGCATTTATAATATTACTTAGTAAAGACGTAACAAATATTTATGAGAAGGATAATGAAATCAAGTTTGCAGAATTCATGTACGGAAGCGACTCGATACAGCAATTATCCGACATCTATCTAACGCTGCCCCGGACGCTGCGGCTTCCGGCGATTCTAACGCCATCATGTGGTTCACACGTTGAACTATCATTATGTTAGTAAACCATGATTATGACCACAGACCATATAGTCAATAGACTCCGCATAGCTGGCTGGCTCCTGTATGCTAATATTAGAATCAAAAAACTAAAAGCGACGCGGCTAGACACAGGCAACCTTGAACGCACCGATCACAGCGCTCTTAAAAACCCTCGTGCCGCGCAAGTTTGGAAGTCTTAATCATGGATTTAAATTGTTAATTAAGACATGCTATACAGTGACCGCGCTGGAATATGGCACTCGTCAGGTTTGCGAAATTCGCAAAGCTGCAATTAGTGCTCATCCGACAGCGGTAATGAGTGCACGTGAAATATCATAATCAGTGTATTCACTTTTCCTCTGTGTCTCATTATGCCGTGTTGTCGTTTAAAGATGCAGCAACAATTCAAAGAACACTTGTAAGTAGGTACTATATTTAAACAAAATAATTGATATAAATTTTCTAACGTGTTTTTAACATTATTGATCGTAAAATGGCCGATGCGTGAAAGAGAACGCAACTGTTACAGTAACAGAAAAGGAAATGACACTATTTATCACCATTCACGCACTAATTCATGAATATGACCACAGATTATCACTGTAAAATCAATAACAATTTAAATCTATGGTTTTAGCGTTTGTAAAAGTTACACTTAGAGGTGTCTTAGGATACAATACAATACAAATACTCTTTATTGAACACCACATAAAACATATTGGAAAAAGACAAAGAAATAAGTAACACGGGTAATATAGGATAGGATATATAGTCTGTGATTATGATAGACCAATGATCACATGGATGCATCTGGCGTAGGTCAGTGTAACGGTTTAATACAGGGTTTGTGTTGGTTTTGCGGAAAGGTCAAGTACTTTGTAATTTCTTTTCCAGTTAAATGTCGTACCTACTGAATAGTTTTTTATCGGCGGCGTTTCTTCTCAGCAGATGTCACCTTTCGAAGCGCTGGTAGATTCAGACATGTAAAAGAGCCCAGGTGGCCTACTTGCATAATAAATTTCATTTTCATTATGTATTGCTGGGCATTCGTTTGACTGACTCAGCTAAAGCGAAGACAGGGTCTAGGATAGAACACGCTTGCCCAGAAAACGCCTATTCACTCTTACCTTGAAGACACCAAGATTGTATTCAGGAAATACAGACGCTGGGAGAGTGTTCCACACCTTATCGATGCGTACCAAAAAGGATTTCGCACACCGCTTAGTACGACTCCTAGGAAATCCAATGACATTTGAATGAAAACCCTCCCGACGTCTGAGGCCGGTGGCAGAATGTGGATGGCGGGTGATAGTAAACTAATACAACATAATAATCAAAATAAAATAAATGTACACTTAATTAAATCTAAAAGTGTCCCCGCGACATTCTTCCGGAGATGCTAGCAGCCTTTCCTCACTTGTGTTGCAACGCTAACGCGAGGATGCTACCAGCTCCTGAGTCTCCGGTTACCCGACTTTAAGCAAACGAATGTTTTAGGCCAAGATTCAGCGAGTGATTATTTGTAGTATCTAATAGTGTTTATGTTTATGGAGAGCCTGAAAGAAGCAAGGAAGAAGCAGAAGGAAAACATTTATTCACTAACACAGAGGATGACGCAGAAAATGGTGGTGTGTGTGTCCTCGCGGCAGTGAATGGGACACTGGCTCAGCATAATGCTGAGGTGTAAGACACCTGCAGCGCTGATTTTCAGCCAGCACCGTCTGTGACTCACGGAGCGGTATCCAATCATACTGCATACTAATAATATCTATTTAGCCTGTGTTCAGCAAGGGAAAAGCGTTGAAAGTTGTAGTAGGAAATGCAAAAACTCCAGTCTGAACTCGTTTGTATTAGGTACTCCTATTATGAGGCTGTTCACATCAATGCCAAACATTACCCGACCGCGAAGATTTTTTTTATCGCTGTATTTTTGGAGACTGCGTATTTTCAGGATAAAAAGAAGTCACTCACCGGCCCATAAACTTTCTTTATGCAAAAAATAACGATGCTTAGCGATGCGGCTACCTTTATTATCAACTTAATAAGCCAAGCCAACCATTCGTAACAGAATAAATTGCGATATAACCTAAGCAATGTCGAATAGAGACACAGATATTAGGAAGCGGTTTTCATTGATCATCACTTGTGCTACAAAATGATAAATAAATCGAAGTGGATCAAACCTTTCCCACTTAGGTTTCCTAGAAAAACTTTACTTTTCCACTGTCGTAATAGTTATTTTGGTTCAGTAGGTATACCGTAAAAGCGGTCTGGTTATAATCAATGAACTGACCGTTCAAACGGACACGGTCACGAAAAGTGGACGCGGAGATACGCGGGGAGAGGTTATAGTGGAAACGGGAGCGGGGGAGATAGCGAGAGCGGAAGAAGAAGCGGAACGTTGAGCGGTTTTGTTATGCTTATTGGAATCTAATAGGAAAATAGAAAGTTGTCATACTCTCTCACTAGTTTCAGTAATCAATGTATCAGCGCCTCTCCGACCTTGTTAGAGTTAACATTTCAAATATTAAAAAAAAAAAAAAATTGCAATTTATACGTGTTAATCTCACAATCAATACATATAAAACAGTACCGTGACTCACTTATAGACAACGCACAGCCTAAACGGGTGGTCCTAGAGATTCGAAATTTGGAGGAGACATTTGTCGAGTACCCGAGGAACGTCGACGTACGTCATACGTCGAGTAGTAGAGGTGCACTAAGGAAAGATTTTTTTGAAATTCCATCCCTAAAGGGGTGAAGAGAGGTGATTAAGATTGTATGGAAAATACCCCGGCCGAAGCTGTGGCGGGTCCACTAGTAGATGAATAAACTTTATAGACATCCTAAACTATATTTTTCCATTACATTTTATGTATGTATGTATATAAAACGCTTTATTGGACATCAAAAACACCTTAAAAATTATAAAAAATTAAAACCACACACATACAATACATACAATACATTTTGTTCATGTATCTTGACTTTTACCTTTACTGGTTATTTCATTAGTCGCTTTTCCTCACACCATGCGCACGCGCTGGCCGCATTTAAAAGGCAGTGTCCAAGCCGTCTTCTTATTGGTTAATTCGTGATTTTATTTTTTCTCCACTTAGGCCAATGCGACAGGTGCTTGAACCTGTTCACGAACTTGACATTCGATTTTTGAAATGTACCAATCGCAGTTGCTCGATATTTTTTTATATACTTTTATTTATTGGAAAATTTGAATGCGTGACAACGTATAAGGTTTTTTTGGGTGCGTGTTTGTCTTCAGCCGCTTTTGGTAAAGTAGTTGTTTCGATAAAGCAGTTTTGTCGTGTATTCAAGCTTTAAAAGAAAGTGTGTGTGTGTCAGCTCTGACGCACGACAGTTTACTCCTTACGAACGATTATAAAATAAACCAGTACCCATCATACCATGCTTTTCATTTTGTCATTTGACAGTAAATAATAAAGTTTCATATTGAATATAAACATGTCACTCATTGAATACAATAATTAATTGACACTTCGGGTCCCGTCGTCTTCCGATTGAGATCCGAGTTTTACCGATGGAAACATATTATTCACTATATCTGTATGCAATGCGAAGCGACCGACGCATCTTCGGCTAACATCGTGTGACTTCGTGTGCCTCTGTACCGTGTGACAGTGTGACATCGTAGTTTGATTTTACTCCCCATAATTTTTCATACCCCGGGCTTATATATGAAAATCGATTCTTAAGGAGTCAACTCCAAAAACCGGTCAAGTGCTAGTCGGACTCGCGTGGAGAGGGTTCCGTACTAAATTATCGACAGCCTATTTTTTTCGAATCAATTAGACGAAAGCATTTACAGAGGTTAGAAGTTAGGTGACCATATCAAGGAGGTTTAGCGTAAATAACCGAATTCAATTAGGGGTTCCTCCTCTGCTGCACTGGGAGTGAAGAAATAGCATAGAATGCGTGCAGATGCTTATCATCTTGACATGTCGTAAAAGTCGACTAAGGGATGGGCCCTCTCCAACATGGTGGACTATCTGTATGGGCGATGGGCTGATCACCTGTCACCATACGGTTCATCATACCATCTTAGGACTAATTAATCGAACGTGGCCACGAGTAGTCTTGTGGCTCTGCCCACCCCATTAGGGATTTCGGGCGTGATAATATGTATGTATGTAGTTAGGGGTTACTTTTGGGGGATAAATTAGACAATTTATAAAAGGATTTGTAAAATGCAAAGTGCATCACGTGGCATATCAATTGAAAGGGTTTGTCATAAGAAAATCAAATTTATTTGTTTTTATTATTTTAAAATGCATAGTTTGGATATTCAAGAAAGAAAATTCCTTTCCTTCGGATTTTCCCGTAAACCAGGAGTGAGAATAAATATATCGTATGTTTTTTTCAGAATGTTAGGTTCAGAAGTTTCGGAAATAAGGTGGGAATGCTCTATTTACTTATATATTCTACTTTGGGGTGTGACAGACAGACAGACATGAGAGAGATCATAAGGGTTTCTTTTCATTCATCATAAAATTATATCGCAGGATGATCGGAACCCTAAAAAGGATTTCTTTCAAATCATAATTTGAAAGGATCAAAGTAATAGAGTGCTATTACGAAATATTATAAAATACTAGCTTCCACCCGCGACTTCGTCCGCGTGGACACCCTAATCATTTTCATACCTACCATATACATAAAAAAATTCATAAAAATCGGTCCAGCCATTTCGGAGGACGACCACAAACACCTTGACACGAGATTTATATAGGTATATGATAGATTTTAAGTTTTCTTTTTAAATAAGTAGGACGAAATTGTTAAATCAATTGTAAAGATGACTGGCATGTAATTTTCTGTGTAAAATCTCTTTATTAATAGTTTATCCAGAGATAATCCAATTTCGATTCAATTTGGAGCCGTACATAATTGCCAGCGCAGGCGCAGGTTTGGGTGATCTTAATAATTCTGCCATGTAATAGTTTCAGTAATTGATTCGTTTTGAATTATTTTCCTGAGATTCTTTCAAATATTATACCTAACAGTTGATATCCATGACTTTACCTGTGTAAAAACAAAATTGTTTACATTTTTCTTCTGGAAATTGTGATAGTTATTATCAGTTGAATATATTGGACGTTTCTAGGGTTTAATAAACAAAAATACTTTCACCTCACGGAAAGTTTCAAAGCGAGATGCAATACTAATATGATGTTATTGCTTCTACTGGCTATTTACATTATACAATACAATACAATACAATACTCTTTATTGAACACCATTAAAAGAACAGAAAAGCATACACTAACAAAATAAAGTTAGGGAACACTATGCGGTCTTATCGCTAGATAGCGATCTCTCTCAGACAACCACAACAGACAAAATAATGAGCAAAAAAATTTAACCTTGGCAGGTGGTGCAAAATTTAACTTAACACATTTTCTAAATTTATAAGCACTCACAAATACGAATATATATACATAATATACATAAATAAATAAATACATATCACACACACACGCACACACGCACACACACACACACACACACATTATTTTATTATTGTGAGTTTTGTAATGTAATTTTTTTCTATGTAAGGCGGATGTGGGTTTTGTTTTAAAATAAATAGCATCACACTGACTTCACTTATACTCAGGCGCGAGATAGGAGCAATTTTTAGTGAGCCAAAAGGGGGGGGAATTGCCCCGGGCAAAAATTGGTATCAATATCAAATCTCTGCCGATTACGTATAACTTTTGCGTTTGTGTCTCGTAAATTAGGTATTAACCCGTCAGCTGCCTACAACGGCATGTTTATCTGTAAAGTTGAATTTGTGTCTAGAAACCATTTAGAAAGTAAGACACGAGTGGCTGAAATTACTCGTATCTAAGACCATAAGTGAAAAAGAAAACAACTAGGCACCTATATGAGTGTGCAGTAGCGCGTTTATCCAGTCAACTCATCTCATCCCTCGCCCCCCTACCCCGATACGGGCTGAATCCTAATCAGCATCGATCGCCCTACATCTCGCGATCGACGACCTGGCCTTCGGGTATATTGGTACGGGGTCGCACGTATTTAACGTGTTGTCGTTTACCTATTGGCAAATAATACTATTACTTAGGCCCAGTTTTATAAAGCTACTAGTGGACCCGCCACAGCTTCGCCCGCGGTATTTTCCATACAATCTTTATCACCTCTCCTAAAAGGATGAAAAGAGTTGATAAAGATTGTATGGAAAATACCTACCTATTAGTATAATAATATATAGTAGGATGACTATACTAAACTGTTAATTAATACCAAATGTGTAAATATTTTCAACGTTGACTCTACCTATTTAATAAATTCTCAGCTTTATTACTAATTCTGTTCAAAACAAACATACCAACATAAACAACAAACATAACATTCACTTACGCCAAAATAAACATGTCCAAGTCGCAATCTCCATATTACCCCAGAATTAGGGAAGATCACGCGTTAAGATGGCAACCCCGATGCTTTGATATGAATTAAGATATTCTAATTTTAATTGTCCACGCTGGGTTGCCAGGGCTCGGGGTAAATGGACGTTAATTAAAAGATGTTTCAGGGATCTGCGATAGATCAAAAGAATTTGTCATGTTATTTATTACTTTATTAGCTTTCGTGTTTTAGAATTTATAAATGATAAAATCGTTAAATGGAAAAAGTCTGTACATTGCAGATAGCAATGAAAAAAATGCAATGGGGCTTCAGAACGAGCAACACAATACATCCCAATGGATTATTAATTTTATAGGGTGATGTGTGAGTTTTTGGTCCCTATATTTATATGATGTATGGAAGGTTGCGAAAGGATGAAATAAACTTGAATTAGATATGAGAATTTATATTACAGTAAAATATGTACATAAGAGAAATTAAATCAATTAGTCAAAGCGATTCGAAAATAACGAAGTGGTTGCCACGGTAACTCAGCGGCGCAGACTGCAGCGGCGCAGCTCACGCATGCGCCGGGGTGTGTAGAAAGGCCGGCCACACTACTCCCCTGCCGAGACCGGTGCTACGGTCGTAAGTGGTAGTAGTCAGGGAAGTTGACTCGGCGTCCACTGCGCGTTGTCTTCGGCTGGTTCGGCGGTGTAGGTGGCGCTGGCGCGACCACCAGTGGTGAAGTTGCCTCCTCCCTGGCGGAGAAGGCCGGTTTGAGCCGGTCGATGGACACGGTGATGATCTTGCCATTGACCTCAATGTCGAACGTCTTGTCCCTCCGGCTGATGACCTTGAATGGGCCGGAGTAGGGGGGCTCAAGAGACCTGAGAACCTGCCCTTGTCTCAAGAAAACATGAGATGCAGTGGCGAGTTTCCTGGGAACAAAGAAAGTTTTTGTTATGTGCCACTTTGCTGGTTGTGGCGATAGTCTGGTGATGTGGGTGCGAAGTCTTGACGCAAAATCTGCTACATCACTTGGCGTTACGTCATGTTTGGGTTGTAAGAATTCGCCAGGTAGGCGTAATGATTCACCATAGACAAGCTCGGCTGCTGTCGCCTGTATGTCTTCTTTCCAGGCCGTGCGAATGCCAAGCAGCACCATTGGCAGTGCCTCCGACCAGCTTGGATTATCATGGCACATGATGGCTGCTTTGAGTTGACGGTGAAACCTCTCAATCATACCGTTAGCGGCTGGATGGTAAGCGGTTGTAGTATGATGGTTGGTGCCCATTAAATCTGCTATTGCTTTGAATAGTCGCGACTCGAACTGACGTCCGCGGTCTGTGGTCACATGTACTGGACATCCAAATCTGGCTATCCATCCGGATACGAAAGCCATTGCACAGGCTTCAGCAGTGATGTCTGCTAAGGGGTATGCCTCAGGCCAACGAGTAAACCGATCGATTGCAGTGAGACAATACCTGTATCCGTGTGAGTGAGGCATGGGACCAATGAGATCTATGTGCACGTGTTGAAATCTTGATGATGGTGTGTGAATTGGAGAAAATGGAGCGGATGTATGACGTGTAACCTTGCAGTTCTGGCATTGATTGCACTCTCTAACCCAATTGCGGCAGTCTTTGCGAATACCAGACCAGACGAAACGCTGTGTGATCGACTTGATGGTTGCTGCGGCGCCAGAATGACTGAGGTTATGAATTGTGTCGAATACCTGACGGCGGAACTTGCTCGTCACGTACGGTCTCTGCGTTCTTGTTGACGTGTCGCAATACAGCTGTTGGCTACTACCTGGTATACTGACTTTCTGTAACTTCAGGTTGGTACCACTTTGTAGCAGTGCCTTCAGCTCGCTGTCGTTCTCCTGATCAAGAGCGAGAGCGGCATAGTCCACAGGCGAGATTATTTCTTCCACACGTGATAATGTGTCAGCCACGACGTTTTCCTGTCCTGGAACATATTGTATATCGGTTGTAAACTGTGCGATAAAATCCAGATATCTATATTGGCGAGGGGAACATTTGTCTCGTGAGGTGCTGAATGCGTGAGTCAGTGGCTTGTGGTCTGTATAAACGGTGAAATGTCTTGCTTCAACCATATATCGGAAGTGTTTAATGGCTTCGTAGACGGCTAACAGCTCTCGATCGTAAGGACTGTATTTGGACTGTGATGGGCGGAGCTTACGAGAGAAGAATCCCAGTGGCTGCCAGGAATTACCATTGCGTTGCTGGAGAACAGCACCAATTCCAGTATTTGAAGCATCCGTATAAATTGACAAGTCCGCGGTCATGTCAGGATGAGCAAGTAAAGTAGCTTGGGAGAGACTTGCCTTGCAATCTTCAAAGTCTTTGAGTTGTTCCGGAGACAATGTGATTGGCTGATTACCTCGCATCTTGGGGCCTGACAGGACAGCATTGAGAGACGCTTGTATTTGGGCAGCACCTGGTAAGAAACGACGATAAAAGTTAGTCATGCCCAGAAATCGGCGAAGCTCTTTTACCGTTTTGGGCACTGGAAACTCCTGTATTCCTTGAACCTTCTCTGGTATAGGTTGTATTCCAGCTGCTGAGACCTTGTAACCTAAGAACGTGATTTCTTTCTGCCCGAAGAAACACTTAGATGAGTTTAGCAGCACTCCGTACTCGCTAAGACGCTGGAATAACGCTTCCAGGTGTTCCAGGTGTTCGTCATCTGAGTGAGAGAATACCAAAATATCATCAACATACCCGAAGCAGAAGTCGAGTCCCCTGAGCACTTCGTCTATGAACCTTTGGAAGGTCTGACCTGCATTCCGAAGCCCAAAGGTCATAAAAGGAAATTCGAATAGTCCAAATGGGGTCGTAATAGCTGTTTTCGGAATGTCTTCTTCAAAAACAGGAATTTGGTTGTACGCCTTTATGAGATCAATTTTTGAATAAATCGTGGTACCTGCCAGCTGATAAGAGAAGTCCTGAATGTGCCGAAGTGGATAGCGATCAGGAATTGTCCGTGCATTCAGGGCTCTATAGTCGCCACATGGCCTCCAACCGTTATCCTTCTTAGGAGCCAGGTGTAGAGCTGAAGACCAAGGGCTTTCTGACCTACGAGCAGTGCCACTCTGGAGCATGGCCTCGAACTCCTTCTGTGCTATTTGCAGACGATCAGGTGCAAGGCGTCGCGGACGGCTGGTAACTGGAGGTCCAGGTGTTGTCCGAATGTGATGAACCGTCGCGTGCTTGGGCGTGACGGTTTTACCTGCTGGTCTCGTGATGTCAGGGTACCGCTTCAAGATGGCATGATATCGAGTGTCACCTGAGACAGCTTTCACTGATGAAATGGCTTCTGTTGCCTTATTGCTTGGCACCTGGACTGAGAGAGTAGTGACACTATCGATTAGTCGATAGTTTCGACAGTCTACCAAAAGGTTGTAGAAGCTAAGGAAATCTACTCCAATTATGGGTTTCGTGACGTCGGCTACGACGAAATTCCATGAAAAGCAGCGACGAAGTCCTAAGTTCAACTCCAGGTGTATGGTTCCATATGTAGGAATCACCGAGCCGTTTGCAGCACACAACTCGTATTCTGTTTTCTTCCGGCGTTCTCTAATGAATGATCTGGGGTAAACACACAGGTCTGATCCCGTATCTATCAGAAACTGTACCTTAGAGTGTTGATCAGTGATGAAGAGACGGCCAGATGATTGGGGACAGTCGTTTACCGCCATTAACGACCGTCGTTGGCGTTTTCCAGCTTGAAGGTGCAGGGGGTGACGCACTTGTTTGCGTTCGCGCCAAAACAGTTATGATACCAACAGTGATTGGGGTTTCCCTTGCCTGCACGGGAGCGGGAGCGAGAGCGAGAGTAGCTTCGACGTCTCCAGCGCTGCGTGCTGCGAGAGCGGTTAAACGGCGTGCTTCTCTTTTCTGCCACCAACGATGCCACCTGCTTGGTGAGTTCTGCTACTTGCCTTATAAGTTCCTCGTTACCCTGCGGCGAGGTCGTGCTTGATGGAGTAGCTGGCCCGCGTGACGTACTTGCGTCTTGTGACGTCACCAGGGAGTTCGTGGCTGCGACGTGTGATGCTAGCGGCGCTACGACTTCGTGAACGCGGTCTGCCAGCGTTGCTAACACGTCCAAGGGGCTATCCTCCTGACAAGCAAGTATGGTTTGTACATTAGTGGGTAGCCTGCTAGTCCACATCGTTCGGATCAAGCCGTTAGGATCGCTCGTGGTTCCTGCTAGTGACTGCATGTGGCGCAATAATTGTGAAGGCCTCCTATCGCCAAGCTCGGCATGCGTCAGTAGTTGCTTAAGCCTTTTTTCACGAGACTGTGATAAGCGATTAATAAGCTCAGTTTTAAGCTTTAAGTATTTTTCTGTCGGCGGCGGCGACGTTATTATGTCTTTTACCTCAGCAGCAGTGTTGTAATCTAGTTGAGCAACGATGTGATGAAATTTTGTGGCATCGGCCGTTATATTCGAAATACAGAACTGACCTTCGACTTGCGCAAACCATAATTCGGCGTCCTCCGGCCAAAATGGCGGAATCTTCACGCTTACACGGAATATAGTTTTATCCTCGTCGTCATTCGTCGTTGGTGAGCTTCCTACGTTCGTATGTCCTTGGTCGAACGGCATCCTTCTTTTATTCTTAGTCGGGGTCACCAGTATAGAGTGATGTGTGAGTTTTTGGTCCCTATATTTATATGATGTATGGAAGGTTGCGAAAGGATGAAATAAACTTGAATTAGATATGAGAATTTATATTACAGTAAAATATGTACATAAGAGAAATTAAATCAATTAGTCAAAGCGATTCGAAAATAACGAAGTGGTTGCCACGGTAACTCAGCGGCGCAGACTGCAGCGGCGCAGCTCACGCATGCGCCGGGGTGTGTAGAAAGGCCGGCCACAATTTCATGACTGTTTGTCTGTTTGTATGTGCGTGATATAATTTTAAACTAGATTTTAATGCATGTTTCGATATTATATTAAGAGCAATTTTGTACATGATATAGAGATTCGTACAAGAGAGGATTGTAGTAAAATGGAACAGATTTCCCTACACCCTTGAAATTATGCATTTAAACCATTTATCTACTATATAAATGTTTGTTTGTTCGTCTCCCGTGCGTTCCTATACCATCCATCCGATAACGATGACTTCGTGCTTCCGATGACACTGTAGTACGCGCGCTTGTAAAGGTTGGAAGGCATTAAAAAAAACAGGGCGTCTATTCGGGAACGTCTAAGTCATAATGTAGCGACTCGGATCCCGCTCTTACGCATTACGCATCGTGCGGAAGAGTGGGATGAGAATCTTGCTCGCGAGTCGCTGCAATATCACTTAGACGTTCCCGCATAGAGGCACTGAGCATTGCAACGCATGCGCATGCCGAGCACAGATGGTTTAATTAATAAAATCCTAAACACTGACGGACAGACAACGCAAAGTCTAAACCGACGGGTCTAGAAGCATGCAATTTTTGACAGGAGTTCCTTCCTAAATCCAACTCCTGAGGAGGTTACACAGGGGATGAAAGTTTGTACGGAAATCGGATAGAAATTCCATCGCCAGTATGGCTACACTAGAATAAATATGTTCTTAAGCAATTTTTAAATGTGTTATTTAAATGTATAATAAAATGAATAAATAGTCTTTTCAATTTAACTGAAGTGTAAAGACTTTTAAGAGGGCACCGACCGTCCAGTGGCGCCCTCCTCACTGTTATGAAAATAACTGAAATTTTCTGTCCATGATTTTTTTAACAAAACAAAATTCTACAAAACGTGAATGTATACATATAATGTTTATTCCAAAATATATATCGAAGACATTAAAAGACATCTCAAAGTCAAAAGCGGTGTATACCCAAAGCAGAAAACTTTGGGAAAGTTGCAAAGTATCATCCCTTAATCCAAGGTACTGCGGGGGTATGCATAACACAAACTTTGACACTTTGCATTTTCGACTCCCAGTCGCAGTACACAACCTTTGAGGTTCACTGACTCCTTAAAATAAAATAAAACAAAAGCCTATGGCCGAATTCAGAAAGGCCACTCAAATTGATCTTAAATTAAAGTGACGTGCAACTACTTAATATCTACTCAAAAACTCAAGTGGCGTTTCTGCATTCGGCCTTTAGTTTATATTAAACATACATACATATTATCACGCCCGAAATCCCTAATGGGGTGGGCCGAGCCACAAGACTACTTGTGGCCACGTTCGATTAATTAGTCCTAAGATGGTATGATGGACCGTATGGTGACAAGTGATCAGCCCATCGCCCATACAGATAGTACACCATGTTGGAGAGGACCCGTCCCTTAGTCGACTTTTACGACATGCCAGGATGATAAGCATCTGCACGCATTCAAGCTATTTCTTCACTTCCAGTGCAGCAGAGGAGCAAGTTATATTAAACATGTGTTTTTAATGAAGAAAAAAGTAGTGAAACTACACATACAGTGTCCCAGGAAATAGTTTCAAACGGAGGTCCAAAAGTTGATCACCTCGAGGGGTACCAGATTCACCCCCAAGTATTTTTCACGATTTTTATCGTAAATAGTTTAGGAGTTATGTGATTTTTTTCAAAATTGCGGCTGAGACTTTCGATTACAATAAAAAGTTATATCGCTTTTTTTTTGGGTGAATCTTATACTCCTTGAGGTGGAGTTCTGGAACTGCGCTTGTCGGTATTTCCTGGGACACCTGCATAATACATGTATTAACTGTAGTTCGACTGCTTTTTTGCTCTATTATGTCTTCTAAAAATCTATTAGATTCCAGTCCTTAGCGGAACCCATATCATGACACCGACACACCTAGCATCGATTTTGACAAAAGTTTTAAACCAACTCTATTCGACATTGGTCAAAGTGTTACAGAAACCGATCGTTGCTATGGTAACGAAATGGCGGTTATTTTTCTGAAGTCCTGACGCCATCTAACGGTGCATTTTATAAATTACGGTTGAAATTCGGTCATACAATAATGGTTTCCCTCAAAAAGCTGGTTAGTTGGCACGTGTTTTTCATTATGTTTGATTGAATACGCTGGCTACGATTATAGCGCCATCTAGTTTAACTGAAATTTAGCGGTTTTTTCCAAGCTACGATCGATAGTTTTATTCATCCATTATAACACATACACCTTTAAATGTCCTTAAGAAATAAGTAAGATACAATCTCAGTACAACGTTTAACTTTGCATATGGGTGCAATTAGGGTGGCTTCGTACTCCGTAGCTAAACTAAATAAATTAATAAGCAACCCTTGCAAGGGTTAGATGAGCGCGATATGTTAACCCTTCAACGCTTATCTTGTACAAAATAAAAATTTGCATTTTGGAAAAAGTAATTTATTTTTTAACGTTATCAGTGGCATTTATTAAATTATGTTAGTTCCGAGTTTTTATACTAGATGGTTTAATAAAATAAAAATGAAATGTTGGATTTTGGCAATTTTGGTGTAAGAAAAAGCTGTATTAGTGCTTTAAAGACACTGACTATTTCAAAAAACAAATTCAATGACTGTCAAACAGAAAAAAATAACACTTTTAGCCATTAGTACTACTTTATCTATACTAAATTATAATAAATTCAAAACCTAATTATGTTGTTTGATTTGCTTAGACTGGCTATTTGATTTTAGAGGTAGTTCTAGAACAGTGTTATTCAACCTTCTTGAGTACGCGACCCGTTTACAAGTAAAAAGGATCTGGCGACGCCCCCATGACCGTATTACTATAACAGTGGTTTCAACGACGAGGTATTAAAAACCTGGCTTGCGACCGTGAACCCCTGAGCAAGAGTATGCGACCCCCAAGGGTCGCCAATATTACTATACTCTTTGGTCGTGACCCACAGGTTAAAGAACACTGTCCTAAAAAATCGCGTTCATAATTCGGCCGCGTCATCACATTCCCTGAAGCGATACTGCGGTCAAGCAAGTGCCCATTATAATAATGTTTTTTTTTAAATCTTAAACTGTATTAAAAATCTTAATTATATGATTGTGTTATGTTAGGCTTAGTCATAGTTTGACGACACGTTTGGCCTAGTTGGTAGTGACTCTGCTTCCGAAGCCAGCGGTCCCGGGTTCGATTCCCGGTAAGGGCAAGGGCAAATATTTGTGTGATGAGCACGAATGTTTGTTCCTGAGTCTTGGATGTTTCTTATGTATTTAAGTATTTATTTACCTATATAAGTATGTATATCGTCGTCTGGTACCCATAACACAAGCCTTTAGAGCTTACTTTGGGGCTAGATTTATTTGTGTAAAGATTGTCCCCTGATTTATTATTATTATTATTTATTATTATTATTATATTATAGTTATAGTATTATGTTGCTTAGCATTAATTAACGCACGCTGTGATTGCCTGTAATTGGGGGAGCAGTTCGTTCAGGATGTGTGTAATGCTTTTATTTCTAACATGAATTTACTGTATCCGCTGTTGGTGATACTATTAAATAAATAAATACTAGTGGACCCACCACAGCTTCGCCGGCGGTATTTATCCATACAAACTTTATCACCCCTTTTCACCCCCTTAGGGATGGATTTTCAAAAAAACCCTCCTTAGTGCACCTCTGGGGTACTCGAGGAATGTATACTCCAAATTTCAAACCCCTATGAGCACCCGTTTAGGCTGTGCGTTGTCTATAAGTGAGTCACGGTACTTTTTTTATATGTATTGATTAAATTTTTATGTAAAGAAGAATGACTTGGTAAAATATAATAATAATAATGCAAACCAAGTTGCAGCCAAATGTTCTATATAGTTACGCCTCCATTCAAAAACGTTGCAACTCACTATAATCATACCTTTATACCGTGTCGATATAACTTTGTTATATAACAAGCATAGCTATAACAGCACCTTATACAGCACGTTTATCTCCCTAACACTTATTAAACCTCTAAAATCTCTAGAAGCCCGGATATGAGGTGAATTGGTATGCCGAACACGCGCCTCCCCCAATGACGAGACATATACGTCTACAGCGTGCAGGCTGGAGGAGTATAACGAAAATGGTTTAATACTTAGACAAGCCTTAGTAACAAGTTTGACAAATAAAAAACCAACTTCAAAAACCCTTTGTAAAGACAGAATATATTTTATCTACACCCATATCATAAAACCTCCATTGGTTAATCAAAAACCGTATGAAATGACCACCATTTTGACAACCAATTAGGAAAAACCAGTGCTGCGATAAAGAAATAACATGACTTCTTTATCGTTTTTAGTAAAGAAATGAGATTAAATTTGGAACAGCTGTCAAAACTCAAGTGGGTCTCTATTCTAGTATCCATAGATATTAAAACAGTTATTGATACGAAACGTCAATTCAGTATGTTTTTTTTAATATAAACTGCACAATATTTGATCTCGAGTGACGTGAGAATAGAGACTTCATCCGTTTGTCTATGATTTAAAAAAAAAATGGTCTTGACGGATGATCGAATTGCCGCCATGTTGACGTTTTGCTGAACGAAAGTAGAATTGTTGTTGAATTGAATAGAAAAAATTGTTTGTAATTTGCATTTTAGTTGAAAATATGAATAGTAAGTAGTGTGTGTGATGTGAAAATGCGCCGGATATCGGAAATATGCAGCCACGATTGCAACAAATAACTTGTTGCCAGCAAATATTGTTTCTGAACCCATCATGGAGGATTTATAATATGTGTGTAGATAAAGTTATGTATGCAACTCTGCATAATTTGGCCTTAAAACACACGTGCGATCTTATTATGAAACTCGCCTATCGGCTCGTTTCATGAAAACCGCACTAGTGTTTTAAGGCCTATCATTATGCAACCGTTGCATAAACTACTATTAGTGATCATAAGTGATTTAACGACACACATTGACTACATCAAGTAACAATGGCATAATGCCAATTGCTCATCATGCTTACGAGGACTGTGAACCAAAGGCGAATATCACCCTTTTCATACAAAAGGCGATAACGATTTTCACAACTTAAATGGTAACCAATGTTGACCAGTTTTTGATAGGTTGTCAGTCAGAACAAAATCTAGGTCTATACGTTTTTTGAATTTTGATTAAAGATCAAGAAAGTCAAATAATGCTGAAATTAGTTTTGTATGAGAATACTGAAACCACAATAAAACTGAATTTAAAGATTATAATGACAAAATCAAAACGTATAGACCTAGATTTTGTTCTGACTGACAACCTATCAAAAATTGGTGAACATCGGTTAACATTTAAGGGGTGGAAATCGTTATCGCTTTTTGTATGAAAAGCCGTAGGATCACACTCCTCTTAAGGGGCACGTGAACGGGCTAGATTTTTAGCAATTTATTTCTGCAATTTGGGCTATTCATTCTCATTAAGTTTACATATAACATCACTACTGGGAATAAAAAGTTAAAGTGTAAAGTTTTGGGATAGCCCGAATTGCGGCAAGAAAATGCCAAGAAAGTTGCTGATGTGCAAGCACCTTTACAAAATGTTTTTATCCAAGGTGCAAAGACGTCAATCGTTGAGGAGTTCTCCTGGTACTTCACCACCGGTTCTATTTTACCACATGCATTTTCATGAGCATAAGTTGCTTCTCAACCTAACCACCCGTGGAATATTTATCATTGAGGAGTCATCCTCGGTCTTCATCATCAGTTCCACTTCAGCAAATAATGCTTTTGAAACTCAACTGTTTGAGTTATTACAGAAAATACCAAAATTGATATATGCGTGCCTATAATATTTGAGAAGTCCCTTCGATTCCTCATACATCCTCTCATCAGACCTCGACTTTGATCACAACGGTACCAACTTGGCCGAATACCCTATCGATTAAAAAAAAAACATGCAGATCGGTCCAGCTATCTCCGAGTAATCGGTGAACATACATATGAAAATATATTATAAATAATAAACAAATTAGGAACCACCTGCTTCGGTTTTTTTGAAGTCGGTTATAAATGTAGTAAACTCATCCCTACTAATATTATAATCTGTGTTAGTTTATTGGTTTGTTGGTCGTCGGGCAAATACTCTACATGCGAGGTTATGTTTCTGCCGTTTATCATCGAAATTGCTTCAGTAATTTTTATTGATCATACGTCATGTTTATTCTTACTGAATATATTAGACAATAAAAGTCCAACAAACTCAAACAAAAAAAGGAATGTCTTTTTGAGCAGGACCCTAAAATTCACTCTTTTGCTCAAGTTAATTTGCTACAAAGTGGACAAATTCTTTAATTCCTACAAATTGCTACTTACAGTTTAAAAGTGCGATTACATTAACTCCCCCACGCCGTCAAATGCCAGTACATTTTTAAGATCTTTTAAAAGAAAAGAGCTGGTGTTTTTAGGATTAAATGAAGGGTCCCGTGGAATTTAATTGATGGAGCAAATTTTAGAAAAACATGCATAGGACATGATGAGTGTTTTACGTACCTAAGTAAGAAACATCTAATAAGTATTTATTTTAACTTTAACTAAAAATCAAATAAATAAGTAGGCTGTTAATGAATTTAACGTACCTACTACACAAAACTAGGCACGGATATACATTATTTCCGAGAATGCTATTTATAACATGCTTCCTGTGAAAACCGATTTTTTTTTGTATTGTATAAAAAGCGTGTATTTAATATAATTGTTTTCACAATTGACATAAAAACGAATAATTATAAACCCTTTCAAAGGCATACATTAAAATTTCTCCCGTCACTTCCGTGTCATTTTCAGAAATAGAAATGAACACATAATGCAGGAAATTTCATGTGCTATAATTTGTGTGATTACTATTTCCAACCTAGAGCTGGAAAGAAGATATTCTCGAAACACTGTTCTTTGGTACTATTTTTCCGATATGACGGCGCAAGCGGCAGTCCCTCAAGGTAGCAAATTCGGAATATTAATTGGGACACCAAACTGTACAAATTAGAACTCTCTGACCTTTTGTAAGAAATAACCTACCCAGTGACTGGCCTACAATTTTGTTTTAGTGTTTAACGATTGCCTGCGGAACCCAAAAGGCCAGGCGAGTGCAGTTTTTGCCGACAATAATGTTCGGAGCCCAATAACGTGGGGTAATTTTTCAATTGCCCGTGTTAGAATTTGAACGCACCTTGTTCTTGGACGACTTTATGTGGTTAGAACCAACTATTGTTTTTAATAAATTGAGGCTTTACCGACCAATTTTATTACCGAATAAGCCTAAGCAATAGATTAGCTGCAGAAAATAAAACATTTGACAGCGACTAATCCGTTGTTAAGGTAGAAATATTTGTTATTTTTGTTGGTGAAATCTGCATGTCGTAAAATCGTGTTGTTATTTCGACGACAGTTTTTTCGGTGTTCTACATTTGATCTGCTGTCTGTGTCTAGTCAGTTTCATCAATTACAATTTGTTATTTTTGACCTTGTGTTGTGGACTTTATAAATAAAATTAAATCCATAAAATATACAATTTATGCTTTTCGTTTCCAAGTTTAAAATATCAATACAAATGTTAATATAAGCAACTGTTATAGTGCGAGAATGATCTTATAATACATTCCGACTTTTTCTCCTTATGCACGGAACTCGAATGAACAATAAACTTTGTGATTGCATGTGTAAGCCATAACCCTAGGCGTATATGACTAAATGAATGCTCTATACGTGTCTTATAACGGTCAATATTGCGTGCGTTATTGTGATATCTATTTAAGTACATTTATATGGACGCATGCGATCTTACACTGCCACAACGAAGTTATTATTTATCGACGCATTGTGTAAGAATACATGCGTCCTAATACAAAATGTACTAAAAACAGATATTTCAATAATGCATTCGACTAAATTTTCTCCTTTAAGCTAAATTTTATTCTTTTGCATAACGCATAACACCATCCACAGTCCCGCTGCAAACGATTTGCATACAATTTTTCTCCCGTGTAATTTTGTTTCTTTTATTCGCTGTCTGTCGATTTTTCAAAGTGACTGTACTTATTGAATTTTCTAAAGAATACTTATTTTGACTAGACACCTCGTTTTTGCATATAATATTATATAAAATTAGTGACTGAACATGGCGATTACAGTAAATGCCTATACTTTGGTGTTCGCCACGTATGCTCATAGCGAGACCACTGTCCACACTTTAAGCATATGTGGCAAGGCATTCGCCACGCACGCTCGCCCAACTAGTCATGTTGACGTGAAAGAAGACCAAAGAGACACGTTCACAGTTAGATAAAATGTGATTAGGTACCTATGACAACGCTCCATAATGCACAATTTAATTTTAAACTGGCTCAATTTATCCATTTAATTCAGAACAACAAAATATGAAATTCTATTGTTGTTCATTTTAACCTCGCCCATAATGCAGTAGTCGTGTTCGGGTGATTTTTTATTTCATTTCACTTCTAAGTCACCCACAAGTTTCTGTGAAATGAGGGTGGAGGGTAGAGCTACGCGTTCTGTAGAGGCGACTCATTTATCTAAATTGATTTTATTTAAACTTTATTGACCACCTAAATACAATATACACTCAAGAGTACTAAAGGTGGACTTTAATGCTTTGGGGCATCTCCCAGTGGACTGCAAAATTCATAAAAAATAGCCATTGTTCGATGTGGTTCAATTCATATTCCATTTATGAATATCTATTATAAAGTTGATTCATCCTTACTTGTCTTAGTCAAATTAAAACTTTCGTGAGACATTATGAATACTTGAAAAACACACGGCTTTACTCAGAGCTTTGGTCAGAGCAACCGGCGCACAAACCGGGACCGCACTCAAACTCTGAAGAAGGACTCCATTCGAGTTCGAAATATGTTGGACTATTTCTGACAATAAATCGTGAGTAAAGCCGTGTGTTTTTCAAGTATTTACTTGTCTTGTTTGGTAAACAAGTTTCTAACCTCAAAATGCACCTTTTTTGGCTAAAACAGATATTTCTTCGTAAATAACTCAATCTCTTTGCCAATATTTCACCTAGGATCGCTTTAAATACTTAGAATAAAATAGCCGTTTCATCCTTAAAAAGTTAATATTGAGCTTATACATACATACATACATATTATCACGCCCGAAATCCCTAATGGGGTGGATTGAGCTTATAAACTTGTTTATCAAATAAGACTAGTACCTAAAGAAGAATCGACATTAAAATAAATGTAGTATTTTTTCTGTGGCTGAACTACCCGATTTCAACGATATTGGGATTTTTTAAGTAGTGTGATACTTTTCATGATTATGTGAAAATATTCTTATATTAGAAGGAAGTAGCGAGCAAACGCACGACGACGAATTCGTCATTAAGCAGCGCGCTGTTACTTTCTGTCTGAGTTCGAGTAACAACACCCAGGTGCTTTACTACCGCGCAAAGCGCTTCATTCGCCTCGCCTCGCTTCAGTCAGAGCCAGTATGTGACTCACATACATAGCATCACGCCCAAAATCCCTAATGGAGTGGGCAGAGCCACAATACTAGTTGTGGCCACGTTCGATTAATTAGTCCTAAGATGGTATGACGAACCGTATGGTGACAGGTGATCAGCTCATCGCCCATACAGATAGTCCACCATGTTGGAGAAGACCCGTCCCTTAGTCGACTTTTACGACATGCCAGGATGATAAGCACGCACGCATTCTATGCTATTTCTTCACTCCCAGTGCAGCAGAGGAGGAGGTCGAACTTTCGCTCGGCTAAATAGAGAATCACATATAGGGCATGCAATTCCGGAATGTTTGTATGGCGGTTCCGGCATTTCCGATATTGACATCAATGCTACCATAGAAACCAATTCCGGAATTGCATGTCGTAATCACATGGCTTCTCTATTCGTTGCGTAGGCCTGTGGCGCGGTGCGCCGGCGCGTGCGTTCGTGGGTCGCTGTCAACACGTCATCGGCATGCACTTTGACTCGCGCAAATACAAAAAATATGTCGCATTCATATCTGGGGCCTATTAAACCACTTTAAAAACTCCGTGCTTAACCAGTACAACGAAAAAGAGACTTAAAGTCGAAGTCAAAGAGTTGAAAATGCCATACGCCATAATGTCGTTAACACCGTAGTATTGGGTATCGAAATGGAATGTTTTTGCGACTATATATTTTCTTTCGAAATAAGGAAGGTTTCTGAAAAATTCTAATTAGTCCGTCGGTTAGATTATCAAAAAATATTGAACACGTATTTTTTGCTTTATCAAATCAATCAAAATTGTCAAAAATAACGGGCATCAAAGTTCAGGTGTGGGGACTTATGACGTCATAACTCCCCACTTATTGGTACATAGGCTTGCAAAGTCGTGACGACACGCGAAACGTCAACGCAAATATCTTCGTCATTTTTTGTTTAATCGACAAAAAAAAATACGTGTTCAATATTTCCTTATTCTCATCATTTATTGTTTATAAATAGACAAGTGGTACTGCCACCACTTCGCCCGCGCTCTTTGTTTCCCATACAAACTGACGTACTAAAATCCAACCTTGAGGTATACATACACCCCAATGGGCGCTCCACATTCACGCAGCAACGTTTCGTGACCGCATACCTGTCTGCCTCAGTTACTCTATGTGTAAAAGAGAAAAGTGTACGCTTCGCGGGGCGTCGCGGCGTGAATTTAGAGCGTCCATAATTTTATAGATTACATGAGCTAATGAGTGAGTGAGTGAGTGGTATTTCACTTTATATACATTAGAAAGTACTTATAATAGTAAGTATTTCGTTCTACTAAACGGACGACGCTCTAAGTTTTTTTTTTAAGTAGTGCTTGGCGTTTTTGATATAGCCAGCGGCCCTAACATGCAAGACACAAGAATAAGTTAAACCGTCTTATCTCTAAGTGCGTCTCTCTCACACTAGTGCCGACGAAAGAGATTGCCATAGAGAAACGGGTTTAATTTATCTTTGTGTCTTGCATGTTTAGGGCCGCTGAGCGATACATAGGTAACGCGATGTTTTCACAATGCCGCCGTCTTTGCTGTCCAGTTAATAAGAGCTACCATGCTGTAGCAAAATAATTTGTGATATCGTTTAGGATGGCGAAGACAGCTATGTTATTCTCTGCCAAATTTGGTCTCTCATTTCGTCCCACATATCGACTGACAATCATAAATTCGAAAATAGTAGGTAATCGTCGATATATTGTATGACCAAGGTTGAAGACACGCATAAACTTATAGTTTATATATACTGACGTGTCATGTTAAGCTCGCCGACTACACTGAGAAAATTTTTGATGCTATACCTGCATTACCGTAATGTATTCGCAGCCAAGTCCAAATAATGTCGAAGCTTCCGAAATAATGTTGATTGCTAGGTGGCGTTTGTAGTCCGCAACATTATCGATGTAGCCCGCAACATTATCTATGTAGCCGAGTCTCTACTTACGTTAGGTACGTTTTTCTCCAGAATTACGTACGTGGCATCCAGAATTACGTATGTCGGTACAGTATTTTTTTCTCAGTGTAGTTCATGAACGAATTTTTATTTAAGAGAAGCCCTTATATGTTATAAAAATAATAGCGTCGCTAGTTTTATTATTAGTAAAACAGTTAACGTCCTCAAAACACTTCCAATCTTTCATCATCATCATCAGCCATAAAACATCCACTGCAGGACATAGGCCTCCCCCAAAAATGGGGGGAGTTGCAATAGTCGCCACGCTTGGCAGGCGGGTTGGCGACCGCAGTTGGTCGTGATAGTGCTCGAAGGACGCTGCTGCCCATCCTTCGGTTAGTCCCTCTGTCGCCTTTTACGACACCCACGGGAGGAGATGGGGTGATGCTATTCTTAGCCGGCACCACACGGCCTATCCAATCTTTACCTATCTATAATTTTAAATTATTACCCCAAGACGCAATTTATGAACCAGTTCTCAACAAATTCGGTTAATGTCCAATTAGGCGTAAAATCTAATTAAGTATGGTACGTGACTAAACACACGCAGACAGAGACTTAAACAACATTATACTAATTCATTATGCCGTTATGTCCACGAGCCAAAGGCATGTCCATTGTCCACACTCAATTATCAGGCGTCTTCCTTTAACGTATGCGTGGAACGTGTGTAAGAGAAAGAGGAATGAACGGACCTGTCTGTCCACCTGACTTATTACTACTTTGTAGTCAAAAAACATTAAAAATCGGTCTAGTGAAGTGCATACTTTTATCGGCTCAATCGAACACTCTATTATGTATGATTCTCGTGCTATTCTGATTCTGATTTATACATATAAATTGGTATATTTCTCGAACAGATCGGACAAATATGATGACATGTTCTATTGTAATTATTTTAAGTATGTTGAAATAAAATTCGCCCAGGTATGATTCCCTTGGCGAAATTCACCAAGAGAATCAACTGATAACATACATACATACACATCACGCCCGAAATCCCTAATGGGGTGGGCAGAGCCACAAGACTACTTGTGGCCACGTTTGATTAATTAGTCCTAAGATGGTATGATGAACCGTATAGTGACAGTTGATCAGCCCATCGCCCATACAGATAGTCCACCATGTTGGAGAGGACCCGTCCCTTAGTCGACTTTTACGACATGCCAGGATGATAAGCATCTGCACGCATTCTATGCTATTTCTTCACTCCCAGTGCAGCAGAGGAGTGATCAACTGAATAAGCTGATTCCAAAGAATCACCCTGGCATCCAAAGCCTTTTCTAATAGGAACTTATCTACAAACAGCTAAATCTAAACTAAACTGTAAAAATAGGCCTAAAACTTGTAAGAACGGCTTTTAAAAAGTGACAATGTTATTTGTTAAAGCCTAAATTGAATCATTGACTTTAGCTAAACCCTTGCCCACTTCACACGCTGCCAAATCACTCGTGTCAAGTCAAATTTCGTAAACCTTCCCATTCACGAACGGCGTTAAAATCGTCATTAAGCTAGAACAATGAATGGACGAACGGAATGCTGGACACTCGAACGCCTTTTAAAAGTAAGATTTGTTGTCTTGGTACTTGATAATGATTAATTAAACTTTAGCCGGCCGAATAATGGCTCCATTAGTCCAGCCGCCGTACGGCGATCGTGTCGGTTTCAAACGGATTTTATACCAGTAAAGCCAACGCATGCGGCTTAGTACGATCTGGCCGTACGGCCGCCTGACCGTGTCCGGCCGACTACCGCATACTGCAACCGGAGTACCTACTGTGATTGCCCCTTAAAACTAGGGCTGCCAACTATTTATGAGCCAAATATAGTATTTTCCAGTCAACGGTATCAATAAAATAGTTCATTGAAAGAAAATATAGTACTTTAAGGAAAAACCTTTTATAAACAGTGTAAGCTATGATTGATTAAATAAAATACACAAAATTCATGATACTAACATTGCGATTGCGCATCTTGCGGCTATTCGAGCTGCGAAATTGCCTATTGGACTGGCCAACTCAAAGCCCATTTGTAACGACTGACCGAAATATAGTATTTTTGCGTAAGTACTATATATTTACAACAGCATTGTAGTACCCAGAGCCAAAATATAGTACAATATTATATATTATAGTACGGTTGGCAACCCTACTTAAAACATACCTAAATGATAATAATTTTCGACCTGTGACCGTGTCTAAAATATTATCATATGAATTTGAATATGATAATATTTTAACAAGTTTAAGTTTGTAAGAACTGCATCCTGAAGGTTGTTATTTTAAAAGTAAAATAGATGATTTCAGTTGTATTGCTAGGATGTCTCATAGTAAGCCATGTTGTTTTTGTGTGCTACTGATAATTGGAGAGTATTTGTAGTGTTTTGTATGCAGTGGACCTGTCAAGCATTATGTCACCTAGTTATTTAAGTGTTTTATTGTTACTTATGTATGTTAGTCTTTAAGGTATTTATGTTATGGGCCTTGTTGCCTGAAATAAATGGTATTATTATTATTATTATTATTAGTAAAGTCAAGTATCAAAATCAATCCCGTCACACACAACCAGCGCTCAAAAGTCACGTCCCAACGCGGTCGACACCGCACGTACACCAATCATCAGAATCGCACCCGTGACTGTTTTCCGTCCCTCTCGCACAGCAGGCACACCACATCCTCCGTCCCTGTCCAACACCACCAATCCACCGGGAAATCTCATGGTATGAAGCTGTGGAATTAGGTACTATGACAGTTCTTTAAGGTGGTAGAAGGATTCTCGTTTATAGATATCCTTTTGAGTCGAGGGATTAGGTGTGGATTGAATATTGAATAGGTCTACGAGGTTCATGCGACCATTGAGGAAATTTGACGTCGTCTGAGGCTAGAATTTGCTTAAAGCTAGTTGTTTTTCGGTTCTACGTGAAAATATCCCCAACGACAATATTCCTGAATAAAAATAGTCCTTCATTCCTCATATGCCCGTTATGTGTTATATAACGCATTATCGGACGTATTGTCTTGATTTTTACTTCCTAACGAAAATCAACTTTTTATTAGCACAAGTTAGCATGTTATCTATTATTGGCCATACAAATTCTTGAAAAACTGTCAACTATGAAAGCTTCAATTAATATCTTTATAGATAAGCCGTCTTTGTTTACCGCAAGAGTTACTAGAATTCAGTTATCACTTACTGTTACTGCGAATATACTCGCAAACATAGCGATAAGACTTGTTGAAACCATTACACTGGGCTCTGACTTTAGTGGCACGCTAATCGAATTATCAATCACGTGACTTTGGCTCGGCGCGCTCTGTTTTGGGATAAGTGTCACCTGTATATGTATTGGGGTTTTCCCTTGACGTCACGCGGCACGCATGTTCGTTGCTTGGGGGACGCGCGATATCGCCGAAATACTTCAGTACTTTACCAACCTTGGTTTGAGATAGTCGACCATTAAATTATATTTAAACATGAACTCAAACGCGTCAACTGCAGCTGAGGACTCGCAAGCCGCTGAACACATCAGCATGGAGGAACAGCAACCATTAATGGAACCTCAAACCTCGCACAAGATCGGCGGGCAGAGACTCGACGAAATTAGGATTAATCCCCGACGCGAGGAAAGCGATGAAATTCATGTGGGAGATCAAGAACTCATGAACGCATCAACTGCAGCAGAGGACTCGCTCGTCGTACACATCAGCAAAGAAGAAATTCTAAAAATCGTGTCACTAACGTCGCACGAGAACAACAGGGACAGCCTCAACGAAACTAGGGTTGTTCCCCGAACAGAGACAAATGTAGATGACTTAGTACTGGAATATTCTCGTAAATTTCCCTGCACTAGTCTTATAGGATGAAAAAAGAGAGAAAAAGAGTGCGACGAGACACTCGGCTTGTGGATTTGACGTGTTTCGGCGCAGTAATTTTAGTTTTATGTATCGTAGCGCTATATACGATGTAATTGATTTTTGTGGATTTAGTTTCATATTTTCGTTGGGGTTAGTGCAATTTTTATTATCAATACGTGTTTAGAATATTAATTAAAATTGTCAATAAAAATCGCTAGTTTTTTTTCCATCGAGTCAGATCAGGGTTCAGCGTGAGTGCGAGAGAGATAGAGAGGTCCGCTCGGATGTCTCTCTCGCACTCACACCATGCATAACCTCATGAACATAACCTCTACGCGTTTACGTCTGTCATTAAGTTTTCGTGCTGGTTTCTCTGCTGGATTTCGCTGAAGTGGCTCTCTGCCCCCACCAAGCTTTCCACCAATCAGCGAAAACCCGAGCTGCACGTAAACACGAGCTATGACGTCACGCGTCGTGATTGGCATTCGTAATCACGTGGCAAACAGTTTAGTACCGAATTCTCTCGAAAAATTTTCAAAATTGATGATGTGGCAGCTCTGGCCAGCCATCTCTATTCTAGATTTGCTATAGTTTTATACGATTTCCTGTGGCTGTGGTAATTTATATGTAACTCTTTAATAGTAGTTTATGCAACGGTTGCATAATGATAGGCCTTAAAACACTAGTGCGGTTTTCATGAAACGAGCCGATAGGCGAGTTTCATAATAAGATCGCACGTGTGTTTTAAGGCCAAATTATGCAGAGTTGCATACATAACTTTATCTACACACATATTATAAATCCTCCATGATGGGTTCAGAAACAATATTTTCTGGCAACAAGTTATTTGTTGCAATCGTGGCTGCATATTTCCGATATCCGGCGCATTTTCACATCACACACACTGCGAGAAGACTACTTACTATTCATATTTTCAACTAAAATGTAAATTACAAACAACTTTTTCTATTCAATTCAAAAACAATTCTACTTTCGTTCAGCAAAACACCAACATGGCGATCCTCCGTCAAGACCATTTTTTTTTTAAATCATAGACAAACGGATGAAGTCTCTATTCTCACGTCACTCGAGATCAAATATTGTGCAGTTTATATTAAAAAACATACTGAATTGACGTTTCGTATCAATAACTGTTTTAATATCTATGGATACTAGAATAGAGACCCACTTGAGTTTTGACAGCTGTTCCAAATTTAATCTCATTTCTTTACTAAAAACGATAAAGAAGTCATGTTATTTCTTTATCGCAGCACTGGTTTTTCCTAATTGGTTGCCAAAATGGTGGTCATTTCCTACGGTTTTTGATTAACCTATTTGTATGATGTCAAAAAATGTAGACGTATTTTTTTGTTTGTACCAGGTGATGATACGACAGCTCTGATGACGATGGTGTTATGAGTAAATCATTTGTGATGGTATTTCTTAAAGTAATTACAGCATTTGATGTCTTTTTCTAAGCTTTAGAACTTCTTCGTACTGAAATAAGTATTTTCATTTATCTGCACGCACCATTGACAATGTCATTTCATGTATTAATTCAAAAACGACCTATGTGCTCAATGCTATTCTTAGATTATAGAATAGAGTAAAAGATACGCTGTATATTAATTCCTCTCCAACATGGTGGACTATCTGTATGGGCGATGGGCTGATCACCTGTCACCATACGGTTCATCATACCATCTTAGGACTAGTTAATCGAACGTGGCCACAAGTAGGCTTGTGGCTCTGCCCACCCCATTAGGGATTTCGGGCGTGATGCTATCTATGTATGCTATGTATGTATATTAATTGACCATATGACTGTAATGCTACGCTGCTCCCGCAAACATCAGCGCCCTATTGAAAAAACAAGATGGCTGTATTTTATTAGTACGCCGATTTCAAATATGTCTTTTCGCCTTACGTCAGCCAGTGACAGTATGACCAAATTAAGAAGATTGTAATAATGCTGTCACAAATAAACACTAAATTGCCAATATTATTTAGTACCATAACCTTGCAGGCCAAACAAATGCGCATGTGTTTTGTATCAATCCGTGTGGCCTGTAGTTGACGTTTTAGGCGGCATGGCGACGGTATCAACGTTTACTCTATTATTATTGTATACTCTAAGAAAACAATCGACTGACAATGCCGTAGTGGCACATCCCTATATACTTACATTTTGTTTATTCGTTCTCAGCACAGCCGACCAGCATCTATAGACTGCCAGTCTCAGCTAGTATTTTTAAATATAAAATATTCTTAAGACTCCTAGGGCTAGGGGCTGCGGGTGACGCCACCCTCTCGATACCACGCACGACTGGCCGGCTAGGGTTGTTGCCACTTTGAAGCGAATAAAAAGAATACGGCAAAAGAACATAACTGCAAGACGATAAGGTGAAAGTGAAATAGATCAAATACGGAAAATGATTTTATTGGAAAAGTCGTCCACGTAGAGCTTTCTCGAGGCAATAAATCGAAGAGTTTTTGTAAAATCTGGATAGTAATTAAATATGTCAATACACGAATTATGTATACGTAGTATCATTAAAGTATGTGCGCTATATTTGCAAGGAAAAAAGATTTATTTTAACTCGTCAAAATACGCATTTTATCCTCCCATCCGTCGCACAAGGGATCATAAAGCTCAAGTGAACGTCGCTTTGACAGAACCGATTTCCCACACGGAAGCGCTTTAAAGAAACCTTTCCGTTCACCCCAAATACTTTACGCAGTAACTCTTTGTCGCATACCCCTTGGATTCAATACGTTCATGACTACCACGTACCCCAATTTTTCTGGTCAAACGAGCTTCGAACGAAACGTTCTGACTCGGTCGGCCATCACCGATCTATCAACGGTCGCGCGCGGAATTCCAAATTCGAAATCACCAATCACGCTCCCGATTTCAAATGGTCTTACGGCGTTTTGTTCGAATATTGAAAAGCGAACGAGTGTACGAGTATTTTCGATTTGTTTCTTACTGGCCAGTGTTGTTTTTTACTTAAAGTGCGCTTCCGAGCTTTATTGTCTCTGATCTAAGGTCGATTGTTCATATGACTTGCTTTTGTTATTTATAAATTGAACTATTTCCTGTCAAGTTCTCGCTGAGTTGGCGATGACATCACTTCAAGAGAATCGTAAATTTAATGGTCATGTCAAAATTTCCTTTTGTTCTTGACGAGTCATTGCGGAAAAGCATTAAGTATTATATTTGATGGAAGATAAGCTAATACCAAACGCTTTGCGAATTGACAATGAAATTGAATGCACAAAAAGCGAGTCGTCTTTATAAAATACATTTTTCATAAACAATAATACATAGGTAAAAAAAGTTCATCAACCACAAATTACTTCAAAAAGCGGCCAAGTGCGAGACGGACTCGCCCATGAAGGGTTCCTTGATTTATGACGTAGTAAAAAAAAACAACTTACTAGATCTCGTTCCAACCAATTTTCGGTGGAAGTTTACATGGTAATGTACATCATATATTTTTTTTAGTTTTATCATTCTCTTATTTTAGAAGGTACAGGGGGGGACACATTTTACCACTTTGGAAGAGTCTCTCGCGCAAACTATTCAGTGTTAAAAAAATTATATTAAAAACCCCAATATCATTTTTGAAGACCTATCCATAGATACCCCACACGGTTTGATGAAAAAAAAATTGAGTTTCAGTTCTAAGTATGGGGAACCCCAGAAATTTATTGTTTTTGTTCTATTTTTGTGTGAAAATCTTAATGCGGTTCACAGAATACATCTACTTACCAAGTTTCAATAGCATAGTTCTTATAGTTTCGGAAAAAAGTGGCTGTGACATACGGACGGACAGACAGACAGACAGACATGACGAATCCATAAGGCTTCCATTTTTTGCCATTTGGCTACGGAACCCTTAAAAACCGCCATTGCCTAAGCGACAGATATCGCGATGGTTTTACGATGCGGCCGCCTTTTGCTGTCAAGTTAATAAGAGTCATATCGTAGCAATAGTAGTTTATGCAACGGTTGCATAATGATAGGCCTTAAAACACTAGTGCGGTTTTCATGAAACGAGCCGATAGGCGAGTTTCATAATAAGATCGCACGTGTGTTTTAAGGCCAAATTATGCAGAGTTGCATACATAACTTTATCTACACACATATTATAAATCCTCCATGATGGGTTCAGAAACAATATTTTCTGGCAACAAGTTATTTGTTGCAATCGTGGCTGCATATTTCCGATATCCGGCGCATTTTCACATCACACACACTCCGAGAAGACTACTTACTATTCATATTTTCAACTAAAATGTAAATTACAAACAACTTTTTCTATTCAATTCAAAAACAATTCTACTTTCGTTCAGCAAAACGCCAACATGGCGATCCTCCGTCAAGACCATTTTTTGTTTTAAATCATAGACAAACGGATGAAGTCTCTATTCTCACGTCACTCAAGATCAAATATTGTGCAGTTTATATTAAAAAAACATACTGAATTGACGTTTCGTATCAATAACTGTTTTAATATCTATGGATACTAGAATAGAGACCCACTTGAGTTTTGACAGCTGTTCCAAATTTAATCTCATTTCTTTACTAAAAACGATAAAGAAGTCATGTTATTTCTTTATCGCAGCACTGGTTTTTCCTAATTGGTTGTCAAAATGGTGGTCATTTCCTAAGGTTTTTGATTAACCAATGGAGGTTTTATGATATGGGTGTAGATAAAATAATTTGCGATATCGTTTAGGCAATGTCGAATACAGGCCCTGGTGTTCAAATAGTCTCGATGTGCATTGACTGCCTACTTCTATCTTTACCCGGATTTCTTCAAAGAAACTCCAATGTCAGACAGTTTTCCTTCTTCCGAGTAATGAGGTAACCAGATGAGACTACGCTATAACTTTAACGTCGAATTTTATATTTATAACTAGGCGTGCCCGCGGTTTTGTTCGTATGGGATCGGGATGACAAGTATCCTAATTTTATTCCGAGACTAGACCCGCCACAGCTTCGTCCGCGGTATTTTCCATACAAACTTTATCACCCTTTTTCACCCCTATAGGGATCGAATTTCAAAAAATCCCTCCTTAGTGCACCGCTAGGGTACTCGAGGAATGTCTCCTCCAAATTTCAAACCTCTAGGACCACCCGTTTAGGCTGTGCGTTGTCTATAAGTGAGTCACGGTACTGTTTTATATGTACAGATTACTTTTTGCGCTGAACCCTTAGGCTAAAGGGCCGTCCATTAATCACGTGATGTTTTTTTAAGCATTTTTTAACCCCCCCCCCCTCTCCCCCTTGGTGATACATGGTGATGTTTAAGACTACCCCCCACCCAATATCACGTGTATTTTTAGTATCTACAAAAAATCTTAAATTTTTAAAAATATTTTAGAAAAAATAAATACACGTGATATCTTATTACACCCCCCCTCCCCCTTGTGACATTTCGTGATTTTTGTCAAACACCTCCCCCCCCCTTTCAAGCCTCACGTGATTAATGGACGGCCCCTAAGGTCGCACACGCAGGTGGCTTGCTTAGCGTCTAGAGCCTAGCGGGTCAGGTAACTATTGAAGGCGCCAAGCGCGCAGTGCGGTCGGCGCCGAGAAATCTAGAAATCTTTGTTTATAGCCAAGGCCGTAGGCGCTAAGCAAGCCACTTCCCTGTGCGTTTCTGGCCTAATTCTTTTTATTTTTAAAATAAATGTAGCCTAAATTACTCACTACACCAGTGCCCCGTTAGGTCCAGCCATTTCGGAGATTAGATCGGAACCAACAGACAGACTTGCTCGGGGTTTCTCTGCAAGATCGAATCAGAAATGAAGAGATCCGTAGACAAACGAAAGTTACCGACATAGCCCACCGGGTTAGCAAGTTGAAGTGGCAGTGGGCAGGGCACATAGCACGCAGAACAGATGGCCGATGGGGCCGAAACGTTTTCGAATTGAGACCACGGACCGGTACTCGCAGCGTGGGACATCCACCCACAAGATGGACAGACGACCTAAAAGAGACTGCAGGAAAACGCTGGATGCAGGCCGCTTCCAACCGGCCCTTTTGGAAATCGATGGGGGAGGCCTATGTCCAGCAGTGAATGTCTTACGGCTAAAATAATGATGATGATGATGAACAGACAGACAGATATATAGACAGACAAACATTTTAAAAATTACCGTATTTACTTTCGTATTATTATGCACCCTCCCTATTACTCCTCTGCTGCACTGGGAGTGAAGAAATAGTATAGAATGCGTGCAGATGCCTATCATCCTGGCATGTCGTAAAAGTCGACTAAGGGACGGGTCCTCTCCAACATGGTGGACTATCTGTATGGGCGATGGGCTGATCACCTGTCACCATACGGTTCATCATACCATCTTAGGACTAATTAATCGAACGTGGCCACAAGTAGTCTTGTGGCTCTGCCCACCTCATTAGAGATTTCGGGCGTGATAATATGTATGTACGTATGTATGTTATAAAAAACGGTTTATTTATAACTTTTTTCACTTATTTGTATATTGTATCCATATTCCAGCAACATATTAAATAACTGATGTTCTTTCCCTCTTTTAAAATATCTTAAAAAAATACGGAATTCAGCAATAAACGATAAATCCAAGTAACCCTTCAGTGCAGGTGGAAAATAATTTATTCAAATAAATCTCTTTGAAATTTCTCTGCGTCTAAAACGGGCCCCCGGGCGCAGTTTGAACTGCACTGAAGTTTTAACGTTTTTTAATGAAAAAGGTGACAATGTTTTAAATTTTATGGGACTTCTGCGCCTTGGATGTGAACAAGAATCCTACTTCATCATCATCACTATCACTTCACTACATAGTATAAAACAAAGTCGCTGTCGCTGTCTGTCTGTCCCTATGTATGCTTAAATCTTTAAAACTACGCAACGGATTTTGAAGCGGTTTTTTTTAATAGATAGAGTGATTCAAGAGGAAGGTTTATGTGTATAATATATGGATAATATTGTAGAGAAACACTGATAAATTTAGAGGTTTGTAATGTGATGTCGTAAATAAACTATTTTTTTTGCGCTTACATTGCAAACGCTGGCTGTACCCCACGAGATAAATCAAAATAATGTACTACAGTATTGTACAACTTAAAAAGGTCAACAAAAAAGTCCGCGATGGGATATGTCTATCTCTTAAGGATAACCCACAATAACCATTTTTTAACCTTAACATTTTACGGGAAAAAATGGCTTATTTACGAAGTGATTTTAAGCAATACAGCATTAATCATTATCCAATTAAGTACCTTAAATACATTGTCCATTTAATATAGATCAATATGGCCCTGTACAGCATGTAATTTAAATGAATATTTCCGAAGATATTACAGATTTAAAATGCAGGGACATAGCACTTTATGATTAACAGCGATCGGACGCGCGTTTATCGGAGCTCTCTGGAACATGTTTGTATTGTCTAATGACAAAAAAGCTGTAAACGTTGTTTATAAGGACATTCTGTAGCAGGTAGGTATATTTAGTATCAGCATTGCACCCGTGCGAAGCCGGGGCGGGTCGCTAGTATATTATAATAGATTATTAAAAACGGAACAATGGACTGATATGTTTTTTGCACGATAGTTAGAGAACCGGGAGTGTCAAGTTACTTTTATCCGGGAAAAATGCTCTATTTCCAAGGGATAAGTGATAAACGAATTACATGCCGACGAAGCGGGCAAAATCTTGTGCCAATATAAATGTTTTGTACCATATTGTAACAGTTATTACAATGCTGTCAAAATACAAGGAATGTATAAAGAGAAAACTTGCATTGAAATATATAGTACGGAACTGCTCAAAGCAATTTTCACGATGCTTACTTTTGAAGTGTCAGATAGCCAATCTGACACCATCGTAGGTTCAGTCACATGGCAACCACCGTCCGTGTTATAATTGAAAAAATGCCCTCCCGCATCGTCCGGTGTGAGATAGCACCACCGACCCCACCGTCCACCATGATATGATAGCGTGTGAATCAAGCAATATTAGACTTTTGTGTGTATGTCGTAAGAACTAGGGCATCAGCAATAGGGTGTGATTAAGCCATGGCGCTGGCGTTTGTACAATCCGTGAATTCGACTATCTTTCACTTGAACAAATGATGCTGACTGAATAAATGACGTCATTTTGGTCATTATACAGTTTAGTACCTATCAAGTTTAGTACCAATCCAATATTCTTTTTTTTTTCATTGTTTTACAATTGCGAAAAAAGAACTACCTACATATTTATAAATATCTTCGTCAACCTTTTTCAAAACGCAAAGAGCAAAGTTAAAAAAAAAGGCGCAATGAAATATTGTGTACGCAGCCCGTAAATAAGCGAGATAAGAAACATTATCGCTCTCTTTTTAATTTGAGCTCTCATTAATCATGGCGGCGGGCGGCTTGTTGTCGTGGGGATAATTTAAAATGTAAAGAAAATAGTAACTGTATACATGTCTAGGTTTATCTGTTGCACTTTATGTCTAAGGTTTAGTGTTTTTTGTATCATTCATGGGTCCAAATAGAAACGGTATCTTATTAATTTAAAATTACCTAAACTTAAAATAAGAAACGTCAAACTCGATTTTGCATAGCACAACGCTATCAAAATCGAGTTTGATGTTTCCAAAGATCTCAAAAGAAGGATATGGCTATCAGTACAATTTCGAGTAACAACTGACGGAAGTAACGTGTTCTGAATTAAAAAGTTACTTTCTAAGTTTTGCATTAATTATTACTTTTTTAATTTAAATTTTTGTTATTGATATTTGGGGAGTTTCCCTGACAAATATCTGATTAATTGGTATTGTAGTTACTGTGATTTTGTATATAGACATTTGAGCGTGTACATACGCTTAGAAAAAATAACGAATGTCCACCCCTAAAGGGCTGAAATACGGGTGCAAAGTTTTTATGGGAAATATCATAACGGGGCCGCTTGAAATGTATATTTTGCATTCCTTAACTATCTATATTTAATAACTTATAGATAGAACCGAGAGATAAAATCATTCATATCTTCTGAGAAATATAAAATTTCCAACAATAAGAGCTACCGTTCTCATGGACACAAGTCGTAAAACTATAAAATAATGGATATCAATAAGATATTTTTTGTCCTCCTCTATGCAGTTATGGAGAGACAAGGACCACATGTTATCGTTGTTATAGGTGAGTTTTGTATGGATCTACCTCAAGACTATTAAGGAATCAAAGGGCATTGCCCGTTAGAAATCCTTTGGATTTTCGTCTAGGTCCTTAAGTTTCTCTCTCGTCTTGATGTTGTAGGAATTATTATTGTATAATCAATACATATAAAACAGTACCGTGACTCAATTATAGACAACGCACAGCCTAAACGGGTGGTCCTAGAGGTTTGAAATTTGGAGGATACATTCCTCGAGTACCCTAGAGGTGCACTAAGGAGGGATTTTTCGAAATTCCATCCCTAAAGGGGTGAAAGGGGGTGATAAAGTTTGTATGGAAAATACCGCGGGCGAAGGTGTGGCGGGTCCACTAGTCCTAAATAAACCGCTTAAGCTCACTTTTACTTAAGCTTATGGTTTTTTACCTCTAATGTGGCAGCGGGGGTGGCCCGGTTACGCGAAGTCTATTATATATATATGCTGTCAAATAGGAGAAAATTGACACAAAGGTTATCATTACAGAGAAAAAGGTAACAGCTGAAATTGGGTAGAGTTCTTAAGAGCCCACATGTGACTAGATTAAGCACCTCATTTTGCATTAATCAGAACTGAACTCTATGACGTTGGGTTTAATTTTAAAATAGCTCGCTCTCAGCCGTGGCTGTTACAACCACCGCGCGCGCACGCGTTCACGAAAATCTGAGTTTTTTGCTGTTTATTAGAGAACCATAACATCTATTAAAAAATCCTTTTTAGCGAATTGAGAAGTTGTTGTTACTCAACTATTTAATCAAAAATCATCGTTAAAGACCATAGGGTTTCGAAGATTCAACCAAACATATGTTAAAAAAGCGTTATGTTTGAAAAATAAAAGTATCGAGGTTTTTATTCCTAATCGTGTTTTCACGTTTAAGCATTTCAAGAACAAATGTTCAAGTTTAATATGTTCAAAGAACAAACACGTAGTCCTTGTCAGTATTGAAATCTAGATCGCCAAACGTCGCAACCTTAGCATATGTCGGCTCTTAAAATTAAATGGTTTTCTCGTTAACATCGTAACACAAGTCCATTTTATTTTAAAGGTTTCCGGCCTCTCCTTGATCCTTACTAAAATCATAAATGAGAAAGTAACTCTGTCTGTCTGTCTGTCTGTCGCGCTTTCACGCCAAAACTACTGAACTGATTTAAATGAAATTTAGTACACAAATAGTCTAGAGCCTGGGAAAGGAGATAGGCTACTTTTTAATGCGGAAAAAGGGCTGTAAGGGGTTGAAAAGGGGGGGATGAAAAGTTGTATGGAAGTATCGTCATTTTTAGAGCTAAAAGCTTCAAACTTATTTTTTAGGCTGTTGATTCGATATAAATTAATATTTCATTCAAAGGTTGTAAGAGTTATACCCTCAAGGGTGTAAAATAGCAATAGGGAAAAGGGGATTAAAGTTTGTATGGAAATATGTAAGGTTTATGTGAATGTTTTATAAGTTTGCGACAAGATGCAAAATATTAGAGCTATTCTGATGTAACATTTGCGGAGTAATTACAACATGTAAAACTAAAGAAATAATTAAAAATGCTATTCAAAGAAACTATTCCCCGCGGACGAAGTCGCGGGCACAGCTGGTAAGGAATAAATTGTGGTCACCGTATCCACACAATGCTCGTCCCACGCACCGACGCGGGCGCCGGCCGTTGCGCAGTAAATCTGCGCCGCATCACAGGTGTAGCGGCTAGTTGGCTATCTACCTGCGCCCGCGCACCGCTGCGGTCTGAGCTGTCATTACGATTATGCGAGTTGATGCTGCGCATCTATTCGGGAACCCTAAGTGATGTTGTAGCTACTCGCGAGCGAGATTTCTCGTCCCACTCTTCCGCACGAGGGGCATGAAGTCCATATAGGCATTTAGGCAGTGCCTACTCTGGAAAAGTGACCCTGTGTTCGATTTTATTAATAAATTCCATAAATAATATAAATATTTTAAGTATTTTTGAATCGTCGAAATAATTTAATGCGAATTACGAGTTATAACTCGGACACAGGGTCATTCTGCCTGGGTAGGCACTGCCTAAATGCCTATATGGACTGCACGCCTACGCATAATGCGTAAGAGTGAGATGCAAGTCTCGCTCGCGGGTCGCTGCAGTATCACTTAGACGTTCCCGAATAGAAGCCCTACTTTTTCAGCAGATAGGTTTTTTAAGCGACTGTGCAAGCAAAGAGGGTATGCATTTCATGGATATTCATGTATGTATGTCTGTTTCTTTGCGTACGCGATAAAATAAAATAAACAACATACAAATCAGTTATGTGTGGTATCAAAATGATGGGGTTTTGAGTGACAATTCCAATATAAGAAATAATATATACGAAAGCAGGTTTTTTTTCACTTTTTCCATAAAAAGAAAAAATATAAATAAATCTATCTATGAATACTTGAAAAAAACACAGCTTTACTCACGATTTATTGTCAGAAATAGTCCGACATGTTGAGTGCGCGGGTTGATCTGATCGGGACCGCACTCAAACCCTGAAGAAGGACTCCAATCGAGTTCGAAACATGTCGGACTATTTCTGACAATAAATCGTGAGTAAAACCGTGTGTTTTTCAAGTCTTCATAATGTCTCACGAAAGTTTTAAATTGACTAAATCTATCTATCCACTCGTTTCTTGTCGCATGAGTAGAGTATAGAATAAATTCGTTTATTTTGGAAGGTTTTTATCAAAAACAAAAAAAAATCGCTCTTTTCACCTTATTTTGAAATTATTTTAACAATGGTACCGCTTACATTAATGATCTTGTTAAAACCTACATACAAAAAAACAATCATAACACCTACACTGTCCACAAAGGTTTCCAAATACTTCGCTTTATCAGACTTAGATCGGGACGTTACCATCCTACGCAAAGAAATAATGAACCATTCCACTAAATGTCAATTAGACAAGACCAATTTCTTGTTAAATTATCTTTAAATTGTTCTGTTTCATGTTTGGAGATTTAATTTGATAATAATTTGAAAACAAATAATAATTAAAAATTGTTCTACGATATTTTATATGTCGGTATGTATGTATGGAAACGCTTTATTGGACAAACATTTACAAAAATGTATACGCAGGTAATGTTAATTGTACAAAGGTAAAGTTGTATTTAGTGATACTGTTTTTGATACACTAGAACTCAACTTTTAAATCAATAAACCGTTAGATGCAAGTTTAATTAATTTTAATAACGTTACCACAGTTTCATTCGCTAGTTAAATTTTTATAAGCAAATAGCACACAATTTAATAAATGACTAAGGAAATAAAAGTGGTTGTCTTTATTTTTCGTCACGTATTTGAAGTGTTACCCTTCATATAATTACGACACTTGCACATCAGAAACACACGCACACACGCGCAAACTCCTCCTAACCCTTCAAATGCCTACCGAGAAATTACGTAAGCAGATACTTTTTAGATCTACATCTTAGATTTTTCTTTGAAGTCAGCAAACTTTGGGGGTAAAATTGAATATTAATAGCAAGATTATTCCCGTCCGTCCTTTTTTGGGTTTTTATTGCTTTATTAACGTTTTTTCTTGTTAATGCGATATAAACAAATCGTTGAGGGCTTTTATATGTTCGGGGAAGGGTGTCAAAAAACAGTAGCATTTTTATAGCTTAATCGTGTGTTTGTTTTATATAATTTATTAATATTAGCACTTGTTTGTGTCGGTTGCTATAATAAAGTTTTTTGTGCAAGCGACTTTCTAGAAAGGTTCGTCATAAACGCAGTTGTTTATAGCCATTATATATTTTTTGTGGGATTTTATCACGTTTTAATTCTTTTGAGAAAGGAAAATATTTATAAATATTATATTGAATTTGAAACCGAGACAATAGCTCCATCGAAATCCCTGCTATTTATTTATACATTGGTTGGAGACGACGTCGCCAAAACTTAAAATAAGAAACATCTAACTCAATTTTGTGTAGCACTAAGCTGTCAAAATCGAGTTTGACGTTTCTAATTTCAAGTTTAGCTTCTTTTTTAGCGAAAACTTTCGAATTGGCCCCATTGTGTGTTTCAACATAAATACATCATTAATAACAAATGTATAAATGCATCCTCCCTTATGATCCAAATTGTAACGCACTTTTATTGTCATTTCGAGTGTGGAAATTTCAAATGTAATGATCATTTTGACATTGCCGCATAATGTCCCTTACGACATTTGAAATTTCCACAGTCGATTTCATTAACGAGATATAAAATAAAAATTACATTATGAATATATTTTCGTTTCATTCGTTTATTTCCTAATCGACATTTTCTAATAAAATAAACGATTGTCAAATAAGTTGCGAATATAAATCACGCCCATATATTAATGACATTACGGTTTGTCAAAACAGTGTCAAAATTTATCAATAAAAATGAAATGCCAATAAAACAAACGGTAAAATGATTTACACTTTTTTGAAGTCGTTAAAATCGGGGTATCTATTCACGCATCCCTCAAGGTAGCATGTATTAAGTCATAAATTTAAGAAAATTGCCACAGATATCATCTTGAAGTATAGAATTACAAAATGTCTGTGGTAACTTTTTTTTAATTTTTGCGATCAGGTAGGATGAGAAAAGGTCATTGTATATTTGTAGTATTATTATGAGATCGATGTAAAAAGTGTTTAGAGAAGTGGCATGTAATGCCAATGAACCATACGTTAACAATTAATACATATAAAACAGTACCGTGACTCACTTATAGACAACGCACAGCCTAAACGGGTGGTCCTAGAGGTTTGAAATTTGGAGGAGACATTCGTCGAGTACCCAACAGGTGCACTAAGGAGGGATTTATTGAAATTTTATCCCTGAAGGGGTGAAAAGGGGTGATAAAGTTTGTATGGGAAATACCGCGGGCGAAGCTGTGGCGGGTCCACTAGTTATTATTATATTATTTTATTATTCTGCTTCCTCTACTAATATCTCATCCTATAGAGGTTTACTCCAAAATGTCATAAAGCTTAAAAAACTCAAAGAAAACATTTTGACTTTTTGCAAAAGTAACTTTATCATTTGATGTGAAATTAGTATATTTTTTTGTAAATTTTTGTCGTCTATCCATCTCGATAATATGTTTGACCTCGGACAGTTTGCACGTAACCCGCACCCTTCTGTAAGTATCAACAGTGTCCAAGGAAGCCATTTTTCACGGCGAGACTTAATTTCTGGGGCATCGTTTTTCATCCTACCCTTCCCGGTTAAACGGAGAAGTGGCTTAAGTATTTCTTAAAGTATTTTTTTTCCTTTTTCAAGAATAGGTACCTATATTCTTAAACGGGACTCGAGGTGTTCAGGGCAGGGGTTTAACTGTCGGTGTTAAGATATATTTTTTAATTTGAAATCTGAATAAATAAACCCAAAAGTCATTTTATTTTAACTATGCGGAGAACATCACTATTTTAAGACAAAATAAGTCCCATTAATAATTAATATTTTCAGATAAGTATGTTTGTATGTAGGTATGTTATCTCGTTTTTGCATATAAGTCACAACAATAAAATTCTGCATTATGACATAAACATAAGCAGTGTACAAAGGCGAGCTTATCTCCAATGGGATCTCTTCCAGCTAACCTTTGAGTTGACGAGGTGAGACAATGCGTGGATTGACAAAAATTACAAACAGCCAAAACAAAAACAAACAAATAATAATAAAATAAATAAACAATATAAATAAATGATATATAATAAATAATATACCAAATGGGAAATATGGTATATTATATTATTATATATATACTTATATTTAAAATTACCTGAATATTAATTAAAATAAAAAGTTGAAGAAGAACAGCTATTTCATATAAGATAAGATAAGATAAGATGGTCAAAATCTACAACTGACGCAATAGCGTGGAATTTTTAATCGCTTAGAGACTTTTCCAAACATAGACTTAAGTTTCCAATTCATACAGAACCCGTTTTGAAAAATGAAACACGATGCGGCGGTGTTTTTTTTTTAAAATATAGAATCCATTTTTTCTGACTTACAACCCTTTAACGTTTGGCGTTTGCGTCTTGTCCGTGCCCCGCATATCGCAGTTACGCAATTTGTTTAGTGACAAAATGTCCCGGCACGACCAGAATCCGGTACATGGAAGTTTCCTTTTTACAGTGTAAATTGTGTACTTTATTTATTTTATCTACACCCATATCATAAAACCTCCATTGGTTAATCAAAAACCTTAGAAAATGACCACCATTTTGACAACCAATTAGGAAAAACCAGTGCTGCGATAAAGAAATAACATGACTTCTTTATCGTTTTTAGTAAAGAAAAGAGATTAAATTTGGAACAGCTGTCAAAACTCAAGTGGTCTCTATTCTAGTATCCATAGATATTAAAACAGTTATTGATACGAAACGTCAATTCAGTATGTTTTTTTAATATAAACTGCACAATATTTGATCTCAAGTGACGTGAGAATAGAGACTTCATCCGTTTGTCTATGATTTAAAAAAAAAATGGTCTTGACGGAGGATCGCCATGTTGGCGTTTTGCTGAACGAAAGTAGAATTGTTATTGAATTGAATAGAAAAAGTTGTTTGTAATTTATATTTTAGTTGAAAATATGAATAGTAAGTAGTCTTCTCGGAGTGTGTGTGATGTGAAAATGCGCCGGATATCGGAAATATGCAGCCACGATTGCAACAAATAACTTGTTGCCAGAAAATATTGTTTCTGAACCCATCATGGAGGATTTATAATATGCGTGTAGATAAAGTTATGTATGCAACTCTGCATAATTTGGCCTTAAAACACACGTGCGATCTTATTATGAAACTCGCTAAAAGCTCGTTTCATAAAACCGCACTAGTGTTTTAAGGCCTATCATTATGCAACCGTTGCATAAACTACTATTGTTTTAGTTAAGAAAGAGTGTGGCGTGCCCTAAAATTTCGAAACTAGCGACGCATGCCTTCCACGGACACGTAGTTTTTTAACCATGAGTTTACGCAAACCGATCTCGTTATCGAAATCTATCGGAAATACTGCTTGTGAGCGATACAAGTTAAAAGAGACCGAACGATATTATTTTTATCACGAGAACGGATTGCATATACTCATGGTAATGGTACAGTTTATGCAATTAGCGTTGGTTTGTATCAAAATGTAGGTGACGTCACTCAAAGCGAACGTATCCGTACACTGTCCGTTCGACAAAATGTCAGATCAGTAATGTCAAAGTGTGATTTACTAATATTATGATCTTTAATTAAATAGGTATTTGTAAATTCTACTTAATAAACTTATTTCATTTTGTTACTTATAATATGTATTTCATAATTCATTCATCATCATAATGCATTCTATCTACCATAATGTAATAAATCATAATTAGGTAACATAAGTTGTAGCGGCGTTACCATGAATTTAAGTCGGATGCACAATCTGACGCGACACCAGCGCCGTCTCTTGAAAAACTACAGAATTAAATATATAGAACATTGAGAGTTGGTAACGAATTCTGCGAATGAAATTGCGACAACTATTATAAATTTAAAAAAGAGAAACGAATGCAAATCGCCTTTGGCGCTCTCGGATTGGCTGGTTCGGACCGCGTTCGAATTTCACCGAACGTCAAAATTCAAATTGTAACGCGATCACGCGCTCGCGACCGTTAGTGCACATTTCAAAAATAGAACTCGCCGGCCATACTGAGTAGATGGACGGTAGCGGTACATGCTTAGCTTATTAATCAGTGTGTTTATTTTATCGCATATAAGTATGCAGACGCAGGCGCATTCTTGAGAAAATGCTCATAAATCTTGAATATGCGGCCTCGACGTGCCAGGAACAGGCATTTGCCAAGCTTTTATAACTGAAATTTTGGGAAATGTATGAAAATAGAAATAAACTCTGCTTTACTCACGAATTATTGTCAGAAATAGTCTGACATGTTTTGGACTCGTATGAAGTTCTTTGTCAGGGGTTGAGTGCGGTCGCGGTCAAAGCAGTCCGCGCACTTCCCGCCGCGCGGCCCGCTTCGTGAATAAAGCCGAGTTTATTTCTAGTGTTAATAAAGTTTTAATTTGACTATTTATGAAAATAGCGCGTTTTTGTTTTGCCTATGAATTTTTATGTGCGAAATTAAATTTGAAAATAGGAATGTCTTAGGATAATATTATTAATATTTTAAACAGTACAGTAAAGGAAATCTCACAAAACATATCTAAACTGAAAATAAATCACACCATCCATGTTGATGATTAGCAATCCATAATTTTAACAGAACTTTTTCAAAATAGCTTTAAACCAATGGTATATTGTTGTAAAAAAGTATTAACGCAAGAAAATGTCATATCACCTCATAAACATGTTACGAATAAAAAAAAAACATAATAGCCAGAGGCAGTAACCCCGCCAGCGTTCGTCCAAGTCCCTTATTTAAGAGTAAAACCAACCCACCATCATTACCAGACCCTTTCAACTGCAATATAGCACTCTTTTTGCCAAGCAACCGTTCCTTTTAACCCTCGTGCACTCTCATCTTGACAACAGCGTCGTAGCAAAAGATACTTTGTTACATGTTGATAAGGTTGCAGCCAGAAGTTCGTTTAAAGTTGATAGGAGTTTGTAGAATTAACGATGAGATAGGTCAAGTTAAATTGGTTAGGGATGTATCATCATTTGTTACGTCAGATCTTGGTGATATGCCGTCATGCGATCTGATGGACCGAGATTTGTGGAAAACAAACTATGAATATTTTTTCAAGGGGTCTCTTAGTTTTAGCCTAATAATACAGACTACAATACCTCGAATTTAATGTGTTTATTGTAAAAAAAAATAGTGGCAGTTTCTTTAATTGACTATCAAACTGATAAAATATTGACGTCATCAACTTAGGTCCATTTAGTGTTACTACTCACATCATTGCTATTAAATGATTGTTTTAAGATTCATAAAATTGTGAAAACTTGTTCATGGTGATAGCAAAGTAGAAATACAGAAGTAAGAATAATAAAATCAGAACACCATTGAGTTTCTTTCTCAGATAAAAATAGTAAGCCCCAGAAACTTCGATTACTGTACAAATCTTCCAATCCAAACAAGTCACCCTTACCACTCATTAATATTAACCCCATAGCTACCAACCCCTACATAAATAAACATTAAAAAAACCACACAGCGCCTAAAATATTCATCCAAAGAGAATCTTTGAAACATTCACACCTCCGCCACTTAACACCATAGAGAATTTTCTTTTTCTCGAATACAATTTACATATTTCGTTCGTAAATTTGTTTGTGAGATTACAAGTATGGAAATTTGGCAATATGCTTCCTCAGGGAACTGAGGTTTCTCGGTTTTTTCGCACTGTTTTTCTTTTATTCAAATACACAATTAGCCTTTTATGGATTTCTTTTAATTAAACCTAAAATTTTAAATTGGTAGCACGCCGCGTTTGCTGCAGTGCTTTTTACAAAATGGTTACGCATTTTGCTTAAAATGTATCTAGGTGGCTGTGATATTGTGATCATTTTGATTGGAAATTATTTCTATAATAATGTTATGTACGTTTTGAGAAATAAACTAAAAAAAATATCGTTTTGCCTCCGCGACGTGAAGTTATGATACCTATTTTTTTGTAAGATCTTCTATCATTAAACAGATCTTAGAGTATCTTAAAAGCTGCAGCCACGAGGTGCTGAAATCATGGTCTTAGAACGCGGAAAAAAAGCAGGCCCAGTTCGAAGTGGATTTGAGCTGCACACTGCACACTACACCCAGAGAGGTGAGGCACATACATAGATCATTCAATATGGGGTAGGGCCAACATGGCTGGACGTTTTTCCGTAAAAGAAAATGAGGTTAAAAGTAAGTTTGGGCATTCTGACCAATCCACAGCCGTAGCTGACCACCAAAGTTTTAAATTACGCTGTCACATTGTATAGTTACGCGGATCATTGAACGTTTAAACATGGTCAGGGAAAACTAATCTTGCCCATATCTATCTGAGATTGACTTACTATTCCTGACACCAGCAACAGCGGTGATATACGATGACATACAGTCTTCAATCAAATCAGATATTCTGATCAGGAATCGAAATGACTACCGCTTCCTGTTGGCCGGTTGGGCAATAATGTTGGAGCCTTTTTAGATGGAAAATTGACGACCATTTTGGTGTCTTTGGACCATATTGGACAGGATGTGACCGAAGTTAGGATTTGAATGAGTATAGGAAGTGCCCGGTGGCCCGACGATGGTATGCTTGACAAAGTTATGGGGATCGATTCTCGATAGAGTAAAGTATTTTGTTAATCTAACGAACCGCCCTGTTTACTACAAAACTAACTAAATAATGAGGCGAAGGAATTCATTAAGGGACTTTGTTATACTACTTAGATGTAGACTGGCTTTACATCTTTTGAGGTTCATATAATTCTTCAATGTTCACTGCATTGCGTTCGTAGACGCCAAAACAGCCCAAATCAAACATTCAGAACGCATAAAAACCTCCATTACAAGTATTACAACCCCATCTCAAAGCAACAAAAAGTTACAACACTTAAGGGGCGCGTAGCTCACTTTAAAACGCCCCCGCAGATAATAAAAACGCTTGTCTATGATTCGAGTGCCATAGACAATGAGTGCCAACCATAAAGAAACCACCACCGTTGCTTGATCTGCGTCCCGCCAGAATTTATAGGCGTTTTTTTGAGCAGGTGTCACTTTGATAAGTCAGGTTATGTTGGCTGGAGTAGAGACAATACGGGCGAAGGCAAATGACGCGAAGAGAGCAGTTTTAAATTGTCATTATTCGGGTAACGGCGTTTTTATATTTTGTAAGGAAGGTGCTTTGTTTAACATATCTTTCGGCTTTGGGGTGATGTACAGCGGGATTACGCGGTACCTAATTCAATTTAAAAAAAGTAACGAAATGAGAAATATTCCGAGCTATATGACTTTTATGAACAAACAGATTGATGATTTGAAACAGATGATTTGAACATTGTGTCAAACAGACACAAAGCGAATTCTTATTTCTAGGGCATATTACTCAGTAAAAGACTACGTCATGGACAGGGACGTTTGGCTTAAATCGTGACCTGCACTGGCGATCCCTGGGTCTCGATGAGCGTACCTGCTGTGGTATATACTTAGATTTGTATAAAACTGTAGACATTATTGTTGACTTATATGTGTACTGATTTGAAAAAATGATACCTCACCGAGTTTCTTGCCGGCTCTTCTCAGTAGAGGATTTTTTCCGAACCGGTGGTAGATTCATTCCTTGACCTTCATAAGAGCTTGTAAAAGCCTAAATTGAATAAAGATAGTTTGACTTTGACTTTGACTTTATGAAACAAAAATTACTAAATTTTTTGCCTCGAACAGCCTTTGCCTCATACCTACAATAAAATTAATTTGCTTGCCTCATTATGTTTATGGTATGAATATTTTTCATTTATTCAGTTTTTCCAAAGTTTATTCCAAATTTTCACTTGGTATTGATAAAGTATTATTATAAAAGAAATAAAATATTCGTATTTTATACATTTTACTTTATATAGATATTCCGTTAACGTATGAAAAATAACAATATACTTAATTTTTTAAACATCCCTTACATAAAAACACGCGAAGATCCAAGCTAATAAAAACCATAAAGCAAGCAATCCTTTTTCAGCTCGCGTTAGGGCGGATACACATCCCCGGGGTGTTCGCGAATTACCTGTCGTTGTTTACGCCGATTGTTTGTCACGGCTCAATGGCTGGCTGGATTGACAAATTTAAATTGTTTACACATTTAAATTTAAATTCTTTAATTCGAATTTAGAATATTTAACTTATACGTGACATTGTTCTCATTTCAAATTATGTTTTTAAAACTTTTCTTTTTTAATTGCTTTTGGCTTTGTTTCACTTCAGCCTAGATATTTTTCAAATAAGTCGTTCTACACATTTTTGCCGCAGGAAATAGGAAACCAATGTTAGAAAGAAAAACTGGCCCTTTACGCTTTACTCAAAAAAGTGTGTACATAAAGAAGCAATTTTTCAAAATAAACACTTGATACCCACTATTAAGCGCTTAGCATATTTTTTCGAAGCTGTCGAAGAAATTTAAACTAATGGTCTGCTCCCCTCGGGCCTAACAAATGACAGAGAGAACTTATTAACTTGCGATTTGACAGGGCGGCTGTTAAATCCTTTTATGGTCTTTTTTTGTATTGAGTTTATCAGTAGACGGCGTTCAATTATTGAAAATATTTTCATGATTATTTTTCATTTTCTGCTTTTGTTACAGATTTCCTATTTAGTACGTTTATAAGAGTAATAAAATAAATCGGTGTCAATTTATTATATATTTCTTTCATTTACACTTCTTTAGTGATACGCTCATTCCCTTTAGAAATCTTTCCAGTATCAACGAAGAAGTTCCTTATTTCAGCAGCGCCATCTTCTGTTTGATGTGTACATTACTCGCCACAGACTCGAACGATGCGGTGCGGCGGATTTACATATAAATTGAGTCTTGTCGAACTTCCTCCGCAAATACCAACTTAGACGATTTGACGAGATGAATACCTAATGTGTAACATGTACATGTACAAGAATTAGGTAAGTACTTAAGTGTGAGGTTAGTATTTGTATGTTTGAAGGCCTGTAAATCTTTATTGCGCGACGCAATATAAAACACAATGGGTAATTTGAATGTTTTACTTTAAATAATATTAAATAATAAAAGGAAATCGAATTCAATTATTTACAAGCCACAAGTGAAATAGTGTTGAAAAAAACCATTCGTATAAGCCTGCTATAAGATAAGCAGTAATTTTATGTCATATGTTTGATTCAATGCTGCTGGCGATTATCTGACAAATAATTTTAATGTTTTTTTAAAGCAATATTTTATCCGATTGTACTTAGGAAGAAAGTTTGTAAAAACGAAATACTTGCTTAATTTGACGCAGACAATGCCACATCTTAAAATCATTTAAAAAAACTCAAATAGTAACAAGTTATCTGTGGTAAAAATGGCTGCAGCTTTTATATCGAAGTAATTTACTAATAAATCGTTCTAAACCTCCTATTTATATGATACCCCAATAATTCATCCGTCTGTCCGATTATCTGCGTTAACCCTGTCGATATCTCACCCCTCGAGGGGTGCATTAGAATTACAAATCTTAGTCTATTCCGTCTCGTCCCTATCTTTGTTTTATCTATGTTCTAATTCATATATATCTTAATAAAATAATAAACATGTCTGATCCGCAGACTTTTTGGTAGCAATTAAAAATCTTATAAGTATCTCTTTTTATCATAAATGAATGTGGTGAATGGATACATCTGAAGTTTAAATTCGAACACTTCCTAACATTGGTAATAGCGAAAAACAATCTAAATACCAAATTGATATTCGTGATATTTCATCAGTGGGCCAATTCGAAAGTATGTTTTGACAGCTTGATGCCATACGAAAAAGTGTTTGACGTTTCTTATGTCAAGTTTAAGAAATTTTAAATTATAACTGATTAAAATGTATGCTATGTCCGGTCCGTCTACATGACCATGCCGAATTTTACGACATTTGGTGCCGTAGTTAAGCCGTGAAGGTGCAACAAACGGACATACTCACTTTCGCATTTATAAAACTAGTATGGATATCGACTTATTGAACTGAAAGTGGGTTTGTTTTTCTCTCTGTAATCTAATTTCAAATGTTATCTTGTCACAGGAAGGCAAAATTACCATACTTTATATTGTACAAAAACGTCTACTAACAAACCAAGAACCTTTAATTATCAAAATTGTCTAACAATAAAAAAGATTACACGGCCAATATAAGAAGGCAGTCAAATAAACTGTCTTGCCTTAATACCTACAAATTAGTTTAATTCGGACTCATTAGCAACGGTAGGGTTGAGCTCAACGGACCCTGAAGCTTCTTTTGTCTCTTGAAGGGTTAAGTTAGGTTGTTCTGAGTAAACAACGGTTCTTTTACGGTGTACAGTCGGTTGCAAAATTCGTACGTTTTTAATTTCATACACTGGTTAACGTCAGTGTAGGTATTTTTGCATCTCATATTACATGATTTTTACCTAAAGAAGTATAAAAGTCTTTTGTATATTGTAAAATATACACCATAGCGTATATTACTGCTTTACGGTCTATACTTCCTGCACCATCCTTAAAATGTTTCTGTTTGGCCTAGTGGTTGACTGGTAGAGAATGCCTTTTGGCATTAAGTCCGCCATTTGTACACTCGTATATTGTGCAATAAAGTTTAAATAAATAAATATAAGGCTGTAGACACGACGTTTTTTCTAAAATTGCAGCACATAAATTATACTTTTCTTTTAGATAATTAGTTGATTATTTAATTACTCGTTGCTGGATTCTCGAAATCCACTCAAATTGATTTTTAATTAAAGTGACGTTTAGTATGTAGGTTAACAGCTAACTAAACCAGACTTAAATAATCTCTAATCAAGCCCAAAAGTGGTATTTGTCAATTCGGTAATAAATCTATTACTTAAACCGATGTGAGGCATTTTATCTTAATCCAATGATTACGAAAAATATAAAGAAAAAATAGAGTCAGTCGTCTTTAATAAACACGGCAAAGCAAAACGAAAGTAATTCTTTGGTATACATTTACCTTTTCCTATGTGGTGGTGTGTACCAAGCTATACATATAGGACCTTATTTCTATGGTCCATACGAATACATAAGTCGGCCTTATAAAACAGAAATAACGCAACTCAAAATTAACTATCATTTAGCCTTGCCTTATTTTGTCAATCAATATGACATGAATTCAAAATAAGTTTATGTTAAAAATTGCATTTTAGAACAAGCCTTTTCTTGCCAGTTGCAATTGAATATTACAGTGTCATAGCATGTATATGTGTATCAAACTTCGGCTTATCTCGACAATGGGAACTTATTTAAAATTAACTACCAAATTTTCTAACCGACATACCCTAACTAGTGAATTTGAATAATAAAAGCTGTGTGAAAGCTAAAAAACCGGACAAGTGCGAGTTAAACTCGCATGGAGAGGGTTCCGTTCCGTACATGATTATCTGAAATTTACTAGGTTACTTTAAATACCATAGACTTCTTATAGGTTTTCCTGTAATTTATAGGTAAAGAACTATTTTTTGTATTTTTTTCAAAATTTTAGGCCAAGTAGTTTCGGAAATAAGGGGGGGGAATGGTCAATTTTCGCCTATTTTCCTAAATAACTTCTAAACTATTTTACTTAAAGTTCAAAAGAAAATATATTTAAGATCTTCACAATAAGCCCTTTCATTTGATATGTCACACGATATAGGTTGCATAACTTTTTTTTTTAATTTTCTTTTTTACCCCCCGAAAGTGGCCCCCATGTTTAAAATTTGTAAATTTACATCACGCGTCCGTGTTGCGGTCACCGAATTACATATGTATACTAAATTTTAACTCAATCGTTCCAGTAGTTTCGGAGCAAATTGGCTGTGACAGACGGACAGACAGACAGACAGACAGACAGACAGACAGACAGACAGACAGACAGACAGACAGACAGACATACAGACACACGAGTGATCCTATAAGGGTTTCGTTTTTTCCTTTTGAGGTACACAACCCTAAAAATGAGTAAAACATTCAACTGTGAACATACGCATTTAAATAAACAAAAAAATAAGTTAAGATAACAAATTAAAATCAGAATCAGTCAGAAGTAATAAGTAGATAATCAAAATACTTAACCAGTTTTCTTGTGGATAGTATCTGAAACAAGTTATTTTAGAATTAATAAGCATCATCAAATTTTTAAAAGATAAGATTTAACATGAAACTTCATAAGTAAGGGTAGCCAGCGCCATCTATGAACAAGTGGCGGAACTGTTTCGTACGGAGCTTGACACTAGTAATGCTTGTCACCACTAGATGGCGTCAGCTACCCGCAAAGCGGTGATATTACATACTTTGCGTGTTATATTTTTAATAAGGAGTTTTTTTAAATGTATTGTGTTATCATTTCTTGTATAGTTTTTGCTTTCTATTTGGCTTATATACTAACTAATAGCTTTAACCTGGCTTCGGCCGCGTAGAATTCGATTACGGTTAGTTTCCAGTCCATTTAAATATTTTTTTTTATATAATCAACTTCAAATGAAACGTTGTAAAAACGGGACCCGCGCGTTACACTTGTAGAGAGAGTGTGAACTCGCCAACAAAACAATTTAAACCTTATGTCCGTACAGATAGGTTTGGAAATATTTTCAAGTTTTTCGTTAATAGTTAAATTTTGGCATTTTAACACTTAGATGTATTAGATTTTGAAATGTGACGTCACAAAACTTATGAGCCCTCCTTGTCACACACTGTCACACTTCGTCGACCCCCTCCCCCTTCATAAGGTATGACGTACTTTATGGATGACCCCTAATGAGGAACTTGAATGGTTTTTATCCATCGTTTATTGGAAATAAAGCTGTGTACGCAAAACACTATTTTGTTCTAATTTTTTAGAGATACGAAGCTTTAAAAAGTCATAGTTCATAACACACGCAAAAACGCTCCGGACATGAACTATGACGTCACAGCACAACGCAGTGCAATTATTGCCGAAACTACTATTTTTAGGACAATATCGTACAATTAAAAAAAACGATGAGGCTGTCAAAAATTCAGAACTACAATATTTGTTTTTCACTTATTTTGACCCTTAATAAAAAAGGAACAGTCAAATATATCAAATTTTTTTTATGGTAAGAGGGGGGCAAACTAGTAGGCCGGTTTTTCTTTTACGTTCCTTTATTAAATTTTCTTTCATAAAATATGTAATTAAAACCTCATTTTGATTTTCATGCATATTCCCTATTAATTATCCGGGTTGAAAAGTACCTCATATCCTATTATTGGACCTACAAAGTAACTACTGGCCCATTCACAAAGGTTAAGTGATGTTTATGTATAGGTTGACAACTAGTTGAGGGACATTTAAGTATTTAATCTCTAATCAAATGCTTAAGTGGCGTTTGTGAATTCGGCCATAAATGTATAACATACCAAATAACATGAAAATTAAAATTAAAATTAAAATATTTATTTTGCAAATAGGCCACTGGGCTCTTTTACATGTCTGAATCTACCAGCGCTTCGAAAGGTGACATCTGCTGAGAAGAAACGCCGCAAGAAACTCAACAGTAAGTCATGAAAATCCGTTCAGCCGTTACGGAGCCGAGTGGTAACACACTTGAAACAATTGTTTTTTTAAAAGGGATAAAAATGAAGTATAAGGCCGAAATAATAACCAAAACTAGAGCAGGACTTGTCACAAGATCTAAACAGAGTTATAAATTGAAATGTATTCCCATACAATTCCCATGAAGCTCATACAATAAATCGCTTGTGAAATAAGACGTATGCAATAGGACGCATTACGTATTACCATGTAGACGAACTTTGCAGCTCCGATGGATATTATGACCGTCGCTCTTTTTAATAATAATAATAATAATATTGTTTGCAGCGAATTGAAATTAGGTAGATACGTACTCTTTTTGAATCATAGTTGAGCTACAGATAAGATAAACTAATTGGTACGGGTGATAAAATATGTATAGGCCATAGCGATAAGCTTCTTTTTTTAAATCGGTTAAATTATCTTTTATCAACCTATATATGACGACCAATCAAAACCACCTAAATTACTAACTAGGAACAAGTTGGTTATGCTAAATTTATAGTTAACGGTATGCGAAAAATAACTAAATAACTTGCTTAACAACCCAAATTAGGATTACCCGTATTTGTTGACTTTAAAATAGCATCTGATTCTGGAGAAACCCAATCCGAAAACCAATACCTCAAGATTTCCAGTCCAACAGTTAAACCATTGAGACAAACGGTCAAAAGAATGATCTGCAGGATGACTGCTGTCATAATAACATCTATTTTGCGTGTTTAATATTTCTTAATGCCACTTAAAAGCAACATCGCACAGCATTGATTTATATCTGACAATAATACGCGCACCGGCCCTACGTCTATTAGTTTTTGCAACTTCATACAAGCAAATTTGGACTTTATCACTTTTGTATTAAGTTCATTATAGCATGTCAAGAAACCAGAAAAGTATTAAGTGAAATATCGATTCAACACAAATTAAATGCACGTATGTATGCATGTTAAGAAAAAAAAACATTGCTTATATAAGGATTAGGTTAGACTAATAAAATCGTTACCATAGTAGACATATAGATGTACCTATTATATTCCTACTAATGTCTGAAAAGATTATTATATATATATATATATAATAATCTATAATAAATCTATAATAAAATTAAATTGTTTTATCTTTCTGCACTTTAATATAACAATGAAATGCGTATACAAAATTTCATGTCTGGATGACGATTCAGGTCATGCTTAGGTACCATAAAAATGCATTGTCTACGGAGCTGAACCAACGAAAAACTTCAACTCCGTAGGGAAAGAGGAAGTGGTTCTAATTCAGCTTGCAAGATTTGTCTAAACAAACCAACTAACATACAAACATTGCCAGTTAATAAAAAGCTTATAAAAAGTAGCCTTCCAACTATCGCTATGCAAATCAAGTCGTGAAAGACGAACAAACGCAGTCGCATTTATAATATTAGTAAGGGTTAATAAATGGGTAATTGAGTGATACGATAAGTAAGGATAAATACTTATTTAGCAAAGCTTCTAGCTGCTTGTAAATTTACCAAATGTTTTAACTTCTATTTTGCACCTGCCAAAGTTAAACTACCTATATTTTGTGCATTATTTTCTCTGTTCTGGTTGTCTGGAGGATCTCTATTTAGCGATTATTCCGCATTGTTCCCTAACTTCATTTTGTTAGTGTATGCTTTTCTGTTCTTTTTGTGGTGTTCAATAGAGTATTGTATTGTATTTATTTCCAAAGTTAAGTTTCTCTCGGTTTTTGTTCATACTTAGCATGATAATATTAAACTGTAACGTACATTTTACAGCTCTAGGGCCGCAAAGGTCAGTAGGGCTCGATTGTATGAGTTATGACTCCACGAGTATGTTATGGGTATAGTTATAGCGTATGGTTATAGTTATGGCATGGTATGCGTGTTCCCACGCCCAGCTCTGTGAACTTTGCACTCATATTATATAGCTTTAGTTATATGTTACGTAGATTATTAATACTTTGGGTTAGTTAATGAGCTTGCTTTGTAACAAAGAAACATGCATGAAAAATAATTGTATATGTTGCTCCATTTATATGCATATCCTCATTTCGGAGTGAATTTGAGCTCTTATTAATAACTAGCGACCCGCCCCGGCTTCGCACTGGTAGCACTAATTATCTACAGCCAGATGCCACCAAACTTAGCTGGTTTAATTTGAAGATTGCCTGAAAATTGCATCACAATCGTTCCAGCCGTTTTGGAGTCTATAGCGAATAGACATACACACATCGATTTTTATATATAAACATTTATATTTAAACATTCTATAAAGTTAGGTTTAAATTTAAAAAATTCTGAGTGACAGGATAAGAAATAGTGAGATAAGGAAACGTTGTGGTCTGAAAGAAGATGTAGTGACAAAAATTGAGAAAGGTATGCTGAGATGGTTTGGCCATGTCGAGAGAATGAATGAAGAACGATTGACGAAAAAAGTGTATAAGGCGAGTGTGAATGAAAGGGTTGGAAGGGGTAGACCTAGGCGGACGTTTCGAGACCAAATCGGGGACGTAAAAGGCCAGGTCAAGAGTACCCTAAACCGAAGAGCATGTATGAAGGGAATAATGAAAGTGGACGAAGCGAAACAAGTATGTAAGGATCGTTGCAAGTGGAAAGAAGTGGTCTCTGCCTACCCCTACGGGAAACAGGCGTGATTATATGTATGTATGTATGTAAATTTAAAACTCAATAGGTTATAAATTTAATTCGATATGTTGTTCATGTAACGGTGTACGAAGTCTTCTTTAAAAAAAAGACGTTTTCAAACTCTCATCATTCTTACAAAAACATTAACCTTAAGATTCACCTTATTTCTTACAAAAACAAAGTCACTCACTCGAAAATTAATTCCCACCCCTAATTCAAAACAAACACTCGTATCAAACAAACATTAGACACCTTAATCTTATTAGAGAATAATAACTTACAGACGTTTCCAATCAAATATATACGGAACCCCAATTTTTCATAAGGAAATTACATTATCGAAAATTTGCATCGCCTCTAGCGCCATCTATGGGCGGATAGCGCGCGTTCCTCGAAAACCATGTTAACGTATACGCTTGGGATTCCGATGTAGCACTGATTTGCAACCGTATGTGTTACACATTAAGGTTGATCTTTGAAAGTTTTCGATTCGGTAAGTGATTTTGTAATGTGGTAAATATGTTGGTGGAAGATTAGGGCTCCCTTTACAAAAACAGTATGAATAATAATGTGATTTGGCTTTTTGCATAATATCGAGGCTCTAACAAGGATGTTTACTTTGATAAGTCGGAATAGTTCACTCTGCCAGGCCGATGAGTCGGAAATTTGAATATTTTACCAAAAATAAACTTTATTGACATACTCTTACCCTTACCATCCTTCTAAAATAATAATTATCGATGTGAAAGTGTGCGGTTTTTGGTATAAAAATAATGGAAATTAGATAAAGACATTCAGATGAATAACCGTACTAGTATAATAAGCTATCATATTAAACAACTTCTTATTTTATTACCAATACATACACACAGATCGTCAATACCCGCCCTACGGCCAGTGCTGAATAAATGATTGTAATACTTAAACTACCCCCGCCGTAAGACGCACGTGCGCTAGTTGTAGCGCGCGCGCAACGTTTTGATCCTAGACATTTTGGGCCAATTCGAAAGTGTGTTCGCTAAATTAAAAAGTCACTAAACTTGAAATCAGAAACGTCTATTTTGACAGCTTAGTGTCATACACAGTCGAGTCTGACGTTTCTTATTTCAAGTTTAGGGAATTTTAAATTTAGAAAACACCGTCCCGAATTGGTCCCATTGATTGAGTAGATTAGATTGATCGAGTATTACGATTAAGCGCTGTATGATCGTTGGACTACATAAAAAATAAAAATAAAACATCCAGTACCAGAGCGCCTGTGTATTTGTCCAACGCCGTTCTAGAATCTAGTAACACTGGATCGCCTGATCAGTTTAGACAAGGGCCTCTTTTCGGGAACGTCTAAGTGATACTGCAGTACCGGCGAGCAAGACTCGCATCTCGCTCTCACGCATTACGCGTCGTGCGGATAAGTGGGATGAGAAATCTCGCTCGCGAGTCGCTACAACATCACTTAGCGTTCCCGAATAGAGGCGCAGGACTTTCCTTCAAATTGGTCCAGAACGACAACGATAAACTACTGATTTATTTTAATGTATACTTTGTGGTTTCTCAAGATCCTATATACCAAGATCTTCTAGTTTTTTGTTGCTGACAACAAAAATAACACAGAGTCATTTATTATTATCGCAATCGACTCAAAGATCATGCAACACTTACTTCATATATACAACAGTATTGTAAGTACCTACTTACTTATCTGATTTAAATTTAAATTTCCACGTTAGTTTCCATGTTATTTATTTTTTTCCCTACACGTACTAGTTAACAATAAGTATCAAGATCACTCAGACTACCTATATCCGAAATAGGGCCGTCCGTAATGACCGAACACTTTGCATAATTCGGCGATCGGCTGACCCTGCGCCGAATGTTTGACCAACTATGTTGTATAAATGCTACCTCCGTCCGTACAACTACGGAACATTTGGTGGGGATTGTTTAGCGTTAATAAATAGATGGGTTTTGACAAACTCCATGCCATAGTTCGAGTCCGTGACCCGAGTTATGAATGTTTATTATCTGTTGATAAAAATAAAAATGAAAATATTTATTTTGCAAGTAGGCCACACGGGCTCTTTCACATGTCTGAATCTACCAGCGCTTCGAAATATGACATCTGCTGAGAAAAAACGCTGCAAGAAACTCAGCGTACCTATGTATTCAGATGTATTTATTTATCTTTAAAATATTCGTATCGCTATAAATACCCATTGCACAGGGAAAGCCTAGTTTTGGACTTGATTGATGTGATCAGTGTCTTTATTATTATTAATAAAAATAATAATAAAATAAGAGATTCATTTATGATTTAAAAAAACCATTACCCGTTTTTGCTAGACAAACAATACACACATAAAGGCAATTAAACTGAACTTGAAATCAATCATCAATCAATACATATAAAACAGTACCGTGACTCACTTATAGACAAACGCACAGCCTAAACGGGTGGTCCTAGGTTTGAAATTTGGAGGTGACATTCCTTGAGTACCCTAGAGGTGCACAAAGGAGGAATTTTTGAAATTCCATCCCTAAAGGGGTGAAAAGAGATGATCAAAATTGTATAGAAAATACCGCTGGCGAAGCTGCGGCGGAGTCCAATAGTATATAGTATGAAGCAGTTGGCCTTTAAATAATCTAAACTATCTTTAGGTGGAAAATTTGAGCTCAATTGATCCATTATTTGATTTAAAAAAAATGACAATTGACTGACAAACGAGCTGACGGCCCACCTGATGGAAAGTGGTCACCGCCGCCCATGGACATCTGCAACACCAGAGGTGCTGCCAATGCGTTGCCAGTCTAGGGAGGATCGGGAATGGGGATAGGATGGGGATGAGGGAATAGGCCTCCGGATCTCGTTACTCACCGTACGAAACGCAATAGCAAACTATTACTTTACGCCGATATTCTGTGAGAGTGTGGTACTGCCCCGGTCGAGCCGGCCCATTCGAACAGTAATCATCTAGTGAGGATTACTGTTTGGCTCTACCACTATCTACAAAATCACTTCTATTGCAAACATAATAAGACCAAATGAGGCATTAATTAGCCACTAATGGCCCAGTAGTTAATGACCGGAGTAAGACGTCGCCAAACCGGCGACGATTTGATCCGGTCCGATTATCAACGTTATTATTCATTGAATGCTTAACCCGGGAATCCGTAAAAAGCCAGGCGTAGGGTTGCCACCTGGTTTTCAAAAGAAAATAGTTAAAAATAATTTACTATTCACAAATAATTTAATCTTGAATAAGAAGTATGTAACGAGATTTTTCATTATGTAGGTATGTAATTGATAATGGCAGTGTAGATAAGTTCCTAATGTTTTTGTTTACTATAAGATCCTGAGAATTAAATAAAAATCGAGAGAGTCCGCCTGATTGCGTGATAAATCGTATCATAATTATAATTTTTTAAAGATATCAGGGTAAAAAAGCATAGGGTTTGATAACATTATTTAAACTTTTTATTTATTTCATATATTTTTTTTATTTCATTTATTAGCCATAAATTGCATGTACAAAGAGATCTTATTTAAACGTTTACACATTTTTGAAATAGCCCAGTTTACAATTTTACCGAAAGGGTGTAGCTTAACACATAATATAATACGAAGGTCACAATATCCCAGCCAATATCTACCTGTGTGAGAGATTTCAGGTATTTCACTAGCATTAAGTGTCAAAAATTATTATAATCCACTATAAATAATACGTAATTCTAATTCTTTACATTAAACAACAAATAGTAGTACCAAAGATTAATCTAATACCTTGAAGCATTCTCTACCGATGGACTTTCTGGCTACATATATGAATATATTCTTAATTCCATGCAGTTTCTTGTGTATTTATCTTATTATTACGTAAACATAGATGTAGGTATTAAATAAATAACTATTCATTAAGTACCAGTTAGATCATGTAGCAGCCCTACCCACAGCGTGTGCGCAGCAGGAGCTGTCAGTCAAACGTCAGCGCACGTTAAAATGGCCTCTTCTTGCGCGAGCGCAGCTTATTAACAAACGCAATGGACGATTGAGTGGTGGGGGGAGTTTTTGTGAAAGCTATTTACGTGGAAATCTTGGAATTGGATATTTTGCCATACGATTTCTTTCGTAGTGTTTTTCAAATTGATGAACATGAGACCAGATTTAGTGGCCTCGCTAGAGGCTTCAATGCACAACAATGCTTGAAGGCGCTGGTTTCCAGTTAGAGACAGATTCACAGACCAAATATCCTAAAGACAACGCTTAGCCTCACTTTTACTAGCAAATAAAGCTGCCAAAGTTGCGGGGCGCGCGGGGCTTAGAGCGCTGTGATTGGTGCGTGCGAGGTGATGCGCCCCGCGCGACCCCCTGTAGCCCCGCCACTTGAGGCCATTTGGCCACAACGCTTGGCAGCGGGGGGCGCCCGGCTATGCGCAGTCTATAGGATATATAATAATAATAATACTAATAATAATAATCAGGGGACAATCTTTACACAAATCGATTTAGTCCCAAAGTAAGCTCTAAAGGCTTGTGTTATGGGTACTAGACGACAATATAGATACTTAATATAGAGAAATAAATACTTAAATACATAGGAAACATCCAAGACTCAGGAACAAACCTTTGCGCTTATCACACAAATATTTGCACTTACCGGGGATCGAACCCGGGACGCTAGCTTCGGAGACAGGGTCACTACCAACTAGGCTAACCGCGTCGTCATATGATCTATGGACAGATCGTATCATTGTATAGTGCATTGTATTGTATACTATGTTATTCAAGAACGGCATCAAGATAAATGTTATCCTAGTTAAGGCCGTCAGTGTCAAGTTAATTATTTATTTTAAGATAATTATAATCATATTTTGTGACTAGCACACATTGTTCTAGTCCCAAACTATAATTCCCTGTGCTATGGGTGCTAGACAAAGATACGAATACATTATACGTATATAGATAAATACACAAAAAACTCGGGTACGAACATTCGTGACCATCTCATAAAGTATGCCTCTAGCGGAACTCAAACCTGCGACGTCCAACACAGAAGCATTGCCATACCACTAAGCCATCGATTCAGTCTAAGAGTACAGATCTGAGTGTATAGTGAAAATTTCTTTCTTAGTGTCCGAAATTTGAAAAATAATAAGGTATTGTATTCAAGCCAAGCGACCACAGTTTATTCCAAGGAGCTAGAAAAAAATACTGTTTTAAAAATCATTGATAATAACGTTCCAAACCATGTAAATGCAATGAAGGGGCACAAAAGTGCACCAAGCCAAGTTATTTACAATAAACAAAAACAAAAACCGCAATTTAAAAACGCGTAAAACCCAAAAGAAAATTTACGAAAATTGACCCTTATGATAATATCGAACAATAAAATCCAATAGCCGAGTAGCAAAACCCACTAAGTACCGTTCCCGACATTCGGCCACCGTTTATCGGTCGAGGCCATTTTATGAGACGTAACCGCGTATCTGATGCATTTTAGGCGTTCGATTCTGGGTTAAGACAATGGTTGGGGGGAGAGGTTGGTGCAAGTGACAGGTGACAGACACTTATCCTTACTTCCTTATTTATACTATAAATGTGTTTGTTTTTTCCTCTTTCATGACAAAATGTAGCAATAGATTGACTTGATTTTTGACATACCGGTAGTTAAGAGGCATAAAAATAACATAGGCTACACTCTATCCCAGAAAAAAATGTATAGTTGAAGTGTGTAGTAGTAGCAAATGTTTCACTCAAATACCTTCTAATGTAATTCTTTCGAAAATTTTACTTTAAAAAGGTTCAAAAGCTTTTAAAATATGGACACAATAGAAACACTCTTCCTTATTTTTTCTTCAAGTATTTGTTTCATTTATCTGTCAGTAAGTAATTAACTTTACTTCTCGGGACCTGCTAAAACCTACCTACCTACCTACCTTCTTAAATATTGCATTGGGGAAGTAAAAAGTGTAGCACGATTTGCTGTTAAGTAAGTTAGTTTTAATTTTAGCAATAAACTAACACTATTTTTTAAGCCTATTAATGTACCTACTAACAACTTCTATGGACTCATGTGGTTTGAAGTAAAGATTTATTTTTATTATTATTATTAAAACCGGCGGCTTTAATTTGCACTGACCTGAACTGGCTATTTATTATTGGTTTCTTTTCGTTTCTTATTTATTGATTTGTGTGTATGTAACGTCAAATATGAAATTATCTGCTTTTTCTAGCGTTATTTCATTCTAATGACAAATCACAGCGTTTAAAGAGCCTCTTTTGCCTTGCGACGCGTGATAAAAAGCAATCGGGATCGAATTTAGTAGTCGGCTTAGAACGACGTTGGCAGCCTGTCCGGGTTCGGCATTCAATTGTTTCGATTACCCCCGGGACGATCATCGGTAACCTACGGCTCTCAATTTATGCAAAAGGTATTTACTTGAATGTACTAGTCATTTCATGTTTTTAATTCTTTAAAAATAAATAAATGTGCCTTATTGGCTAAACTAAGCAAACCATGAAGCTCCCTGTTTAAATGAGTAAATATTATAATAATTACACAGTTTAAAAAAACAGTCACGTTATATTAATAATATATTAACTTGCACCACATTATGATCGCTTTCTGCGAAAATTCGTCAATCTTCGCACTTGCTGATGCCAAATTGATACAATTTCCTAAAAGTGACGTCATAAAATAAGTTGGCGGCCGGATCAAAACCGCTTAAGTCAAAAAGCCCATAAATTACGCACTTGCGCGGCGGGCTGCGCGGGTAAAAACGCGCCTCGCAAAATATTGGCATATATAAGTTACGTCGCTATACTGCTTGGATGTTTTTCATCGGTTTGTTTGTATTTACCTCTTTAAACAGGAGTTTTAAATCATAGACAATGTATTTCAGATGTTATGGTAGGTACACATATTTTAAGTAAAATTAAAAAGAAATTACGGAGAGATAAAAAGAAAAGTGATCTCTTAATAGCCGTTGCCCTATTATGAAGAAGGAATTTTATTTTAAAACTAGAAAAAGGTTTTTATAATTCGCTCTTTTGCCAACTGTAAGTACCTTATTTTGAAATGCAAAGCTTTGTCCTAAAAACAATATCATACAAACAAATAATTATAATAAATTAAGGCAGGTAATTAATGAAAAAATTAAATAAGTTATGTTAGTTAGACATTAATATATACCCCTCAAATATCATAAAAAAACGCGAATGAACTAGAAAAATTACAAGCAAACCCGCACATCCGCCTAGAGCTCCTATAAATCGAGATGCATGGCGGCGGCGGGTCGTAAAAGTGACCCCGGACCATTTCAGGGGTCAGAACGGCCCGCACTCAAGGATATTCCTATTCAATAATTTATACAATTGATAAATAATAAATGGAGAATGACCGCCGGTGGATCTGTTTTATTTTTATACTCTTTGAGCCTTGCAATATTGAGTTTCATTGCAGTGGAGAAATGGACGTATTATGCGGGTGCGGTCAATTTTGTTTGTTGATGTCGGGGAAATTTTCGAACTTGGCTTATTTTTTGATGTTTAAGAAACATGCCTATTTAAGGTTAATAATTCTTTTATAGCTTGATTTGAGAACTTACCAAATCCCAAAACATTAACACTAGAGCAGCCCCACCACAGTTGTATTTCGCGTTTATAAATATAGAATGTAAATGGAAAAAAAAACCGGACAAGTGCGAGTTAAACTCGCGTGGAGAGCGTTCCGTTCCGTACATGATTATCTGAAATTTACTAGGTTACTTTAAACAACATAGACTTTTTATAGGTTTTCCTGTAATCTATAGGTAAAGAGTTATTTTCTGTATTTTTTTCAAAATTGTAGCCCCGGAGTTTCGAAAATAAGGGGGGGGGGGGGGGTCAATTTTAGCCTATTTTCCTAAATAAATTCTAAACTATTTTACTTTAAATTCAAAGGAAAATATATTTAAGATCCGTACAATAAGCCCTTTTATTTTATATGTCACACAATATTGGTTGCAGAACTTTTTTTTAAAATTTTCTAAGTTACCCCTCAAAAAGGGGGCCACCCCTTGTTGAAAATTCATATATTTTCGTCACGCGTCCGTGTTGCGGTCACTGACTTACATATGTATACAAAATTTCAACTCAATTGGTCCAGTAGTTTCGGAGCAAATTGGCTGTGACAGACGGACAGACAGACAGACAGTCAGACACGAGTGATCCTATAAGAGTTTCGTTTTTTCCTTTTGAGGTACGGAACCCTAAAAATGAGCGCAGTAACACCGGCCAAGTCATAATCCATAAACACAGCAGTAACTCCTCGAACCGATGAGCTTCGACGCAAAAATAACTCGGTACCGCCGTCACTCGATTCCATAATCGATCAATTAAACCGCCTCATCCGAATTCTGGAATTCGAAAACGAAATAAATGAACACCTAACGCCTGCGCCGTGCAATTTTTTCGCACGGAATCGCGCGAACAATCGCCCCCCGTATAATAATATCGGATAATACAACTTTTTGCGCCGATCCGTTTTCTATATGATTGCACATTTTACTAAACAACGCGTCGACACTGACTCCGAATGGCATTCCTCATCTCGGCTCCGGTTTTTAATTTCGCTCCATGCATCGCATTCTCTATTTAATGTCGAATCGGACAAAACACATTTTCCTTTACGATTCTGCTGATGGATCTTCGTGCTCGTCGCTATTTGAATCTAAACCGTACGGTGATCAAGTTTCAGTTCATTTTTGCTTCTGGTGATAGTATTAGCGGATAGGTTGTAAGGTCATAAATGAAATACTCGAAAAGGCGTCCTATCTCATATAAGGTGGAATCAGTTCTTCATAATGGCGATGCAGCATTGTTACGGATGCCTCGTATTGAGTGAGCGCTGTTATCAGAAAATACCTTTTAGGAAAAAGGCACTTTCCGATTTCCATTACGTTTTGTTGTACATTTGATCTGATCATTGTTGGAGTTTTCGTGCATTTATTGGGTGTGAGGTATTTCTTTTATGTAGATGATATTAGTATGTGCTTTGCAGGGGCTTAATGTCTCTTGAGCCTGGAGTGTAATTCTTTTAACTGCCTCATTTATTTTATAATCTATAATTGTTAAATGAAATCAGAGGATGTCAATACAGCAGGAAACAACAAAACTAAGTAGGGAAGGCTAATGCTTGTTTGTTAATAAACATTACGTCGGTGCGAATTACAAAATCGCTATGTTTTCGGTCCACTTTTCAGAAGACAGTTGAAACCGTTTTTTTACTTTAATAGTTACTAAACATGCGTAGTTATATTTTTTTTATGATAATTAGGTAACTCTTACATCAATATGAATTAAATTTAATTTAATTTGTTAATAATTTATTAGTAATACATGACGTAAACGGAAATATTGGTACATAGCGGGTTTAATTTGTAACATAATAAATCGCTATGTAACTAGCGGTCACATGATTACTTTCTTAAATGATGTTTTTAGGAATATTTTGCTATGTGTAAAAATATGACAACAATGCCGATGATAATATATCGCTATGTGCATCAACGAACACATAGCGAAATGAGACGAACACTTTCTTAAATGTGCGTTATTATTTAAAATTCGCTAACTGCTCAATTTCACATAGCGAATTTATCAAGGTACATTTTTGCCTAGAACACATAAACCAGTACTGAAAACAAAAAAAAATATTGTGGTTGGTTTTAATTTCTGCATCAAAATTAAAACCAAAACGTTTAGTGTTAAAATAAAAAAACAGTAAAAAAAAAACACATAGCGATTTTGGGATTGCACCGACGTTTATTTGTTACCTACTGAATAGAGAATGTCTTCCTAAATAACAGCATATTTTTAAAATTTCTCCACAAACTCGAAGCAACAAAAGAACTTGGCGCGTCACTACCCTAAGTCTAATAATCCTTTTAAAACTTGCAACTTAAGGCGCCGACAGACAAATCCCCAGCGCGTCGTGATCCCATCGCTTCACGACCGTTCACGGCTCTTCACGACTCTTCACGACATTTTACGGCCTCCTTAATGACCCTCTCGCCTGTTTTAATGGCAGTTAATGACATTGAATAGCCCTCGCTTGACTTGGAGTTTCTTACGGACATGTTTGTTTTCGTTTGATGATTTTAAAGGTGTGAAAGTATTTACACTCGCGACGAAGTGTCGAGTGTGAGCTTAAGTAATTTGAAGTTAATTCCCATAATTTTGTTTAAAACAGGAAATGCTATAACTTCATTTGTAGACAATGGAATCAGAATGACATGTAGTTAAAGTGTTAATACAACACAAAATTATAAGGTAATAAAAACGTCTCGCTACACTAAATTCTTTATTAGAATTTCCTAATCATTTTTGTGTAACATTTTGAAACTTGGCCCGTTTTTTCGCCAAAGTCGTAACTATAACTATTCATCCAATTAAACAAAAGGCGCTGAACTCATGACGAAGCAATCCCGCTCGTAAAAGAAAATTGTGTTTTTCCGAGTACCCTCGTGTGGGCGGAATTAATTATTGTTTTACCGGTTTTCTTCACTAATGAGTAAGTTAGCTCGGTATACCGGAACATGGTGAAGTCTGTACTGTGACCACAGAATAGATAATAGTACCAATGTACAGAAGAATCACTGTCTAACAAAACCAGTGTTTAGGTACGAAAATATGCCCAATCATGCCTTCTCTCTCCGTCGCATAAAACGTGCTCTTTCGTGTACGCCAGGGTTGGCAGTTTTTTATCCGCGTCACCCAACAACACCTAACATCTAGGCTGCTTGATGACGCGCGAATCGGCCAGCGAGCGAGCGAGCGGCAACCTACTGCGATATACAGCTCCGAGCTGTCCGACGGCCGAGCGTACCTAAAGTGCGGAGTGAGACCCAGCTGCTGCGACCAACTCTTTATTGTATAAAATCAAGTTTAAACCTTTTTAAGGTACTCTGTTAGGGCGCTCGCCCACGGCGACTTTTGGCCGCGATGTCGTCGCTGGCCATGTTGTACCATAGCCAACACAGACACAATTCTCCGTCGCAATGTCGCCATGCAGTATCGATATAAACGCTCACGGCCCCGCTTCTATCGCCAAATAGATAGGATTGTCCGATACAGTTGCACGTTTGTTCTGTACTTGGATGACACACTGCCGTACATCTAGGTTGCTAGATATTTACAAGATCAAAGATGATAGCTACAGAAATAACGAATAAGCATGTTTCCTCAAAAATTCTGATTAGTCCGTCATTCGCATTATAAATAAATATTGACGAAGATATAGTGCGTTGAAGTTCCGCGTGACTTCACGAGTTCTCACACTTTGAGCCACGTACGTCATAAGTCCCCACTCTCGAAATTTGATACGCGTTATCTTTGTCAATTTTGATTGATTTGATATTGCGAAAAAATACGTGTTCAATATTTTTTGATAATCTAACTGACGGACTAATTAGATTTTGTTTTTACACAGGCAACATCCCTATTAGGGCGCTCAGTTGTCCTACACCTAAAAATAAATAAATATAGTCAGAATTTACATCCGTATAGGTACTTCATTTTTTTCATTCCGCCGAGCGTACAAATATAAAACAGAGATACGTCTGATTCGCCATTAAGCTAAGTGCCGTCATAAGTTAAAGTTAACTCGGGTTAAACGGCGCGTTAACAGCCGTCTCAGTTGTCCCGTCTTAATCAAACGTTAACTGCCCTATTTGCATATGGAAGTTCACGACACATTTAACTGGAGTTTTGACTTATGCGCTTGAGTTTGCCGGTTTTGGGGTTCCGTACCTCAAAAGGAAAAACGGAACCCTTATAGGATCACTCGTGTGTCTGTCTGTCACAGCCAATTTGCTCCGAAACTAAACCGATTGAGTTGAAATTTGGTACACATATGTAAGTCGGTGACCGCAACACGGACGCGTGACGTAAATAAATGAATTTTAAACATGAAGCCACATTTGGGGGCAAATTAGAAAAATAAAAAAAAAGTTTTGCAAACCTTAGCATATGAGCATCTTAAATATGTATTTCTTTATAATTTTAAGATAAATGGATTTGATGTTATTTAGGAAAATAGACGAAATTTGACCATTCCCTCTTATCTCCGAAAATACTGGGCCTAAAATTTTTAAAAGAAATACGGAAAGTAGATCTCTAGCTATACTTTCTTTTAGCTGTAACTCAAAAAAGTGACTACATAACTTAAGTCATACCTTACATTCAGTTTTGTTATTTCTAGATAAACCATTTGGTTACATACAAATAACTTCAGTTACGCCTTACCAAATTATGGTTAAAACTGAAATAACCGAAGTAGTTTGGTTGTCACTTTTTCTCAGTGTAGATTACAGAAAAACCTAAAAGAAGTCTGTGTTGTCTAAATTAACATAGGAAATTTCAGATAATCGTGTACGGAACGGTACTCCACGCGAGTTTAACTCGCATTTGTCCGGTTTTTTATTAGGCTTATGGCTCTTTTTGCAAAGGTTTTTGGTCTTAATATGTGTATCTTTTTTTAATTGACTTTGCAATCAAGTGTACATAGTTATTTTCAGTGTAAATATTTACTAAACTTTGACGTCGCGCGATTAAATGAATAAATACACCTCATTTTTTGTACAAAACACATTTTTTTTGTATAAAAAAGCTGCATAAAATATTCGAATCCACATAAATAAAAAAATTAGAAACGAATATGTACCAACTAAAAACTTACTCAGTTATATCCAATTTTAAATCGAAACGAGCAAATTGCAATTTCAAATTCATAACATGACTTGTCTAATACAATATGTCAAAGCAAAACACACGCTTTCTTGAGAAAAAATCTTAATCAGTTCTCCCTCGAGAGGGCAGGGGTGGCCAACATTTGCATAAAGGAAATGAACAGGAAAACGTCCCCGATACGGCTAATAGAGTGCAATATTAATTGTGTTAGGTTGACGACGTCTGATACCAGAGATTAATTAGAGAGTGTCGAGTTGAATTATGAATATTAAAATAATTGTGATCAGCTGTAAGTTGGTTTATAGACGTTACTATCACCAATCACCAATCACCAATTATTTTAATATTCATAATTCAACTCAACACGTCATCTAATTAATCATGCCATACCATCACTTAAAGTTTAAGTGATGGTATGCAAAATGCAAGTTTAAAAAGTATTTACTTAAAATAACATTAGTTTGTACTGTTTGTGTTAATGATAATTACTCTTAGAAAATAAACCCGTCGCAAATTATGTTACTTACAAAGTTAGACAAGGTTATTTTTTACTTTGAAAACATCGCTTTTCAAACATTTGTATCTTCTATATATATAAAAATGAATTGCTGTTCGTTAGTCTCACTAAAAGTCGAGAACGGCTGAACGGATTTATCTTATCTTAGTCTTGAAATGTTCGTGGAGGTCTAGGGAAGGTATAATAGTACATAGGTTACTTAAATTATTATTCTTCGCAGACGAAGTCGCGGGCACCAGCTAGTCTTTAATAAAAATCTATATTAAACACAACAACTAATAAATTGTACCGTATGTAGGTACGCGAAGGGTATTTGCTATGAAACCCTTAAATCGAATTACAAAAGTTTTGCGATTTATTGTTTCATATTTTTTTCTGCAAATAGAAACAATTACGTATGTTTAAACAATATAAGAATAATTCAAGCCAATTCGTGGCACTAAACTCAATAAAAAGCTACTCTGATTTATCGCCCGGGAAAAAACAGTTCCGAGCTCTTGACAAATAAGTCCAATAAAACAAGCGTATTGGCTTAGGAAAGTCGCTTTATCACGCGGGCATGCACGGAATATCATGTATGGGGGCGCTGAGATTCGACGGACTTGGCTCTGCACTGTCGCGCACGTAAATAACCCTAAATCTCATTTTTGGGAGCGCCAAGGTAGCGGACCCGCTAAAGACAACAGATTTGACGATTCTAAAGATAGAAGCTATTTAGTAAATTAGTTTATATTTAAAAAATAGTAACCACCTTGTACTTTTGAATATAATATACCCTTCTTTCTCCTGCGGAAGCCATAAGGAATCCTAGTTGGATCTGTTAAGTGTTCCGTCTGTGTTGCCAACGTTTGCTCAGTTTCAGAAACTAACTGCTACTCAATTTATAATTTACTAGAGGACCCGCCACAGCTTCGCACGCGGTATTTTCCATACAAACTTTATCACCCCTTTTCACCCCTTTAGGGATGGAATTTCAAAACATCCCTTCTTAGTGCACCTCTAAGGTACTCGAGGAATGTCGCCTCCATATTTCTAACCTCTAGGACCACCCGTTTAGACTGTGCGTTGTCTATAAGTGAGTCACGGTACTGTTTTATATTTATAGATTTATAACCAGCTGCCTTTCAAATTACGCATGTACGGTTTTTTCTTCATTTACTAACATTTACTAAGTTTATTGGTTAAGGTATTCAAAATATCAAAAACAAGAAACCGGCAAGTCCCCATATCCTCCTATCAATACCAAATTACGAACTTGCCAAGAAACTCCCGAACAAAAACACTTCCTCACTTCCCTAGGGCTGCCCCCCGATAAATAATTTGGTCGTATTAGCATACGTCGATTTATCTCGCTGGCTGAATTATTATTTATGGCGGCAACCCTGCGGTACATATGTTAAATAAATCCGGAGGCAAAGAGTAGATAAGATTTGGTAAGTAAAAGACTTTCATGTGGAAAAATTCTTACAGATTTTTTTAGGATATTACCATTATGATGTAACTAATTTTATCTACACCCATATCATAAAACCTCCATTGGTTAATCAAAAACCGTAGGAAATGACCACCATTTTGACAACCAATTAGGAAAAACCAGTGCTGCGATAAAGAAATAACATGACTTCTTTATCGTTTATAGTAAAGAAATGAGATTAAATTTGGAACAGCTGTCAAAACTCAAGTGGGTCTCTATTCTAGTATCCATAAATAATAAAACAGTTATTGATACGAAACGTCAATTCAGTATGTTTTTTTAATATAAACTACACAATATTTGATCTCGAGTGACGTGAGAATAGAGACTTCATCCGTTTGTCTATGATTTAAAAAAAAAATGGTCTCGCCGCCATTATGTTGACGTTTTGCTGAACGAAAGTAGAATTGTTGTTGAATTGAATAGAAAAAGTTGTTTGTAATTTACATTTTAGTTGAAAATATGAATAGTAAGTAGTCTTCTCGGAGTGTGTGTGATGTGAAAATGCGCCGGATATCGGAAATATGCAGCCACGATTGCAACAAATAACTTGTTGCCAGAAAATATTGTTTCTGAACCCATCATGGAGGATTTATAATATGTGTGTAGATAAAGTTATGTATGCAACTCTTTATAATTTGGCCTTAAAACACACGTGCGATCTTATTATGAAACTCGCCTATCGGCTCGTTTCATGAAAACCGCTCTAGTGTTTTAAGGCCTATCATTATGCAACCGTTGCATAAACTACTATTACAAGTTGTCCCGTTGTCATTTTCCTTCTCGGTTTTCGATTGAGTTGAAATTTTGCATGGATATGTAAAACGGATGACAATGCAATATTATTATAACATGGTGATGATCTGATGATGGAGCCATGGGTACTTTGTAATTAAAAGACGCAACCCCATCGAATTTGGGCTCGTTTGATTCGTCTTGAGAGGGACCCGGTTCTAGTTTTTTTTTTTAATTAATACCTAATGCAAGTTTGCTTATATATTTTTTTTATATTAAAATTATGAAATTTAACCTGTAGTAATGTCAATTTTAAAGTTCAACAAATGTGGAGTTTTCTTAAGCTTTAGTGATATTGAATAAAGAACATAACAAAAACAAATAGAGAAAATTAAACTATCCTACAATTTAACTTAAGTCATGCATTCTTTTTAATTATTTTCTTTTTTCCAACTCAAACGTTAATGCATTAACGAAGTGTCCCGTCTCCCTTCTCGCTCTTTCTCGTAAGATTTCCCTTTGATTATTGAAGTTTGATGTCTCAACTCAAATCGGATTTGCATTATCCAATTTGTTTTCATGAATACTGTTTGAGTTTGTGTTTAATCAGTTCTTGGGTCGTCGAGCATTGTGTGGTCTGCTTTATTGGTTCAATGGCTTTCAGTGGCGTTTTTAGGGTTCCGTACCTCAAAAGGAAAAAGAAACCTTTATAGGATCACTCGTGTGTCTGTCTGTCCGTCTGTCACAGCCAATTTGCTCCGAAACTACTGGACCGATTGAGTTGAAATTTGGTATTCATATGTAAGTTGGTGACCGCAACACGAACGCGTGACGTAAATATATGAATTTTAAACATAGGGGCCACTTTTTGGGGGTAAACTAGAAAATTAAAAAAAAAAAGTTATGCCACCTATATCGTGTGACATATCAAATGAAAGGGCTTATTGTGAGGATCTTAAATATTATTTTTTTTTAATTTTAAGTAAAATAGTTTAGAAGCTATTCAGGAAAATAGGCGAAAAATGACCATTCCCCCCCCCCTTATTTCCGAAACTACTGGGGCTAAAATTTTGAAAAAAATATAAAAAATAGATCTTTGCCTGTAGATTACAGGAAAACCTATAAGAAGTCTATGGTATTTAAGGTAACCTAGTAAATTTCAGATAATCATGTACGGAACGGAACCCTCTCCACGCGAGTTTAACTCGCACTTGTCCGGTTTTTTTTAAATCATAGTAATTTATGGCTTTTATTTTATAGTTTGTTTGTGTGAAAATTAATATAAATGTAAATGGTTTTTAATACGGAAATCCAAACAAAGGCTTCAATATTATATGAAAAATATAAACATTTGTTAACTATATAGAATGACCCAAATAATGAACTTTAAAACTTCTACTTACTTCTTTTAACTTCTATCTTCTTAGAGTTGTACTTTACAAACTTGGCTGACATACTGCCGTGTGTCTAATAGTTTATCATTTGTTGCATTTTCAACGCTTGTCACCCCAAAAAACTACCAAAACTACCGGAACATCTTCAAACCCCTAACAATTAAGGGCCACCGCCGTCTCGACTAATTCCCATAAATATTCATAGATTCACAACCACAAAAACAAGTAACATGTCAAAGTCCTTATAGCGTTAGCAATAAAGGGTATTGATGCTTGTATCATGTTTCTTTTTAAATTTGTACTGTATTGTGATTCTTTGATTAAGTGCCTCCCCTGATGAATGGGGTCGCGATTGTAAGTTTGACGCGACATCGTGTAGCTACTGTCTTTTTTTTCCTAGTTTCTCAAACATTTTAAGGTTTTTGTATGTAAGAAAAGAAAGTTTAAGTGTCATATTTTGGAGTGGACGCTGTTTTTAATAGGTAACTAATGGTAGGTACGTAGCCAGCCGTGTGACACTATTTATTTATTTAGGTGGATGAAAAGGTACAATAGGGAAGATTCATCTTTTTCTTCCATCTTGTATTGGGTAAGTGCTGAGTAATAGAAACCGATCTGTGTACGCAAAACATTATTATGTTGTTTATTTTATGAGTTATGAAGCTTTGAAAAGTCATGTTCATACCACTCGCAAAAACACTCCATACAAAATGGTCAACAGCTACGACGTCACAGCTGTCGTTAGACTGTACAGAATGTATGGCGTTTAAACGAAATCCGTAATTATTTCCGAAAATACTGTTTTTAGACCAACATCGTAGAAATGAAACATGACATAAATTTGACGAGGATGTCCAAAAAACTAAAATCAGATAAACTTGTCCGTAATTTGGACCCTTAATCAAATAAAAATTAATAATCAAAATGATCTGATTTTTTTATGTAATATGCTTTTGTTTACATTTACTTTCATAATATATCATTTAAACCTCATTTTGATTTTCATGCACCTTCCCCATTAGGCATTCTCTACCCGTCGAACCTTGGGAATAGCAGAAAAATATCACGATTAATCCCTACTAATAATAAATGCGATATTATGTTTTATTGTTTGTTTGTTTGTCTTTCTTTCACTCAGCAATGCTGCTACGGATCGATGTGATTATTTGCATAGAGATAGTTTATGGGCCGGAGAGTGACATAGGCTACTTTAAAAAAAACGATTAGCACTATAAAAAAACTACATTAAAACTGTAATGCAAAGCTAAATAGGCGTGTTTCCTGAAAATTAGTCCGTCATTTACATTATAAAAAAGTTTGAATACATATTTTTTCTTTTGTCAATTTTGATAGATTTGATAAAGCAAAAATACATGCTCAATATTTTATGATAATCTAACTGACAGACTAATTAGAATTATTATTTTTATACCCAGGAAACAGCCCTATTATCTGTGTTTTTTGACACAATTTTTCCAATTTTTTTCATGTTGGCAACGGCCCCTCAAAAGCCAGGTTCATTTACAATTTCTTAAAGGGTGCGTTGTTGATTTTAATTAACTGGATCGTTTAAGTTATTAATAACTTAGATGTCGGCTGTCGCCGTGTCGTGTCGCGCTAATCGGCCGATCCGTCTCGCGTGCCCTTAACACGGGGGTAATGTTGCCAAATTGGTTATGGTAATTATACCATTGGTTTGATTAACTCGACGGCAGCAAAGAATAAACTGTTATCTACAATATCACAACTTTACGTTACAGCGGTTTTTGTGTAAAAACATGATATTTTCTGTTCTAATAGGCCAAATCAGCTGAAATTTGGAACAAAGCTTAATCAAAGCAGTACTTAACGAATGACAATAGTATATAGATGGTATTTTTCTTTAAATAATGTAGATGTATTTGTACACGCTGGGCGAGGAAAATGAATACGTGAGATAACTGCCACTTTGTTTATACCTGGGATAGTTAAAACCTATTCGTTTTATTTTCTCTAAATAACATTAAACACTTTTATTTAAAATAAAAATGCTATTAAATTACTGCTATTAATGCTACTAAGAAACATGCTATTTAATATAATACCGAAAACCATCTCCAGCCCAACGTCAATTTATTTATTTATACTTTATTGCACAATATACCAGTGTACAAATGGCGGACTTAATGCCAAAAGGCATTCTCTACCAGTCAACCACTAGGCCAAACAGAAAAATGTCAAGGATGGTGCAGGAAGTATAGACCGTAAAGCAGTAAAAATGTTACACACGCTATGGTGTATATTTTACAACATACATACTACAGCATAAAGATTTATATGTTTATAATAAACCTAAATAAATGTAACAGATGACTGATATCTTTGTTTACGAATAGACCACTTGACGGACCTTCGACGAAGACACGGACAAGTTAAGATATCTGTTTGTGCTTTGAACTTTTTTTTAAATTAGGATGTAGTTGTCTTTCAATACGACTAAAAAAATCTCAAAAAATGCGAATTTCTAGCTGAAAATCTGAAGGATGATAAAACATACAATTCTGAGTTGTATTATGACAAAAACTGGTCAAAAGTGTAGTTGTTCGTTTATTCTTTGCTGCCGTCGCACTGTTTGTGTTGGTTTATAGACTTATGCAACGATATTTTTTTATTGAAAGAAATTGGTATGGAATTATGGAGTTAGTGCATGTTTAGGTCTCTAATGGCCGAATTCAGAAAGGCCACTCAAATTGAGCCTTAATTAAAGTGACGTTTCAGTGACGTTCTGTGTAGGTTGACAACTAGTTGACGGACATTTAACTATTTCATAATTAATCAAATGCTTAAGTGGCGTTTCTGAATTCGGCCATAAGTCGGCCAAAAATATGAATAATAATAATTGTAACTCTTGTATTATTCTGTTTTTTCTGTTATTGTAATTTGTATTGTAATAATTCTGTTTTTAATTTTTTCATTTTAATTTTCTTATATTTAATGTGAAATTAATAATGTAATTTAAATGGTGACATACTGTATAAGTAATTGACTAAAATATCCATATTATTATGACCGACGTGTTGGTGCAAACTGTTAGTCGGGCATGGCGTTATATATAAATTAATAAATATATAAATAAATAAATAAGATGCTTACTGCTGGGTTCTTTTTGTGCTTCAGGCTCGTCAAATAATTATAACGGAGGCTTGACCAAACATTAAAATAGTTTTTTGACATAATTATATTAAGATTTATTGAACCGATTAAGTTTGGTCACCTTCCTGTCAACCTTTAATTAAACCTAACCTGCGTCGGAAGCAGCGTCCTCACCCAAAACAGACCGAATTACAAGCAAGCAAATCCGGGTTTTAATAATATGGCGTTGGTCATCGGATCCCGGGATCAGTTGCTAATCCCGGCCTAATAGCCCGGGCACTTCATTTTACCCATAATTTTAAATACAACGGAAAAGCAACCTTAAGAATAATAAATTAAAGGTTAAATTAGGTTAACAAGGGGTAGAAGTGCAGTTGATTTATTGGCGGAGAAAAATGAACCGTATGTCCATAGGTTTAAAGCTGATATTGGTTATATACGTGGGGTATTGTAAATAATTTTTAGGGTGTCCACGATGTGGGATAGTGAAAGCATTTCGTTGTTAGATTATGATATTAGAAATTGTGGACGTTATTTATTGTTGTTTTGATATTTATTGTGGTTCTACTACATAAAAAAAAAACTTTATGATATATGACAGCTCGATAATGTAAGTTTCTGAAATGAAGGAAAGGTGAAGGAAAAATATTGCGAAGTAGGTAATTCAAAAGTGTGTGAAGTCTCCAATCAGCACTGGGCCCGCGGGGGGACTAGCCCAGTCCCTCTCAGGTCCAACAGTGGGACCTATAAGGGCCGAAGATGTGGCGATGTTATTTTGAACTGAGGTGGATTAATAATCTACTGTAAAATTTTGACCCTAAGACCAATCTGGGCTTCTATTTGCCTTGACTAAGCCATATGTTACACATATCACTTTGTCTCGTTTTTATCTTTGCGAAGATGGAAAAAATTGTGAGAAAACCCGACACTTCGTTATCAAAGCAACAATCGGGTTCTGTTTTACTTATGGCTACTCAGGTCAGTGAACAATTCATCATCCCGGGACGTCCACTGTTGGACTTAGGTCTTTGGATTTGTGTCGAAAGGCTTCCAGCACCCTTAAGAAGTCAGTCCATCTTGTGGAGGGATGAGCCCAGTCCGTGGTGGCCTGGCATCCACTTGAACAAGTCAAAAAAACGTTTTTATTGAATTTTCTATTTTTTAATTTGAAAAAGGAACACGTTAATTAACGGACTATTAGACAGAGGAAGCCTTGCCTTAAAGAAAAAAATATTCCGACGAATAGGGATGTTGCCTGGGTAAAAAATATATATTATTAGTCCGTCAATAAACATTATAAAAAAATACTGAACACATATTTTTTTCTATTGTAAATTACGAGTAATTTATATGCTTTTAATAAGAAAGTTAGCTTTTTCAGTGTTTAAAAGGTGTTGGATTTTTTAATTAGTTTCTTTGGACTATTTGGTGAAGGCGTTTTACGAGGGCGTTTCCAGAGGGGGTGTGTCAATATATGGTTTGTCATGCTTTGTTGAATTTTGGACTTATGCAGCTCCCTCCTGGCCTAAACCTGGATCCGCCCTTGGTCTGGAAAAAAATATATAGCTAATCAACGATGCGGAGTGATCACTAAGACACCAGTAATTGAATACGTGAGTGCAAACATATTCAATTCTTGTCAAAGTTATTTGCTTATTTTTAACAGACTTCAAAACAGGAGGAGGTTCTCAATAGGGATGTTTCCTGGGTAAAAAAAAAAACGAAAAATCGGGGGCTCATGAAGTCATGAGCCCCCACTCCCGAACTTTGATGCGCGCTATCCTTGTCAATTTTGATTGATTTGATAAAGCAAAAAATACGTGTTTAATATTTTTTGATAATCTGACGGATTAATTCGATAATTTTTCTTACTTAGATTTTTTTTTTATCCCTATTGAGTACCACCTCCTGTTTTGAAGTCGGTTAAAAATAAGCAAATGACTTTGACAGGAATTGAATATGTTTGCACTCACATATTCAATTGTTGGTGTCTCAGTGATCACTCCGCATTGTTGATTAGCTATGTATTTTTTTCTAGACCAAGGGCGGATCCAGGTTTAGGCCAAGAGGGAGCTGCATAAGTCCAAAATTCAACAAAGCATGACAAACCATATATTGACACACCCCCCTCTATAAACGCCCTTGTAATACGCCTTCACCAAACAGTCCAAAGAAACTAATTAAAAAATCCAACACCTTTTAAACTCTGAAAAAGCTAACTTTCTTATTAAGAGCATATAAATTACTCGCCCCACTAATTGGGGGGCATTCTTTAAAAAAAGAATTTATGCTAAACACTCGCGAGCAAATTAAAAGTGCTGACGAATAAATTAATACAATTCCCGCCTTTTTTAATTATGTTCTAGATTGTAAGAAGATCATGGATAAGACCTTTTCGTCTTATATCGCAGGCTTCATGATAAAGACGCGTATCAATTAAATGACGCAAAAAAAGCGAAAAAAAATAAACGTTCCTATTCTTTGTATTATTGAGAATGAAAATATTTATTTTGCAAGTAGGCCACACGGGCTCTTTCGCATGTCGGAATCTACCAGCGCTTCTAAAGGTGACATGTGCTGAGAAGAAACGCTGCGACAAACTCAGCAGAAAGTGTTTTTTCAACTTTAAAATTACATATAACTAAAACTAACATAAAAAGTGCAACAAATAAACCTAATGGGCACAAATTTATTATAGTAAACAAATAATAAGAGAGATGTATAGTCTCCGCGTATTGAAAACCTTACTATTTCAAAAACACTATTTTTGAAATGGTTACGATAGAAAAAATCGTAAAGTTACGTCTGAAATCCTCTTTAAACAGTTCGATGTCTTAATTTTTTAACTTATGGGTCTATAATTAATAACACTATTACATCACGCACACTTTACTAAAAACTTTACTAAACAATTATCCGTTTTTGATTTTCCACGCACGCCTTTTCTATCCATCGACACAATTAAATTAGAACGAGTTAAACAAAACATGTATTACATGTTTTCGCAAATTGTTCTAGTACGTACCCAAAAGACAGGTTACCCACGCGACGACTACATAATGGACAGGGACGTTTGGCTTCAACACTGACCTGCACCGGTTATCCCTGGGTTCGATGGGCGTGCCTACTGTAGTATATACTTAGATTTGTATAAAACTGTAGGCATCATTGTCAATTTATATGTGTACTGATTTGAAAAAATGATGCCTCACCGAGTTTATTGCCGGCTCTTCTCAGTAGAGGATTTTTTTCCGAACCGGTGGTAGATTCATTCCTTGACCTTCATAAGAGCTTGTAAAAGACTAAATTGACTAAAGATAGTTTGACTTTGACGAGACAACCAACCATTCAAAATGATAGGACGCATCCATATTAAGCTATCGTAACGAGTGAATGCTCGGGGGTCAAACAGCGGCGTAATCGAGGCGATAAATCTCGCAGATAAAATGAGGCGTCGAGGAATTTGTCGGTTTATGTCTTCTCACTTCAATATGACAGTGATATCATTTTGTCGTACCTTTTTTAAAAAGACGAATCTATTTCTAATTTCGCAATGAAGTTTTCTATCGTCCGGAATTGAATTCGATTTTTACCACGAAAACATACTGAAGAAACCTGAAACTATAGTAATATCACATTAATATTATAAATGCGAAAGTTTGTTAGTATGTTTGTTACCTTTTTCATATAATCACGGAACCCTCTCGACGCGAGTGTAACTCGCACTTGTCCGGCTTTTTTTTAATTTATTTATTCCACCAAGAACGGTACACCTCTGGTATATTATAAACATTTTTAAATACAAATTAACAAAATAAAACATGAGCATAATAGAACTTCAATAAATATGACTAATCAACTAAATCGAATCAATTAAATACAAATAAAATCAAATTAGAGCCTTAACCTGATTCATTAATTTTGATGAAATCAACCCCTAATAGGAAGAGATAAGGGCTGAAAATTTTATTTTCGGCAAGTTCGTCTGATGAAAGCCCGTTGATGTCTTTTTATGTATCTACGCGATTTACGCCTAAACCGCTGAACGGATTCTGATGAAATTTCCTATGCAGATAGTTTAAGTCCTGCGAAAGGATATAGGCTCCTATTTTAAAATAACCAGTCACTCAAAGGGTGAAATAGTGAGCTGTTTTTAACAGCAAGTTCGTGCGTGCGCCCATACTTTGAGACAAAATATATTTTATCTACACCCATATCATAAAACCTCCATTGGTTAATCAAAAACCGTATGAAATGACCACCATTTTGACAACCAATTAGGAAAAACCAGTGCTGCGATAGAGAAATAACATGACTTCTTTATCGTTTTTAGTAAAGAAATGAGATTAAATTTGGAACAGCTGTCAAAACTCAAGTGGGTCTCTATTCTAGTATCCATAGATATTAAAATAGTTATTGATACGAAATTCAATGTTTTTTTAATATAAACTGCACAATATTTGATCTCGAGTGACGTGAGAATAGAGACTTCATCCGTTTGTCTATGATTTAAAAAACAAATGGTCTTGACGGAGCATCGAATTGCCACCATGTTGACGTTTTGCTGAACGAAAGTAGAATTGTTGTTGAATTGAATAGAAAAAGTTGTTTGTAATTTACATTTTAGTTGAAAATATGAATAGTAAGTAGTCTTCTCGGAGTGTGTGTGATGTGAAAATGCGCCGGATATCGGAAATATGCAGCCACGATTGCAACAAATAACTTGTTGCCAGAAAATATTGTTTCTGAACCCATCATGGAGGATTTATTATATGAGTGTAGATAAAGTTATGTATGCAACTCTGCATAATTTGGCCTTAAAACACACGTGCGATCTTATTATGAAACTCGCCTATCCGGCTCGTTTCATGAAAACCGCACTAGTGTTTTAAGGCCTATCATTATGCAACCGTTGCATAAACTACTATTAAAAACACATTTCCACGCAGACGAAATTGAGGGTAAAGCTAGTTCTTAATCAAACAATAAGAACCTAAATCCTAACCAAACAACCGCAGTGCATTAAGTTTTAATGTAAATCCCTAGCTATTTGCATTGCGCTTCGCACTAATTGCTTTGATCGCTATCTCCACTTATCTATCTGATAACGAACGCAATGATAAATATTTCAAACAAAAGACCAATTAGCATGAAAAAGATCTAGTATTGCTATTTAATTAATTATTTATAAACTAGTTATCCGCCTAGACTTCGCACGGTAAACCTGAATTTGCGAGGAGTGTGAACCTAAGCTTTTCAAACAAACACCCTCTAAATGTTAGCCGATGTACACCAATTTTTGATAGGTTGTCAGTCAGAACAAAATCTAGGTTTATACGATTTGTTTTTTTTACTGTAATCAATAAATTCAGTTTTATTGTGGTTTCAGTATTCTCATACAAAACAAATTTCGGCATTATTTGACTTTCTTGATCTTTAATCAATATTCATAAAACGTATAGACCTAGATTTTGTTCTGACTGACAACCTATCAAAAACTGGTCAAATTCGTTTAACATTTAAGGGGTGGAAATCGTTATCGCCTTTTGTATGAAAAGGGTAATCCATGCCGTTGGTTCACAGTCCTCTTAAAAATGAAGTGATCATATTCATTGGTGGACATTTTCCCGCACCGCTTACCTACCTCGCATAGCTCAGTGATGCGATTCTCTAAAGTACGCAGCGGCTGATCAGCGAAGAGAGACACATTCAAATTTGCACCGAACTGCTTTGTTCTTACAGTCTAAATTAATAGGTTCGTGTATCAGCTAATCAGCCGCTGCACACATTACAGAATCACACTACTGGGGTGTACTTCACCGAACTCGCCGGCGAGCCTAACTTGACCGGTCAGTGCGTATAATCTACATGTTATTGCGTGTCTATAACCTTGGTCGTTTTTGACGCAGCCGGCCACAGTCGTAGATACCTAACTCCGCGTAATGTCTACGAGTGCGCGGCTCAATTTATGATTGTCGACATAGCTGCATGAGAGGCGCGCGTTCCACTTCGGTCTGTTCGGCGAGAGTTGATAAAAAAGTAAAAAGTCAGGGCTTCTTAACTCATTACAAATAGGGGCCCGCTAATTATTTTTTCCCGAAAATAATAAAAAATAAAAGAGAGATTTTTTTTTTCGTAGAATATTATTATTGAATAGTCTAACTGTATTAAAAAGAAAGCAACACGCGAACAGAACACCCCAACGCCACACTCTAAGCCAATGACATTTTTATATGTAGAAAGACACAAGACACGTCATATGCATACTCAACGCGTTTTAAACATGTGTCATAGATATTTTTTTTCTTTTTCATTTCTTTGGCCTATGCCAGTGCAGATTATTGAATTTATATTACATTTGACGCGGACATATAAGACATTAATTTGCAATATGGCGATTGTGAATATGAACCAAACAAATATATTTCTTTTGCCGCCGTCCGCCCGGCGCGAAACCACGCATGACAACATCTGCGTCCCTCGTACCACGAAACTCAGTGCGCGCGGTGATAAGCGACGCCCGTCATACAGTTTGCGATAGTTAAGCGACAGTCGCTATTTCGAAACGATATCATAATATTTATCCAGTCTCGGCGAACAGACCTTAGACTACCACTTCACTTAACAAATAAATCTTCCAAATTCCTAGTTTCAAAATCATACGAGAGAGGTGGCTGGCCCCCTTTTGATGCGCATTTGCATCACAAAGCGGCGGCTGCATTGCCGCGGACAAAAGCATTCAGTTTCCTTTGCAACTCCTTATTGGGGTTGCATGGATTTTATTTTAGTGAGACTTAGTCTAAAATAGTTATGTTTTGGGGAAGAGATTGCTACTTAGCGATAAGATCGCTCGAAGACCTTGTAAATTATGTCTTTGTCTTTTTCTAATTTATTATATGTGTATTTGTATCGTATTGTATGATGTCCTTGAGGGATATTTAAACCTGTAATAATAACCGGAACACATCAAAGGTTTTGAAGGCCGTTTATTTGTTATAAAGTCATTTAACATAATTACAATTTGCTCTGGAACTGTAAACTTTTTAGAACATTGTTCGTGTCATGATCGTGTAGGCTAGCTTAAGACTGTCAGGGTTTATTTCAAAACTTCTTGAAAGAACTTTTAAAAAGTAGCCTATGAGCTTGCCTAGGGTTCAAATTATCAGACAGGCAAACATACAAAGTCATTTTCGCCTTGTAATATTAATTATAGAAGCATATATTTGAACTTCTTAATTTTGTTGGGTTATCGGCTGTCAAAATTTGGCAGCCAACTTTTCGCCGCTAACTTCATACCGGTACTAAACCGGGTATTACATATCACTTATCTAGGAATGTTAGATTGTATATTAGCCCTTTTAACAATTGTCCTGCTTTTTCATGACATTTAAATAATAAGTCCTTCCTTACAGGGCCTCTATTCGACATTGCCTGAGTAATATCGCAAATTATTTTGCATCTATATGGTAGTTCTTATTAACTTGACAGTTGACAGGCGGCCATGTCTTAAAAACCACGTGCAAAATCGCTAAGTTACACAATGGATCGAATTCGATACGTTGTCGCCTAAATTAAAAAATCCCTAAACTTCAAATAAGAAACGTCAAACTCATTTTTGTATAGCACCTAGCTGTCAAAATCGAGTCTCTCAAAATCTAGGGAATACACTTTCGGATGGAATAGACCCTAGTTAATATGACTCCAAAAGATACGACGATAGATGCCTATAATTTTTTTATTTCAAAATGAAAATAGGTATTGATTTTGCAAGTAGGCCACATGGGCTCTTTCACATGTCGAAGCTACCAGTGCTTCGAAAGGTGACATCTGCTGAGAAGAAACGCCGCAAGAAACTCCGCAGTAAGTCTTTTTTTTTTCAACTTTGACATTAATAATTATTCGTTACTATGTAAATAATATCATATATACCTAATTATAATTTTAAGAAATACCAGTTTCCTAAGATTTTTTTAACCTTAAAATAGATTTAACTTACAATCCCGAAAGCTCATTTGGCCGGTATCAGACCAGGTAATTTTTCACGGAAAAGCCATAAAGCAAGGAAAACTAAGAAGTATGCTAGTCACGATCCTGTGCGGAGGAAAGAGAGGTCCGAGTTAAATGGGAGTTTAGGGCGAGGACGAGCGAGATAGCTATGATGCATGGATGCTGGCTGGATGAATAATATGAGGCGAATTTTATGAGGGTAGTTTTGGTTTTAAATGTAGTCTGTTATAATGTCGCATCATGATCGTAGTTTTTTTTTTAATTTAGTTCCCTCATTGCTTCGGCGGCAGCGGACCGTTTATATAAAGTTTATATATGTGACCGTATTTTTGAAATTAGAACACCGTTACCGTTGTAATTTGAAATATTGTTCTTAAAGATTTTTTCTAATCATTGGAAAATTGTAACACTCAAAAGTTCTCAGACGATTGTATTTTATTTATTTCAATACCTATTCAATTTTAATCTAATTTCGAAAGTCCAGTTAATAAGGCAAAAAAGTTTTAAGATAAGATAAGAAGAGGTCATAACTAGAAAATTGGCAAAGCCATAAAAAGCTGTCAATTTTTTTTTATGTGTCGAATTTTGTCTGCAATTTTAAAGCCTTGCCAAGAAAAGTAAAGAAGTTTTGCGCAGTCCAGTCCAGAACCTATTTGCCTATTTCCTCATAATCATTCAGTAACATTTTTTAAACAAGAATATTTGACAGCTATTTTGTGTGCTAACTTTTTTGAGAACCAGGTATATTATGTTATTTATAACAAGTTGTGACAGCGATTATGTACCTACGCACAGAGCACATGTGGTCCTTACTGTCAGCTCTAATTTAAAATGTTTTTTTTTTTATAGTCAATCGCTTGAAATAGTCAAACGGCATTTTTGGGTTCTATTGACGTTTATTTTGACGTGTATCATATTTTTTCCAAATAACTTTAATGCAGAGAAACTTCATTTGCACAGATTTAATAATGTAAGGATTATACATGTTAAAAAATCGTGAATGAAATATAATATACAAATAATTAATCAACATGCTACTGTTAACACTATATTAACCGCTCCATTTATTAAAACCCCTCGAACGCCTATGCAAATACGTTTGATTAAAAACAATAACCGCCGCTTCGAATAAGGAATCGATTCGATCATTCGATTCGAGATTCATTCGATTGCTGTCCCTACTAGGTAACTCGTAATTAGTCGGCTATTGTGTTATTCGATTTATGTCCGATGTGCATGTAAGTTGTAATTGCACATTCTAATAATAATTTATGGTCCGGGAAACGGTTATTATTTGTAATGAGCTATTTAACGTATAATTCTTAATAGAAACTAGTTTTAAAGTTTGGTACAATGCGTGGGTAGAATAAACATACATACATACATACATATATCACGCCTGTTTCCCAAAGGGGTAGGCAGAGACCATGGATTTCCACCTGCTACGGTCCTGACACACAACTTTCGCTTCGTCTACACTCATTAAGTTCTTCATGCACGCTCGCCGGTTTTGGGTACTCTTGACCTGGCCTTTCTTAAGAACGTCCTCGATCTGGTTTTGGTACGTTCGCCTAGGTCTTCCCCTTCCAATAGAATATACCTAAACAAAAATTAGTTTAAACAGTTTTTTTAACTTTGTATAAGCTTCATATTCATACTTTTTAACTCGTTAATTGTTTTCCTAATTCAATTAACGGATTTAAGTTTTTATAGTTCACAACCTTCAAAGTAAAACGGGCTTTTCGAGAATCTGCCATTTTTTTTATATATGCTAGTTTTACCGGAAATTTCAACATAATATCCTACTACACTTAAGTCAAATCCAAGACACCAAAACCCACTGTCAAAGATGAGCGTCTATTCGGGAACGTCTAAGTGATACTGCAGCGACCCGCGAGTGAGCCTCGCATCTCACTCTTACGCATTACGTGTCGTGCGAAAGAGTGGGATGAGAAATCTTGCTCACGAGTCGCTACAACATCACTTAGCGTTCCCGAATAGAGGCGCTGGACGCAAGTCATCGCATGTGTGTTGTATACCGACAGAATAGCGACCTCTACCGTTTGCAAAGATCTGTTTCGCCGAAATGTATATACGCGCATAACTTCCGAACGACTACACAAAATTGGATAATTCTCTTTTTATTGTGTTTGTTATTGTCAGAACAAGGTTTGTAAGTATAAAAGTCATAAAATTAAAAGTGCAGCTTATTCCACGCATTACACTTATACCATCAAATTTCCCGTTCCAGTTAAGCACGTTATCACGCAGAGTGCCATTTTAGAGGACTGCCCTCCCGCGAGCGATCCCCAGGTGGAATGAACTATTACTGAGCTTTTTCAGGGGACTACGTATGGGGTTCTTCAAGGACACAATAGGTTTTTAAAGGGTCGGCAACACGCATATGAAACTCCCGGTGTTGCAGGCGTCCATAGGCTACGGTAACCGCTTACTATCAGAGGGGGGGTACGCTTAGACGAGCAACCAGCAACTCCTCCCGGCTCTCTTTTTTTCGACTTTATCGTCAGAAGTTGCGTATGCCATAAACCTTCGGGAAAGACTGATAAAACCCGAAATTTAAAGCGGCTTAATGATATTATTATTTAACAATAATTCAGAATGAATAGCGATACTAGTGCCTTAACATATTAAACTGTTGTCAGAATCCATATTTGAGTTATTAACGAAGCGAGCCTGCGCCCGCGCTCGCCGGTTAAATACGGCTATCGTGCGCACTTAATAAATAACGAGCTACCGTTCATTTTTATTTATTTAATGCGTGATTATACGGTTGAGTTTGTCATTAAAGTGTATGAGGACATTACACATTAGCATATTCTTAGCTTATTCAAATAACTTTTAATGTAAAACTCACAAAGTTACGTACAATAAACGCCAAAAAAGTGTATATGGAGTGAAAGTTGTCGGTGACTAAATCTAAAAAGACAATATTTGGTCTCGTCTTTAAAAAGTTTCGTCTATTATCTATATTTATAATAAAAACCCAGCTCTTACATTTAGAGTCGTTTGTTCTATTTTGATTTCTTGCACTTAAACATTAAGGTTAGTTCTAAAACGTCAAACAAAATTTAACTTTTTTTTTGCTCCCGACACGAAGGCACACAGATCTAATTTGTCCGGGCTTAGTGCGGCGAGCGGTTTTTCATTATTTTCAGCCAGTGTCTTAAGCCTGGCTTACCGCACCCGCCACGCATACTAAACAGTTTTAGAAAAATATACGGTTTTATCACTAACTCAAACAGCGCGAACTGTGTTGACGTTTGAGGCACAATGGCGAGAATTTGATATAGTTTATTTAATGCTATGATGATAGTTTTTTTACTCTAGGGAAATTGCGTTTATTTGTTGTTTTAATTATTATAAGATAGCCATTTTTTGTGTTCTTCCCTTGAGCCAAAATTAAATTATGAAAGTTTCTCTTAAAATTTCTCTCCTCCGCCAGAATTAGTGATATAAGTGATATAATTACATCTACAATTACCATTCAGAAATAATAACAATAATAATCAGAAGACAATCTTTACGAAAATCGATCTAGTCCCAAAGTAAGCTCTAAAGGCTTGTGTTGTGGGTACTAGACTACTACTACTTATATAGAGAAATAAATACTACATATTGTATAGGAAACAGCAATGGCTCAGGAACAAACATTCGTGCCCATCAGACAAATATTTGCCCTCACCGGGGATCGAACCCGGGACGCTAGCTTCGGAGGCAGGGTCACTACCAACTAGGCTAACCGCGTCGTCTATAATCGTTATTAGGTTACAAACATAGATTTACAGAGAATAATGAGGTTTAAATGAAAACTCATTGTCATTCTTCAAAAAATTACAGGAGATATATTGTGAATGTTGATTTTGACGACGCGGATAGCCTAGTTGGTAGTGACCCTGCCTCCGACGCAAGCGTCCCGGGTTCGATCCCCGGTAAGGGCAAATATTTGTGTGATGAGCACGAATGTTTGTTCCTGAGTCTTGGATGTTTCCTATTTATTTAAGTATTTATTTCTCTATATAAGTATGTATATCGTTGTCTAGTACCCATAACACAAGCCTTTAGAGCTTACTTTGGGACTAGATCGATTTGTGTAAATTGTACCCTGATTTATTTTATTTATTTATTTTATCTTTCAAACATGTAGATAACTGTTTACGGTAAGTATTGAAGTTAATCAAAATCGGAAGCATTCGCATAAACAGATGCATCTGTCATTTGAACCGTAATTTTAATAACATCATAGATTACTGGCCATCTTATCCCGATTGGAAAACAAAATTACAGTGCGCGCAGCGTAATTTCATTGTGATTGGATATGTTTTTTCTCTTTCGACATTTAGCTCTTTTTTCCACTCAATCCTTCGTTTGGTTCGTGAGAACAGCGTAGGAAATTACCATTTTTAGAGGCTGGATTATCGGATGGCGTTTTTGAGGTTATTTTAATCGAGTGGCGAAATCGATTCGGGCCGACGCGATGTTTTTGGGAACACGTTTTGGGTTGGGTTAGGATTTTTGATGTTTTACTGATGACATAACACTTAATAAGGTAAATTACTATCCAAGAATTCGGTGGCGGTAGCTCTGGAATAATTTGCAAATCGTAGTATTCAGATACGCAAGCAAATATCACCTCTAAACAACCTCAGTTTATTCAAAATGTTATTACTTTTTATCGTGAAACTAAATAAATAATACCTATAATTTATACACGGGTCCTCTCCAACATGGTGGACTATCTGTACGGGCGATGGGCTGATCACCTGTCACCATACGGTTCATCATACCATCTTAGGAGTAATTAATCGAACGTGGCCACAAGTTGTCTTGTGGCTCTGCCCACCCCATTAGGGATTTCGGGCGTGATGTGTATGTATAATTTATACAAGGTTTCATATACTATGATATCACACAATTAGCTCATATATTATTACACATAAAATGTAAAGATAATTATTATGTAATGGGTAGGTTACAAATAGAGTATGAACTTACCGACTATTGACTGACGCCGCATTCCCGACGCCATCTACCGGTGGTTTCCTGTAACAATAAAAAATATTTTAGAACCAGTCTAGCTTTATTTTTCATTTATTTATCAAAAACGTTCATATCGTATTACACTAATAATTTCCTCGCCAAACTGAGAACAGTTTGTTGGCGAGATCGCGCTCAAACTGAGTGCAAGTCGGACTCGCGTGGAGAGGGTTCCGCATTATCATCATCTAATCATCATCATGAACAGACTATTTCCCTGAATCTACTGAACAAACATTGGTATATATACAGAATTAGATGACCGTATAACGAAAATAAACGGAGATGTATCTCAGAAAATAATGAGCCTAAAATATTGAGAAAAATACGCCCTAATCTTCTAATTAAAAATATTTCTTACTATTAGTATTCTTCAAAGACACGTGGAAAAAATGGTGTCAATTTTACTTCTTGGCACCCAAAACCATGTCAAGACATGTTTTTGTAGTGGTAGAGCCAAACAGTAATCCTCACTATATGATTACTGTTCGAATGGGCCGGCTCGACCGGGGTAGTACCACACTCTCACAGAATATCGGCGTAAAGTAATAGCTTGCTATTGCGTTTCGTACGGTAAGTGACGAGATGCGGAGGCCTATTCCCTCATCCCTATCCCATCCCCATTCCCCATCCTCTTTAGACTGGCAACGCATTGGCAGCACCTCTGGTGTTGCAGATGTCCATGGGCGGCGGTGACCACTTTCCATCAGGTGGGCCGTCAGCTCGTTTGCCAGTCAATTGACATTAAAAAATAAAAAAAGACGTCATCATTTAATCTCAGCAGTTCACGTCATAATAAGTAGTTTACTCGCTGTGACAAGATTCTACGTTCTAGTTCCGTCTACTGCGATGTTTTACAGTTGACAGCAGAGGCGTAGCGTGAGGGTAAGCCGGTGTATCAATTCTATTTCTAAACATTATATTATTACTCAATAAATATTTTATTTACATAAAAAGTACTGTAATATGCAATTTATATATTAATACAAGAACTAATTAATATTATTATAATGTTTAAGTTAAGAAAGTATGCACCCGACTTACCGTCACGCTACGCTACTGGTAGACAGCACCGGAACATAGGTAGAATCTTGTCACAGGGAGTCAGCAACAATTTGCTTAAGTACTTACATCCAGTAGGAGTCCGGGAGACCAGGAGCTGGTGGATACGGTGCCCCCAAGTGGTAGGGGCTGCAGAAGTTTACCATCGGTACTGCATACATTGTTACCGATTTTTTACTTAATTAAAGTGGATACGAAACTATTTTTCCATTACTGGTTTCTAAAAGTAACTTTGTTTTAAATATATTATTATAGAATTGGGTAAAATTATAGAATATTTATCTATTACATATTGAAATAAAAATAACTTCATTGAACGCTCCCCAATGACAGCTAAATGTGGTAACGATAACGAACTACGAAAAAACTAGACTTTTTAATAAAATTAAATAATAAAAAATTGTTCTCTAAAAATCATACCGCTTCAATCAACAACCATACTATTACCATTTCTCGTACTAATAAAGAATAACCGACCGTAAACCAACGTTTCTAAGTTAAAATTCCAATGACCCCTTACCTCAATTGGTTTAAACATTTCACTGTAACATGCCGACAAAACATCGCATTCCAAATTTAAAATACACCGCAACCGTCACTAATAACAGCTAGTTGACAGAAACGCCGACGAGTTCCGATCTTCACCGAATCGAATCGAACAATAGTTCCACTTAGCGACTCAGAGATGTCGTTAGCGCCCGCTGCGCGAGAGCATACGGAGGCTTGAAATTGGAACTACCTATTTGGTTTTTCGTTTTTCCGAGAAGTAATAAGAGGTGTTATAAAAGAATCGCAATACCTGAACTTTCTAGTATGGTTGCAATTTGTGGACGACGTTATCGTTACCGTTTCAATGATCTCCGTAAAAACGCACACAAAAACTTTTTTTCATCACACTTGCTCGGAAAGGGTGTTATTATACGCAAGCGTATAGAGCAACTATAGCCGATTTAACTCCTCTACGGGCCCCGCCGTCAACGGGAGTTATAAACCATACAAAATCCATAACTCCCTAGGGAGTTATGGATTTTGTATGGTTTCGAACTCCCGCGGGCAGTTAAGTGCGCCAGGTCGTCGGAGCTGCTCGGGAGCCGCAGCCGGCGGGGCGCGCGACCGCAAGCCGGCGGAGCTGCCCCGCGCTGATCGCAACGTACGCTCAGTTTATGAACACCCACATGATGATAATTCACGAAGTAAAATGGAAATTAATATATATACTTATTTTTGTCTAATTTTTATTTCATTTCCTCGCAAATGTGATGAAAAACATTGTGTGTATCACGGGCAGTAAGTGGATAACAAACTCGAGTCATAAAAGCCCTCGCCTATCGGCGTCGGGCTTCTAACAGACTCTCGTTAGTTATCCCCTTCTTACGGCCCTAGATGCACAATGTACTATTTTATCACACTTGCTCGGAAAGGGTGTTATTATACGCAGGCATATAGAGCAGCTATAGCCGATGTAGCTGCTCTATACGCCCGGCTGTCAGCGGGAGTTATAAACCATACTAAATCCATAACTCCCGGTCCGGCGGGGGCGCGCGGCGCCGGCTCCGGCGGCGTAGTAGCGCGCAAACGACGCGACATACAGTTTATTCTACCCACCTGATGGTGTACAATGGGACTAAAATAAATATATTTTTTTTTTGTCTAATTTTTATTCCATTTCCTCGCAAATGTAATGAAAATATTTTGTGTATCACGGGCAGTAAGGGGACAACTCGAGTCATTAAAAGCCCTCGCCTTCGGCGTCGGGCTTCTAACAGACTCTCGTTAGCTATCCCCTTCTTACGGCCCCAGATGCACAATGTACTATTAATAAATTTATACTTTTTTTGTAAGAAAACCTACGACGCGACGGCTCCAAAGTTTACATTAAGGAAACATTGGATTTAAGCTGAAAGTGGTCAATACGGGAGGTAATTTCTATCTATTGTCCGAAACAAATTGTAGTGGACAATAGTAGCCGCGCTGGAGGAAACGAGATGCGTTCTTTTTTATGTATTTAACTTGATTATTAACGCATCGAATAATTGTTACGATTGTAGTTGAAAACTTTTTGATACTTGGGAGTATAATTAATCTATTTACCTACTCATGGCACTTTACAACATCTTAAATGTTAATCGACCATCTTATGACTAATCAATCGAACGTGGTCACAAGTAGTCTTGTGGCTCTGCCCACCCCATTAGGGATTTCGGGCGTGATGATATGTATGTATGTATGTATGTAAATGTTAAGGAAAAAAAAACAAATATACGCGTCGAATTGAGAACCACCTCCATCGGATTTATTTAAGTCGCTTAAAAAACGAAATGGCATCTGTAGAAGTTTTTTTTTGCCTCGTTGTTTCGTTTTTTTTAGTTAATGTATACCTACACAGTGTAGAAGAACGAAACTCTGATGGAAATTTTCAGTATTATCATCAGAAGAACTTGACATTTGTTCGTTTAAAATACGTATAAAAACCGTCGTTTCGCAAAGAGCAAGCTTTGGTAGGTAACTTCAGCAACTCACAAACTAATATTCACTTCAACTCGTATCAGAGATCTCAGTTTCATCAAAATCCGTCACAAAACGATTTTCAACTACCAAGACCCTTCCAATCACAGGTAATCGCAGTCGATCTCAAATCGATCTATGCGATGGCAATCACACCGATTTACTTCACTCGAATCCGATTCGACTTTACGATTGTGGTGCCGCACTATCAAAGGTGCCGCTGTCATTCGTCATGGAAAACGCTACCGTGAAGTGAATAGCTGATTTTTAGGTTAGTTGTCGAATGGGGATGTAAAAAATTGTTTTGGGGGTAAGAGAAGTTTCTAACTAATAAGATTGCATCTTTTTTTTTAAGGACATTTTTTTGAAAAGCAACATTTATAAGTTTAATATAATTAAGCTATTAATAAAATTCCTTCAAATTCGTACGTCGCGTTTTAAGATTTATTTATTGCCAATTTTAACGACACAAAGCAGTTACAAGCAGCCACTCACGCACAACTTTTTCCAGGTTTTTTCCTACTAAATGGTCATTAAATTACTCATTTTTCACCAGAACAATTAATTAGCCACGTACAAAAATGCAAGTTCCGAAAATTATTTACGCAAGCAACTGGTCAATACAAATGTCTTCATTAACTTTGCCGTTCGGTATTCGGGTAAAAAACGCCGGGACCACCACATCGCGGTTCGAGGAAAACTCCAAAACTCCAAATTCCACGGTAAAGCGAATAAGGAGGCAATCCGGGAGACGCGCATTTATAAACGATTGAACGAGTTTTCGTGTCAGCGAACATGAGCGCAAAACGTTGGTGAAAAGTTTAATTACTGGCTATTTTACTGTTCTTTATAAACCCTGTTAAAATAATTTGTTAAAACTTTGATCGAATCGTAAAAGTTCAATAAAACAAAACCCCATCACTACTTTTCCCAAAACAAATCCGCGCCACTTTTCAAATTTCGAATCCAAAATAACCTTAATAAGAACCCGCCACAATTCTTAAGAATCTTTCAAAAGTTCGAAGTTCGATCTACTTTTCAAAAACCGAACTTGTTTTCGCGCACTATTTCCCGCGAAGGCCTGCGTTCGCCGCGGCACGCCACGTGGTAGTGTCACGCCCTCGGAAAATTCGCAAGGTCCCCCTTGCATCGGTGTTTGCACATAAATATAGCATCTATTTATAAGTGTGTGTGAGCTACAATCCTAATGATTCATTAATGGATTTTGACTTTTGACTGCGAAGTTTGGAAAGTTTTGAATTCGGAATTCGAGTTTGGTAACTAAGGTCCGACCGAGATCTCGGTCTCGGTCTCGGTCTCGGCAAATCTCGGCCAAAAATCGGGCCGAGATCTCGGTCTCGGTCTCGGCCCAAAATGGCCGAGATTCTCGGCCGCGGCCGAGACTCCGCGGCAATCAATTTAAAATTGCTTTTCGGTCGTATAATACTGCTCTTTTCCATTTTTGACTATTCAGTTTATTTGTAGTACACGGCAGAACGTTTAAACCATAATAAAACCTTTTTTTTTATCATAACGGATGTATTTTGTTTAGAAAAAAAAACAGGTCAAGTGCGAGTTAAACTCGCGTGAACACCGGTTCCGTTCCGTATATGTTTATCTGGAACCTTTCCTTTAAATACTACAGACTTCTTATAAGTTTTCTTGTAATCTATGGTTAAATAAGTCCTGTTTTTTTTTATTTATTTCGGGGCCGTATTTTCGGAAACGGGGCGGGGGGGGATTGTAAATTTTTGCCTATTTCGATTATTATCCTAAATAACTTCCAAACTATTCATTTTAAAATTCCAAAAATATATAAGTATGTATTTAAAATACTCACAATAAGCCCTTTCATTTCATATGTCACATGATATAGCTTGCATAACTTTTTTTAAATTTTCTAATTTACCTACCGGCCAAATGTGGTCCACATGTTTAAAATTCATTTATTTACGTTACGCGTCCGTGTTGTGGTCACCGACTTACTGTTTCGGAGCAAATTGGTCGTGCCAGACGGACAGATGGACAGAGGGACAGACAGACAGCCAGACAGACGGACACACTAGTAATCCTATAAGGGTTCCGTTTTTTCCTTTTGAGGTAAGGAACCATAAAAAACGCAAATGTTAGAAAAAAATATAAAAATTTTCCGTGTCTCGGTCTCGGTCTCGGTCTCGGCCGAGAATTTATTTTATTCTCGTTCTCGGTCTCGGTCTCGGCCGGGATTAAAAAATCAGTCTCGGTCGGACCTTATTGGTAACATTGGGAATTAATCCGCGTTCTAATTTCAAACGTTTGTTCATTCGTATTTTATATTTGGTTCCTTTTGTAATAGACCTTATAACCAATGTAATAAAGAACCAAATACCGCATAAATCAAGCGCAAAAACTAATGAGATATTCACAACCATTACAATATATAGACATTCTAATAACTTAATTAATTACAAAAACAAATCAGTATTATCCTGTCTGACTTACGTATCAAAAAATCTTTAGAGCTAATACAGTATGTTCTTAGCGTTTCTTTGCCAAAAAACTTTCCATACCCAAAACAAAAAACAATAAAGAATGTATCCAAGTTGCCACTAAACAACGGTAAAGGCCTGTAAGAGCCGCATTCCCCTCGCGAACGGGGAATATTTCCCCAATATCGGGGTAATATGACAGAACACTGGCAACACCACGTGAATAATAAATAAATTGTCTCGTACGCCTGTGTACTGTCAATTATTTATAGGCAAATTATTACTATCTTTGTTTAGAGGCTGGAATAAACTAGTAGTCACTGGAAGGCCACGGTTGGCCCTGTTTGGCGACAACTTCTGTTTTTTAAAGACCCAAGCCAAAATTTCAAATTCAGTTATATTTATTCCCTCGCCTCTCTTTAGCCTATGTGTTCATCAATACATATAAAACAGTACCGTGACTCACTATAGACAACGCACAGCCTAAACGGTGGTTTGAAATTTGGAGGAGACATTCCTCGAGTACCCTAGAGGTGCACTAAGGAGGGATTTTTTCCCAGAAATTCCATCCCTAAAGGGGTGATAAAGTTTGTATGGAAAATACCGCGGGCGAAGCTATGGCGGGTCCATTAGTTCAAAATATAAGCTATCTCCATTCCCAATTTCACTCAAATCCGTTGAGCCATTTTAATGTTAAGAAGTGTAACAAACACACACACTCACATTTATAATATTAGTGTGATGATTTAACTAGGCGATATTTTTTTTATCGCCTAGCTAGTGAGCTATAAAGGTGTTTTTAAACAAGCAATTTTTTTACCAATTAATTGCTACAATTTGGGCTATCCTCAATATTTTTGTTCTCAGTAGAGATGTAATATGTTACATTTTTAGGAATAGCCCAAATAGCAGCAATAAATTGCCGAAAATCCGAAACAAAAGAAAAACCGTAATGACACGCCAAATGTCTTTGTCTGCCAATGACGGATATATCCGCCTGGTTCACCGCCAACGACGGATATCCGTCAGGGCATACAAGGTAAAAGAGCCCTTCATGAGTTCGACGTCAGGTGAAAGTCGTAATACTTCTTAGACTTAGATTCACTCTTACGCGCGGTTTTTAGAGAGTTGTGAATGTTACGTTCAGTTCAGTTCATTTATTTTCATTAAACAAAATAATTTGTGTTGAAATTACAATAATCTTCAAAAACAGTACAAATCATTAACATTGAAAACACATATAAATGTCAAGTTAACACTAAAAATACACAAAGCACAACATACAAACTAATAACAATCCAAAAAATAAAAAAAATAGTAAGTCACCATAAAAATTTAAACAAAAAAATGTCCAGTTACAGTTTATCTAATTTAAAAATAGTAATTATATAAAAAAGCGACAACATAATTGATTACCAAAAACATGAACATTACAGTTGTTGTTCAGTAGCATCCGTTACAAATTCCTCCACAGAGTAATAGCACTTCTTCAGCAAAAAAGCCTTAAGTTTAATTTTGAAGGCGTTGGTGCTCAAGATCGACTTAAAATTAACGGGCAACTTATTAAACAGATAGATCGCCTGATATCCTGCTGTATGTCTGACAATCTTGAGTCTAGGTGTAATTCGCTGTGGCAAGTCCTTACGTCTAGTTTCGAGTCGCCTTTCTCTCTCTTCTATCGTTTCAATTTCGCGCAAGTGCTTCACCAAATCTGAGAGTACCACATGAATATACAGGCACGGGACACTGAGTGTTATACATACATACATAGCATCACGCCCGAAATCCCTAATGGGGTGGGCAGAGCCACAAGACTACTTGTGGCCACGTTCGATTAATTAGTCCTAAGATGGTATGATGAACCGTATGGTGACAGGTGATCAGCCCATCGCCCATACAGATAGTCCACCATGTTGGAGAGGACCCGTCCCTTAGTCGACTTTTACGACATGCCAGGATGATAAGCATCTGCACGCATTCTATGCTATTTCTTCACTCCCAGTGCAGCAGAGGAGCTGAGTGTTATACGCTCCTAGTTATACGCTCCCCGTGCCTACTGGTGGCCCCGCCGCTTTTGGCTTTTTACCTCTAATGTAGGCGGAGGTCGCTCGGCTATGTGGAGTTAATTGGTGAATACATTCTACTTGGACATTTTAAAACAGGCCATTGTATTGTCATAAAAAGTATTAAATTCTACGCATAAAAAACCATACCTATCGAGACGCCTTCACTTATTATTACTCAGTATCGATAATCACCTACTCATACTTAAGTATGCAAATGATTCCAGTTATAGTTTAGCCACTTAAATAAGTAACTTGATTGAGCAAAACTAGCTCTTTTGCTAACGACTTTATGGGCTTAGACAGGTGCATTGTTTTTGTGTTTCTGATAGGGTTTTTTGCTTAAGTAATACATTATCCTGGCAAATATCTGTAAGCCCGGGGCAGCGATGGCAATCGTCCCGGGGAAAGGGATCGTTACATTAAAAATTTGTAAAATATAAATAAAAATCTTTTTTAAATACGTTACTAACTACTTATTGTATTTTTAATTATAGATAGAGCAATATAAATAAATATGTGACCAGAAACGGACTCTGACGGAAATCGAACACGAGAACTATGAGTTTGGCCATTTATTATATTACACACTGTGCAAACTTGAAAAATTTCCTGTCCTGAAAAATACTAATTAGTACGTCATTTACATTATAAAAAAATATTGATCACATATTTTTTCTTTTGTCAATTAAACAAAAAATGAGGAAGTTATAGTGCGTTGCAGTTCCGCGTGAGTTAACATTAACATTAAGTGACGTCATTAGCCCCCACTCCCGAACTTTGATGCGCGTTATCTTTGTCAATTTTGATTGATTTGACAAAGCAAAAAATACGTGTTCAATATTTTTTGATAATCTAACTGACAAATTTATTAGTTTTTTTTTACCCAGAAAACATCACTATTATCATCCTTAAACATTTATGAACTTAACATCGCTACTGAAATAGGAGTTCCATATTACCAATTTAAAATGAAAATTTCAAAATTAGGGTTCCGTAAGCAAACTATTTAGAAGTTTAGTAAAAACTTTTTCATATTCAATCTTTAGGTTGATTTCGTTTAAAGTTCCTTTCACTAATCTATATTTACAACAAAAATAAAATTCTAGAAGCCATTTGTACTCCAATCACTCAGTTGTAGAAGTCAGGGGTAAGGAACAGTGTTAGTGGCGCCGTGGGACAGGGATCGTAAACCTTCGGGGGCGGCTAATGAGGATTTATGCGCGGGGCGCGGCAGGGCAGAGCAACTCGTGATTTGACGACACCTGCATTGTGCAGCGGCGAATTTGTTTTTAATTTCATAGGTTACCCGTTTATGGAAGTTTTGAAAATGGAAGGCGGAGTTGAGATGTAATATCTCAATCTTACACTATTGGTAATTCAGACTCTGAACTCTTTAGAAGCTGGAAACCATTAAAAAAAATCTTATCAACTACAAACGCTTAGTAATTACTTAACCGTAAAAATATATTTAACATGCATAAACAAGCTGCTTTTACACCATTAACACTAATACACCTTAACTAGAAAAACATTCAGTTAAGCAAAAAAACAACAGCCAAGATAATGGCGGTTATTTCAAATTTATTCTTCCATATTAGTACTCATACTCATAGTCATGTTCATTTATTCATTATATTATTTTATAGTACATATATCATTGTATATCAAGACAATCATTACATTTCTTTATAATAGATTAAACGCCATATGAGGCATATATTTTCTTAGTTATAACAATACTAAGAAAATTCTCCAAGAAGCACTTAAAAATATTTTCTACGAAGATACAGATAAATTGTTCAAGGTTTTTAAATAAATATTGTTTTATGGTAAGTGCATTACACTGCCTTTTGGTATTTTGTTATTGTTTTATTTGTACTGACTTTTTTGTAACTTACGAGTATCTGACTACTAAAAATATAATTGTAATTTTCACGAGATTGTTTAAGATAGAAGATAGTTTATATGTAATTCCTTCTTCGCCTGAAAAATACGTACTTCCTAGTTCAGGCACGTGCTATTTTTGTCCATCAGTATGTTTAGTCTTTAGTTGTAATATTGTCAAATAAGTTTTTCAATAAAGATTTTTTTTTTTTCATTTATTATGATTTATCTAATGATGAAATTAGTAGATTATTGAGACCTATTGAAAAAAATTTGTTACACGCTGGTCTACTTAAAAAAAAAACTGGTTTACTTTTTCTCAAACAGTTGCCGACCCCTGGCTCAGTAAGCAAGACAATGCCGATGATGCTGCTCTTACCCTTATTCCCGTTTTATTGCAGGGGATGAAGAATGGAAATACACGTGAAATATTCAAAAAACGGTAAAAAGGTTTACAAGTGAATTTTGTTGTTCCGTAACCGCTATGGGTCAGAGTTAACATCTCATCTTAGGTTATCAAGTTTATTTTTTAATCAGCATAAATTAATCCTGTCAATCATTACGAAATAGTCTAATTGAAACTTTTATATTATTAATAACTTTACAAAAACCGTTCGTCATGTCAGACGTGGGTAAATGGTTTATCTTAGAATTGTCAAAGCAAAATGTAATATAATAAAAATCTTCTTAAATAGAGATTCTAAGCTATAAATCAAAAACCAAGAACACCCAATTTTCAAATTTGCAGTAAAAAGACATGCGCAACTTTGTATGAAAGAGGTTTAACGTATTTTACTTACGCATTATAAAATTGGAAACAATTGACTCAATTTCATGGAGGGTTTTACTCCATTTATTACAATACTCTGTGCGTCATTTAGCAAAATGAAAAATGTTTTGTGCTGCCGGCAAATCAACCTTAGACTCAGAACTCGGATCCTACATTGCTACATTTGGCCTGTAGTTATGTACGGCAGCGAATCGTGGACCATAAAAGAAGACACCAAGCGACGCCTAGATGCGTTTGAGATGTGGTGCTACCGTCGCATGCTCCGTATAAGTTGGACTCAGAAAGTCAGCAATGAAAAGGTGCTTCAGCGTGCTGGTATGACCCGAAAATTAATGCACACCGTCAAAAAGCGCAAAATCGAATATCTGGGGCACGTGTTGCGGCATGACAGATATCAGCTGCTTCAACTAATATTGATGGGCAAAATATAGGGAAAACGGCAACCTGGATGGCGGAAGAAATCATGGCTGCGTAATGTTAGGGAGTGGACCGGGATCAACAGTGCAGAGCAACTGTTCCGGATGGCTCAAGACCGGGAGAAATTTGCAGAGCTAACGGCCAACCTCCAGTAATGGAGTGGCACATGAAGAAGAAGAAGAAGAAGTTTCGGAGATAACACGGAATGGTAAATTTTCGCCTATTCTCCTAAATAACTTCCAAAATATTTATATTAATATTTAAAAAAAAAATATTTACGATTCTCATAACCAGCCCTTTCATTTGTTATGCCACACGATATAGTTTGCATATATTTTTTTTTACCTGTGTTTTTTGAAAGTGGCCCACATGATTAAAATTCATTTATTTACATTACGCGTCCGTGTTGCGGTCACCGACTTAAATAATGTATGTATACCAAATTTCAACTCAATCTGTCAATTCGTTTCGGAGCAAATTGGCTGTGCAAGACAGACAGACAGACACACGACTGATCCTATAAGGGTTCCGTTTTCCTTTTGTGGTACGGAACCCTAAAAACTAATAAAATACAATACAATTACAACACATAACATTACCTAGTCTTCAACAATTTTCACCTCACTCCGTCAACTCACTTTACGGTGAAAACACTTACCACAACCAAAGAAATGTTTACCAACCACAACAACACGTACGGAAGACACCTGTAACTAAAATTGCCATAAAAATTACCCTCTACATCCCGCGGTTAACCTCAAGGCTGCCACCATTTTGAATCCACTTACAAAACTGACTCCGCCGGTAGCCGGTGGTTCTAAAAGAGTTAAAGTGTGCAAGCACTAAAAGTAATTTCAAGATGGCAGACGGATTTACATGAAATAATGCTCTTAAGTTAATACTTTTGGGATTTTAGGCAGCATTAAGGCGTTTTGGGGGAGTTAATGGATGTGGCTTGGCAAAGTCAGACGCTTCAGCAGCATAGCCGCATAATGACTGTTACCTGACATTTATATGAGCTTCCCGTATTATTTATAAACGCTTGTAAATAAACTTATAACTCATCTGCTGCACTGGGAGTGAAGAAATAGCATAGAATGCGTGCAGAGGCTTATCATCCTGGCATGTCGTAAAAGTCGACTAAGGGACGGGTCCTCTCCAACATGGTGGACTATCTGTATGGGCGATGGGCTGTGTGTGCGTCGTGATGTGTAAGTACGAGTTGATTACGCCTACATGAATCCATTTTGTGCCTCACTTTTGACGGGTCGGCGGGTTGACACATGCCTTCGATGTGTTAATATTCTACGATTAAGAATTTATTAAGAAGAAGTGATGTTGGGATCCCTGCATATAATCTGGCGAGTGGACTGTCATAATATTTACTAGCGAAAAATGTTTTACACCAAAGTGAATAGCATTTAGTAAGAATTTCCATTGTTTACTCGTCCGTCCACATAGACGATACACTTGTTACCGTAAACAAGCCTAGTCCGCTTTATTACCGTCCAGACGTATGGAGATGCGGCGATTATGCGCCTGCGCCCCTTAACCTAGCTAAAGGGGAGATCAGTCACAATTTAAACAAAGTTTGATGCGAGCGCTTCGTTACTTGTAGTGGCGGCAGAAAAAGTCGGGATCACTGAAATATATAGTAAGGAACTGCTCAAAGCAATTCTCACGATGCTTGCTTTTGAGGTGTCAGAACGCGAATCTGACACCATCGCACGTTCAGTTGCATGTCAACCACCATCCATGACACCCGTTTAAGAGAGCCCGTAGCACCACCGACCACACCGTCCACAATGATATGATAGCGTCTGAATCAAGCAATATTAGACTTTTGAACTGAGACATCAGCAATAGGATGCGGGTAAGCGATGGCGTTTGACAACCTTCTATGAGACTTGTTACACGAAATTGTACCGATCCGAAAAGCATATCCTTCCTTTGAGATCTTTGGTCGGGGTACATTTGTAATGTTGCCGGCTGCCGGCTGGAGACCAAAGCCATTGCATGGAGTCCGCATGAGCATCAATACACTCTTATGCTAAAAAGAGTGCAAAAATCCTTCGTCCGTCTTCTCTTCAAGAAAATATACGGATATTATCCATATATGTATCCTATCCTATATATCCTAGGTATGGTTAATTACAGTTCCCTCGAGACTAGAAGAAGTATTTACCTAGTCAAATATTTCCTTCAATTAATACGTGGTCAAGTCTCCAATCCGACACTCCTAGCACAAATACCATTTCGTGTGTCACCGGTTTGCGGACAACGGGCTCTGTCGCACGCACTCGCTACTCCACTGCATACTATCTCTTTCCAATGACATTTTGGACAGCAACAGATGTCTTGATACCTTCTACGACTCTGAACCTAGTTTCCTTGCATCAGCCAGCCGGCACTTGGAGTCGAGTGTTACTCAAAGCTCAGTGCATCAAAGAATATGAATATGAATAAGTCTGTAACCATGTCGTTAGATAATAAGTTCTTCCTGTGTACGTACGTAATTATTAATATTGATTAACATGTGTAGCTTGCTAGTGTTCATTATAAGTAAATAAATAAATGTTGTACTGGCTTCTTGATTTGACAAACCTAGCGGTTAACTTGAGATTGCGTCAGATCATCATTATCATCATTTTGACTTAAAGGCATCCACTGCTGGACATAAGCCTACCCCTAAAGACCACTACAACAAACGATCCTATGCTGCTTAGTACGTCCTACGTCTTTCAGTACGCAACCTCTCGAGATCTCTTCGGCGCTATCGGCTATCCTCTGCATCTTTCAGTACGCTACCACTCGAGAATTCTTCGGCGCTATCGGCTATCCTCTGCATCTTTCAGTACGCGACCACTCGAGATCTCTTCGGCGCTATCGGCTATCCTCTGCATCTTTCAGTACGCGACCACTCGAGATATCTTCGGCTCCATCGGATATCCTCTGCATCTTCCAGCACGTGACCACTCGAGATCACTTCATGTCCCATTGGCCATCCTCTGCATCTTCTAGTCCGCGACCACTCGAGAACAATTCAAGTCCCATCGGTCATCCTCTAGAACTTTTGGTACGCGTCGACCAGTCGAGATCTCTGCGGTCCCATCCACCATCCTTTACATTTTTAGGTACGCGACCACTCGAGATCTCTTCAGCTACATCGGCCATTCTGTTCTCAAGCAATATGCCCAGCCCAGTACCTTTTAAGTATAGCAATTCGAGTTATATCGATTTGGTTCTATTGCGAATCTCCTAATTTCTCACTGAGCATAAGGTTTATTATTTCAGTTTAGCTGTTTTGCCAACGCTACCAGCTAGAAAGTAATAAGTCTGTAAAAATGTGCATACAATGCCTGCATTTGAAATGCAAAGCGTACGCATGCGCCGTCCGTCAGGCTTATATATAGCGCACCGCGTGACGGCAATTGCGGACGTTTGCTGACCGCTGGAAAAGTAAGTATAAATATAATGAAAATTTTAGAATTTGTTTTTGCATTAATTTTCGTTGCGAACAAATGCGTTTATTTTTACTCCTGGTAAAGGCGCATTACTCGAATTATTTGGTAGCCAAAAAGTACTGGCTTCTTTTCTTTAAATAGATAAACTGTTTTAAAATTAAAGTTGGTTGGTTCTTTTATTATACCAGCGTCAAAATAAACACTACATCAAAATACCATATTTCAAATAGTCTCTTCGAAATGTTTCATTATCATTATCATAATTTCAGCCGCGACGTCCACTCCTGGACGCCTCCCCCAATGATCACCACAAAGACCTATCCTTTGCTGCTCGCATCCAGCGGAGTTCCGCAATCTTTACCGTGTGGGTGGTCTGGTCTGCCCGTGCTGCGCCTTCCAGTTCCAATACGCGGTCGCCACTCAAGAACTCTTTGGCCCCACCGGCCATCTGTTCTGGAGCAATGAGAATATATGTTTGCTAATACTTGAATATTTTGTTGAACCGAGATGAGGTTCATTATCACTTTCATTCAAGAAGACACCAAAGTGGTTCATTCTGAAAAGAAATGGCTCAACCTTAAATCTACTCTCAGATAACGTCAGTGAAAGAGGCTTCCAAGCAGCTTAGCCAGAGGTAATAACTAAGAATCCTCGAATACAAACTATTCTCCAAGTTATGGCTACCCTCCACGTTAAATTAAACTCCAATAATTCACCAACAAAAGTTATTAACATAAGCTGTATCTTCAAACAATGTATGGAAATAAAAAAAGGAAGTATTGTCCCTCGGACACAGTTAAACAAAATACGACGCGGGGAAGAAAGGTTGTTTAACTCTGGAATCTGTCACATGTCATAAGAAAAAAGGTGAAACGCGTTGACCGCAACGAAGTATGAACTATGGAATATTATAATAATGGTTCCGTATGAAATACGCAGTGGAGTGCAGTGGTAGCCAAGTGGCATAACGCGCGGGTTTTGCAGATATTCGATTGAATTTCATATTTACCACAACCGATGGTTCTGTGAGTCATTCAAAGATGTATCTAGGCCCAGGTACTGCCCAGTCCCTATCGCTATGCGAGGACGTTTGTGCACAGCAGTGAGACTTACAATATACAGACCGACGTTGATGATGATACTAAGTAGGTACTATTGAGAAATAGTAGTTTATGCAACGGTTGCATAATGATAGGCCTTAAAACACTAATGCGGTTTTATGAAACGAGCTTTGCGAGTTTCATAATAAGATCGCACGTGTGTTTTAAGGCGAAATTATGCAGAGTTGCATACATAACTTTATCTACACCCATAACCCACAGCCGGCGGGGCCCCATCGGCCGTGTCGCCGTTTATAATACCCGCCGGCTGTGGCGACGATGGGGCCCCGCTGGCTGCGGCGACGGCGGCGCGCCGGCCTGTAGCTCATATCTGTATCGTTATGACCATTACGATGCTAAAATGGATACTGTAATAACATTACAGTACAGGTTGTCATAATGGTGGTCATTTCCTACGGTTCTTGATTACATTATGGAGGTTTTATGATAAGGGTGTAGATAAAAAATGTTACTATGTTGTAAACGAATACTTAATGGATTCTTATTAAATTTATTAAATTATTATTACCCACATTCACACTGACACCATGTGTTGCCTAGGTCTTGTCACTTTATTCTGGTTGGCATTATCAATGATTGATACAGTATGTTACAATATGTTTTAGTTTGATTGGGTTTACATTTTATACAAAATTTGGATCTTTTTTTTTTTCTTAAAAAAAAACTATTCATACACGCTTCTGAGAAGTCCTATTTTCCGGGTGTTCATTTTATGTTGAAGGGAAATTTTGTATACCTAGATACCACAATGATCGTTGCATGCGATGCCTATGATCTTAGTTTTATGTATTGTATCCCGTTATGGCATGTTACAATGACATTGTATTTCTTATTTCTCATGATTTATATTTGCCTACCAGTAACACACAATAAAGATATTTGATTTGATATTACCTACAGTTTTCCTATCGCGTAAACGCTTCGCTCACCGACAAAGACTTACCTGACTTATAGATCGCCCGTTGTTGACCCTTCGCAAATTAGTGAATAACACCGCTATGAATTTTCCTACGGAACCCTATCGGCTAATGATCGGCATTAATAACCCTTTCGAAACGAGACAGTTCGAGTTTCAATCGCGCGTTTTCCAATCTGCATGTAAAGCAGTGGCATAAAAGAAATTAACATATGTACGGAGACGCTTTGTGCGCCGGCGACGGTCGACGCCCGGGCTGCGCGGGAGTGTGAGCGCGTTCGATACTCGTAATCCTTCTATGAAAATTCTCAAGGTGTTATCCGCAACGTCAGTATTTTATTATTATTATTTATTACACTTTCTTCGGTACTAAGGTAAGGCAAAATAGGCTCAGGAAAACCTATATAATTGACGAATATTGACATTTTATATAGATGCAAAACCTAGGTATAGTTTTCATTAATTAATAATTCAATATTTTTGTAATATAATTTTTAGTTAGGCAAATCATTTAGTACATGTTTTAATTTAATAAACGCATTATCATTTAAATCAATAGCATCATCATTAATGACTTGTACGATCACATCTAAAACGCGGTCGCCGAGCAGGAAGAATTCCGTACATTGACCTTTGAGCCTAGTGCCAGTGGTCAACAACATTTTTATAAATTCAAATTTATAAAATATTAATGTATATGGATATTAATTAGTTATTATTAATACAACCGTATGTCTATAGAAAAAAGGTTTACAATCTCCGATGCCGCGATGCCGGCGGTCAATGCCGCTGCGCGAGCGCCACTACAATATAATTGTGCGCAAACGACAGAGACAGGTTATGACAAGTCATTGTACGAAATTCTTCCTGCTCAGCGACCGCGCTTTAGCATTGAACCCGCCGACCATACCGCGAACGCGCCACGCGGAACTAAAACAACTTAACACTTTTCTCCCGATGACGGCGTGATGACTAATATTGCGACACACAATACTAAGACTTACAGGTTTTTACCTGTCAGTTTATGATAAAATGTTACAGGTTAAGGAGATCTGCGCCTCTATTTGGGAACGCTAAGTGATGTTGTAGCGACTCGAGAGCGAGATTTCTCATCCCACTGTTCCGCACGACGCGTAATGCGTTAGAGCGAGATGAGAGTCTCGCTCGTGGGTCACTGCAGTATCACTTAGACGTTCCCGAATAGACGCCCAAGGCCTCTTCGGGATTGCTGTCATTTACTGTATCGTCACTAAAATGACAAAGCCGCGAATGTGAACGTCAAACATGTACAGAACAACGACACATTCGCGCCTTTGGCAATTTTGTGACGATATAGTAAATCACTTAGCAGTCTCGAATAAGGGCCCTGGTGAGCTCGTTCCGCATAGTTACCGAAATTTGAAGTATAAGGATACCATATATATTAATGGGGTAAGAATTGGTCCACCTGCGGCCCTAACATGAATGACACAAAGAAGAAGAAGAAGAAGAAAAACATTTATTCACTAACATAGAAGACACACAGAGTAAGATAAATATAAATTAAAAACAATACAAAACAAAATGGTGGTGTGTGTGTCCTCGCGGCAGTGAATGGGACACTGGCTCAGCATAATGCTGAGGTGTAAGACACCTGCAGCGCTGATTTTCAGCCAGCACCGTCTGTGACTCACGGAGCGCTATACAAATATACTACATGCTAATAATTATGACAAAGATGAGATAGACCGTCTTATCTCTAAGTGCGTCTCTCCCACACTAGTGCCGACGAAAGAGATAGTCATAGAGATAAACGGGTTTAATTTATCTTTGTGTCATTCATGTTAGGGCCGCAGTTGTGACAGAGCGTTGAGGAAAGGTCCCGCTCCGCCGCAAGCGTCCCGGGTTCGATCCCCAAATATTTGTGTGATGGCCACGAATGTTTGTTCGTGAGTCTTGGATGTTTCCTATCTATTTAAGTATTTATTTCTCTATATAAGTATTTATATCGTCGTCTAGTACTCATAACACAAGCCTTTAGAGCTTACTTTGGGCTTATTTATTTATTTAAAACGTAAAATGTCCACCATATTTAATACACCAAATAACTACAGTTACTGACAGTAGTTATACTGAAGTAAGGTGCCTGAAAGACAAACCTAAGTTAAGTAAACTAGTTCTTAAAAAACCCTGTTAGATTTAAAACATTTTAACATACATACATATTATCACGCCCGAAATCCCTAATGGGGTGGGCAGAGCCACAAGACTACTTGTGGCCACGTTCGATTAATTAGTCCTAAGATGGTATGATGAACCGTATGGTGACAGGTGATCAGCCCATCGCCCATACAGATAGTCCACCATGTTGGAGAGGACCCGTCCCTTAGTCGACTTTTACGACATGCCAGGATGATAAGCATCTGCACGCATTCTATGCTATTTCTTCACTCCCAGTGCAGCAGAGGAGTAGGAGGGAACATTTTAAATTTACGTTAATAGTAATAACTCCATATGTAGTTGCGTCAAATACTCTAGACGCATGATTCGCTGCTGGTGGTACAAGATGAAAGCTTGCAGGGTTCTTCACTCGCCAACAAACTGATAACAGGTTGGCGAGTCTTCATTTGCATTAAACGCATGTACCTTGTAATAGAAATAAAAAAAAACCGGTCAAGTGCGAGTCTGACTCGCGCGCCGGGGGTCCCGTACTTACTTATGAAAAATAAACAGTACCTTGTAGGTACGGAACCCTAAAAGTTAAAAAAATATATGCTTTTAACAACGGGGTAACCATTTACAACTTTCCTATGATATAAGACAAAAAATAACTTTCGCAAGCTTTTATCTCCGTGCAATCATCGAGTGTGATACGACCCAACAAAGATTATTCCGTTATACATTTTTTTTGTGGTGTTACTACTTATTTATAATTTTCGGACTTTTTCCTTTACTTCTGCTGTAAGACACTGCTTCTTCCCAAATTTCATGATTCTAGGTCAACGGGAAGTACCCTATAGGTTTTGATTCCCTTTGGATACCCTTGAAAGTATCAAAATATGTGGCATAAACGGCCGTATCTTTTGATTCCGTTGACGCGTTGATTGCAGACCTGCGTACTTATTTGATATTAATTTCCACTTGATACCTCCACGCGTTCTTGAGAAAAAATTCATGACACAGACAGACAGACGGACAAACATATCCTATAAGGGTTCCTTTTTTCCTTTTGTGGTACGGAACCCTAAAAAGCGTACTCTTCGCAAAACTTTTGATTCCGATCCCTTTGCTGCATCCGGTTTCCCCATCCAGTCTCGTGGAAACATATACCTACCATAATCAGATTAAAACTTTCGTGAGACATTACTAAGACTAGAAATAAGCACGGCTTTACTCACGATTTATTGTCAGTGCGTGGGCTGCAGTGAGCGCGACCGTACTCAACCCCTGAAGAAGGACTCCACATGAGTCCGAAACATGTCGGACTTTTTCCGACAATAAATCGTGAGTAAAGCCGTGCTTATTTCTAGTCTTCATATACCTACCATTGGTTGGTTTCAACATTATTGTAATTTCATCCGAAAGATGTCTACTGCTAGACATAAACCTACAAAGATCGCCACAACCGGTCCTGCGCTACTCACATACACAGGATCCCGCAATATCCACACACATTATAAAACACCATTATTTTCTTTATTACGATATTTACGAACAGCTTTTCATCCATATAAAACACCTGCAGCTTTAATCAAGTGAATAACAAAATACAAATTAGGCTGTATGTAAAAACAGATGTCCGTCCGTCTATCAGCGACAATGCTCGATATTTTAACTAACTGCGCGCTTCGAATTATTTCCAATTGAGCGTACGCGCATTCAAGGTTATATGATTCAGAGCTGGTGACACGAGTCAAAACATTTAAAAATCAACATACATACATACATACATAGCATCACGTCCTAAATCCCTAATGGGGTGGGCAGAGCCACAAGACTACTGGTGGCCACGTTCGATTAATTAGTCCTAAGATGGTATGATGAACCGTATGGTGACAGGTGATCAGCCCATCGCCCATACAGATAGTCCACCATGTTGGAGAGGACCCGTCCCTTAGTCGACTTTTACGACATGCCAGGATGATAAGCATCTGCACGCATTCTATGCTATTTCTTCACTCCCAGTGCAGCAGAGGAGCTGCACTGGGAGTGAAGAAAAAATCAAGGTGATTAAATATCCATAAAGGAAGTATCAGGACCAAGTTTTTTCCAACAGCAATAGCTAATAAACAACTAACTTGACGACGCGGTTAGCCTAGTTGGTAGTGACCCTGCCTACCAAGGTTCGATCCCCTGTAAGAGCAAATATTTGTGTCATGAGCACGAATGTTTGTCCCTGAGTCTTTGAGTGTCTCCTGTTTCCGTATTTACTTATCTTTAAAAATATGTATATCGCCGTCTAGTAGCCATGACAGTCTTTAGATCTTTCTTTGGGAAAAGATCGATTTGTGTAAAGATTTCCCCCCTCATTTATTATCATTTATCATTATTAATTATGTCATAGAATATGCGAATTGAAGTAGATCGTAAAGTTGGTGGTTGAGGGGGTTGAAGGTTCATGGGTGACCCAGTGGTCTCTATCCAGTCGATATCGGGACATAGCGTGGTTCAACCTCCCACACCATGGACCAACGACCTGGTTAAGATTGCTGCGAGTCGGTGGACTCAAACTCTTTTGTGAAGCAGGAGGTATGTTCCGAAAAAAATCACGTGGTTTCGGAATAAACTCCATTACCTACTTCTTACTTGATTTATCATACAAGTACTTATCCGAACTGAAACAAAGCAGTATTCTACTTCAAAAAGTGAAGCGGTTGCACCAGCTCTATACCTGCCACCTGTCGAAACGTCAGCGCGGGCGCAAGTGGCCGGGATGCAAAACCCGCCATTGTTGTCCTGTCCCACTAACGACCATGTTATGTTACCCGCTCATATCTACAGGACATTCGCCTATAAATTTAGTATAAATATATTCCAAGAAGTAAAGTTCTCCTTTTTACTTGTTAGACGTCGTTCTAGTCATGGACGTTTACTGATGGCCGACTTTGTTGTTCAGCACAATAGTTAGATAATGTTAGAGCGATCAAGAAAAGAAGCCGTCTACCAAAATCTGCGAAAGGCCGTATAATTTCTCTCATTTCTTAGACGACTCTGTTGTGAAAAAGCGCCATCGTCACCACTACATATTCCCCTTGCTATAATCCGTTTTATTTAGCAAGAGAAAGATCTTGACAGAAGTAAGCGTAAGGCCTCTTATAATATTCCCTTAACACGTGTTCAACGTTTTACGGGAATATTTCGGAATAAATGGTAAACTATCAAACATCCAATATCCATTCATCCATCCATCGAACTACTCGCACAAAACTTACCTTCCATCCTCACCACCTTGATCGGTGGCAGTCAACTACTGTACGTTTTTTGCGGAATTTTTTGCCACGTACGGTAAGAATTTGGAACGAGCTTGCTGCAGCCACGTTCCCGGACCGATACAACCTAGAGATCTTCAAAAAACGAGTCTACTCCTTTCTCAAAGGGCCGGCAACGCATCCGTGATTCCCCTGGTGTTGCGGGTGTCCATGGGCGGCGGTGATTGCTGACCATCAGATAACCCGCCTGCTCGTTTATTTCCACTTATTCCGTCATAGTTACTACCGTAAAACGTGTTCAATAAGAGCCTTAACGGTTACTTCTGTCAAGATCTTTCTCTTGCTACATAAAACGAAGTATAGGATAGGGATTAGAAGTACATAGGCGCCGAAACCTCCACGCCTTCTCCAGGCAAGTAAGTTCGATACGTGGCTTTTCCACATCTATGCTGTGCTCAATGAGACCCCAAACTCTTACCTTTTCGATTTTGAGGACATCGTAACGACAATCCTGACAACACCCCAACAAACGATACTATCCGTCCATTGTTGAATTCTTTGTTTTTGGTGCTCCCGGATTCCCCACATGGCTGGCGGCCGGCGCGGGCGCACTTTTTGCTGTGCACAAACGGATTCGATACCGAGTGTAAATTTATAGAGTTTTTAAACGGCTAATTAAAAGTTCGTTTGCGGTCCGCGAATTTGATGTATGGGTACTTAAGTGTGTCAAGAATTTAAAGGTACAAGGTAAGTACGTTGGTTATTGCAACGGAAATCTAATAAGTTTTTGCCTAGCCTAGGGCATTCGCCTCAAGGGCTCTCGGGCTAGGTGTCCATTGTACGATGTCCTAAGAATATAAGTTATTGGAGGTTTTTTTCTCATTTCTCTCACATTCTCTTTTACGCAGCCGTAAGATTATGTCGGTTATGTTGCAATTAAGAAACAGCTGGTTACTATCTTAGTGATAAGTTAAAATAGGTAGCCATCTGAAGGTAATTGACGTCTGTCCAAAATATAAAAGACCATTAATTCGCTTTTCTGTGGATATCCAAGATCTACATTTGTCGCTAAGTTATAGTGAATACGCCACTTGAAATATATAAGTAACTAGTGGACCCGCCACAGCTTCGCCCACGGTATTTTCCATACAAACTTTATCACCCCTTTCACTCCTTTGGGGATGGAATTTCAAATAATCCCTCCTTAATGTACCGCTAGGCTACTCGAGGAATGCCTCTTCCAAATTTCAAATCTCTAGGACCACCCGTTTAGGCGGTGTGTTGTCTATAAGTGAGTCACAGTACTGTTTTATATGTATTGATAAAAAACTATAATATATTTAAGCATATCTTACGTTGATCAAAATTAAAATAGTAATACGTTTTAACGTCCCTATAAGCTAAGTTATTTCCATCCTATCTCGAAGTATAATGATGAAATTATAAAAAATCGATAGGTACCTAGAATCGACTCCAATCAATTCCTCACTGGCGAATGGGCCTTTATTATTTTTTCTTATTTGATAATAGGCACTGTCATGATGGATAAATACATTGTATTACATGCCGTCTCCTCCGCTCTTATTTATAACGACTGTAGGTATATTTTGCGGTGTATGAAGTAGTTTATTAAGGTTTGTAATACGCTAGGACTAAAGTATCTTATCCTGTAATTATCTGAAGGATAATTCACTCGATGCGGTGACAATTTTGTTCGACTGTCAATGAAGCCGGTATTTGTAGAAGAAAAACTTTATTATGTCTACTTGGTAGATTTAAAAATAGATTTATCGACCGAGCGAGCGAAGCGAGCGAAGCGAAGCGTCTCCGTTTCAGCTTGGACATAAATGCTTTCGTTGCCCGGCAGCTGTCCGGCGGCTGTCCGGCGGCTGTCCAGCGGCTGTCCAGCGGCTGTCCATTTGTTCTCCTCTACAGCTACTTCGCATTTCTCAACCAATTCTCGTGAAATTTTGTGAGTAGGTTCGATAGTTATATAAAATATTTTTCTTATATATTTGCATACATAGCATCATACATAGCATCACGCCCGAAATCCCTAATGGGGTGGGCAGAGCCACAAGCCTACTTGTGGCCACGTTCGATTAATTAGTCCAAAGATGGTATGATGAACCGTATGGTGACAGGTGATCAGCCCATCGCCCATACAGATAGTCCACCATGTTGGAGAGGACCCGTCCCTTAGTCGACTTTTACGACATGCCAGGATGATAAGCATCTGCACGCATTCTATGCTATTCCTTCACTCCCAGTGCAGCAGAGGAGTATATTTGCAAGTTGGAATATTTACTATTATGTTGGAACGCATTTAGAATTAAGACCTCATAATAACATCATATATGATTCATGTAGTTAGTAAGATTTGTGTTTTTGAACTTATTAAGTAGTTTAAATAAGTAATGGTACGATTTATTTATTTATACTTATTTTAAAAATATACACATCTTTTCAGAGAAATAAAATTTTCTTTACGTAAAACCGGTTACAAAATTGGTTCAATATTTACTAAGCAGTTTTGACTACGTAGGTACCTACCTGCCTTATGAACCACTAATAAAGTGCAATTTCGTAAAATTTTGCGGCAAAGAAACTGTAACGTCAGAGCAAAAAGTAATTCATATACGAGAGTGAAAGGGATAGTAGTATAAACGTGTTATTACGGTCAGCAAATTGACGCGCTTATAAAATTCGCTTGCGCATCTGGAAGGTACCTTTTGTAATTTGTTGTAAATTAACTTTTATGTCATATAAGTAGAATTTTCTTAGTTTTTAAAGGAATTAACTCAATTGTTCACAATTGTGGGTTGCCGCACGAAATTGTTTAATCTCATAATAAATATATGTTTGGAGCTCGTAATTAAGTTATAACATGAATTGCAATATAATGTACCTTCACATTACTTGGTAGACATAATATGTATTTCAACATTTCTATAAGTCAGTAAAATTAAAATTAAACACTTCGCATTACAAAACTAGCATCATTATCCATTGTGGCCGAACCCTTTATAATCCTTTAGTCGTTGCTCGGATGGATGGGCGAAGAGTTTTAGCATATAATAGATAATAGTACTAACGTACAGAAGCATCACTGTCTAACAAAGCCGGTGTTTAGGTACGAAAATATGCCTAATCATGCCTTCTCTCTCCGTCGCATAAAACGGGCTCTTTCATGAAAATAAAAAAATGAAAATGAAAATATTTATTTTGCAAGTAGGCCACCTGGGCTCTTTTACATGTCTGAATCTACCAGCGTTTCAAAAGGTGACATCTGCTGAGAAGAAACGCCGCAAGAAACTCAGCAGTAGGTCTTTTTTCAACTTTAGCAATACAGTTTTATGTAGAAACTAAAACAAAATGTGCAACATAAAAACCTAATGGGTACAAATTAATTCTAATAAATAACTAATAAGGGAGATGTATAGTCTCCGCGTCTGAACAAGTTAAGTAACTTAGAGATGTATAAAGTCTCTAAGGGTCATAATAATAAAAATAAAAATTGAAACAAAGAAACATCTAAATCGATTATCTAGGTTAAATGGAGGTGTAGACAGTCTCCACGGTCAAGTATAAAGATGGAGATGTAAGGTCTCCAAATATCAAAAGAAACAATTTGAAATATAACATTTCATGTCCTAAGTCCTATGGACGCTAGGGTTGTTAAATTTTATCCGCGTGACCCAACAACACCAAACATCTAGGCTACCTGATGACGCGCGAATCGGCCAGCGAGCGAGCGAGCGGCAACCTCTGTGATTTACAGCTCCGAGCTGTCCGACGGCCGAACGTACCTAAGTGCGGAGTGAAATCCCCCTGGTTCTAGGTCAAAGTCTAGGTTAATTAATATAGGTATTAGAGAGAGAAGATTGGAAAAAAATATTGTTTGAAACAAACACTAAAACATGAATATTTTCTGAATTTATGGACAAAATAAAAAACTCTATAAATATGATCAATATTGGTTAACATTTAGTGGCGTAAAATTGTTTATCTACACCAATATCATAAAACCTCCATAGTGTAATCAAAAACCGAAGGAAATGACCACCATTTTGACAACCAATTAGGAAAAACCAGTGCTGCAATGTTATTCCCGTATCGTTTTTAGTATAGAAATGAGATTAAATTTGGAACAGCTGTCAAAACTCAAGTGGGTCTCTATTCTAGTATCCATAGACATTAAAACAGTTATTGATACGAAACGTCAATTCAGTATTTTTTTTTAATATAAACTGCACAACATTTGATCTCGAGTGACATGAGAATAGAGCCTTCATTCGTTTGTCTATGATTTAAAAAAAAAATGGTCTTGACGGAGGATCGAATTGCCGCCATTATGTTGGTGTTTTGCTGAACGAAAGTAGAATTTTTGTTGAATTGAATAGAAAAAGTTGTTTGTAATTTACATTTTAGTTGAAAATATGAATAGTAGTCTTCTCGGAGTGTGTGTGATGTGAAAATGCGCCGGATATCGGAAATATGCAGCCACGATTGCAACAAATAACTTGTTGCCAGAAAATATTGTTTCTGAACCCATCAAGGAGGATTTATAATATGTGTGTAGATAAAGTTATGTATGCAACGCGGCATAATTTGGCCTTAAAACACACGTGCGTTCTTATTATGAAACTCGCTAAAAGCTCGTTTCATAAAACCGCACTAGTGTTTTAAGGCCTATCATTATGCAACCGTTGCATAAACTACTATTTCTATTTTATCGAAAATATTTGGTATGGTGGCTTTATTTTTTTATTATTATTATTAATGGGCTTTTGCTTAACCACAGTCTCATCTGATGGAAAGTGATGGTGTCAGACGATGCTGGCTGAAAATGAGCGCTGTGTCTGACACCTCAGCGTTATGCTGAGCCAGTGTCCGATTCACTGCCTCGATGACACACATCCCTCGTTTTTCTGTATTGTAGTTTTTACTATTGTCTTATGTGGTGAATAAGTGTCTTTTCTTTCTTTCTTTCTGATGACGTAGCCAAAGGTGGAACAAGATAACCCAGGAAATGCCTATTTATTTGAAACTGTAGATCAAAACTATCCGGAAAGACACTTGAGCAGTTCTACAAAAACAAATTAACCAAACGCCATTTTTTTTGGGTAAAACGCATAATTTAGACCAGTTTTGTCCTCGAGTAATTAAAATAGGTAATGAGAATTAATTATACAATTATTAAAATTAATACAAATATATTCAGATATCTCCGATCTCTGGCCAAGTTTGATACGATGCACAACACAAAAACTACTACTTACATTCAAAGTATTTCCAATAAATAAATTAATAACATTAATTGATCAATGATCTTGCGTTCTATTTTCATATCGACATGATCAGAACAATGACACCCGTTAATTTTTAAAATCATGCAAGATATTATTCACAAAGACCAACGCAAAACGTCTCCAATCTGTCTTAGGTATATTCATATCAGTTTGTCTCCTATTAGTTCCTCACCATTTATCCGATTACGAAAGAAACTTTGGTGTGCACGTGCCCGGAAGATCTGTGATCGAAAAAAAAACCTGTAACTACTTAGAAAGAATTATAGCGCACTAAAAATTACAAAAGACCCTCATCACGTAAGTAATTTATTGGACTCGTTAAACAAACCAAATGAGCTCAAACAAGAGGGGTTTACTATCGTCATTGAAGAGTTCCACTGTCCACCTCCTGGCTCCATGATCAGATCTGCTCGATGGTACCAAATTATTGTATTGTCATCCGAATTGCATACACTTGCAAAAGTTTCAAATCGTTTCGACAATTAGAAGTAAAAATCGACTTCTAAGATTTCATTACATTTTTTTTAGTTACAAATGAAGCTTATAAAAGCTTGTTCAAGAGGCATTGCAACTCATTCCGGGCACAGTTAGTACCACGTTAGTACCTACCCATATATAAAAACGCTGTTGGTTTACAAAAAATAATACAAAATACCTAAATCAGGGGACAATCTTTACACAAATCAATCTAGTCCCAAAGTAAGCTCTAAACGCTTATGTTATGGGTACTCGAAGACGATATAAATACGTATATAGGTAAATAGATACTTAAATACATAGGACACATCCAAAACTCAGGAACAAACCATGCCCTTACTGGAGATCGGACCCGGGACGCTAGCTTCGGAGGCAGGGTCACTACCAACTAGGCCAACCGCGTCGTCAAGTGACAGTCGCCTTGCATATAAGGCCTATATTCTTCATTGCATAAACGATATCGTAAATTATTTTGCTACAACATGGTAGCTCTTATTACTTGACAGCAAAGGCGGTCGCAATGTAAAACCATCGAGGTATCTATCGCTTAGGCAATGTTGAATAGTCTATTAACTTTTCTGTGGACTCTCAAAACTTTATTTGTGTTGCTTATACTTCGTTTTATTTAGCAAGAGAAAGATCTTGATAGAAGTAAGCTTAAAGCCTCTTACTGAACACGTTTTTTCCCGTAAAACGTGTTCAATAAGAGGCTTTAAGCTTACTTCTATCAAGATCTTTCTCTTGCTAAATAAAATGAAGTATAGTCACATCAAAAGTCAGGATTTGTTCAAGTAACTTTTTTATTGAAAACACCTTATTCAATGGTGATACTATGACGATCTGATTGGTCAAATAAACCGCCTTTTTACGATCATCCTCAATTGGCCAGTTAGTTGCACTATTATTATTCTACTCATCACATAGTTATACTAAAAATATAACACTATTAACACACCTTAGAAGTTAAGCTTCTTTTAAATTAATCGATTATAAGATCGATACTCAAGCCGATTAACGCTAAAGGTTGCAAAGTAAAAAATCGATACGGCGAATATTAATTGCAAAATTGTCCATCCATCACTTTACAGCAAGTTGATGCATTGCGCAGGTTGTTAATCGTTTTTTTTAGTAAGCGTTCTAGTTATAGTACGTCTAGATAAATATCGACGTGTCGGGTCTTCTCCAACCAGCAAGTTTGACTGTCGCGCGAATTTATGTGCTATTGATGTGTACCCGAATACTTACTGACAAATCTATGAGGATTTATAGTTTACTAAATGTGAGCATATGAATTATCAATACTTAAACAATTGCGATGTTTGATCTTCACATACAAGTCTTCAAACTTCGAAAAACGGTACCACCGATAGATAAAAACAGATATGTACTAAAATATTCATGCATGTTAGTTACATTTTCGTTACTTATTTCATGTATATAGGCACACAAGAGTGTTTTTATATGAAATAAATAATCTATTTCAGTTTACAATCATGTCATACCAAAACAGTTAAATGACTAAACCGACCTCTGTCAATAAACTCTACCACCTCGCAGGAAAAGCACCACCGGCCGTAAGGAGACAAGTGGCGACATCAATAGAACGGCAAAAGCAACTCCATGATGCAAGTCATCCGCTGCACAATCATAATCCAGCTAAGAGACGCTTAAAATCTAGGAAAAACTTCGTTGCTAACCCTCCACTCGAAAATCGGACAAACCATGATTTATGCCTCTCAATGAACAACTTGCTCCTGGAGCCACTGAATCATGGACAACTTGGCGATCACTAAACCGTCTACGTGTGGGAGTCGGACGGTCCAAAGACAACCTAGTGAAATGGGGAATTCTACCAGAAAATTCATGCGAGAAATATGTTTGCGGGTCATTACAAACAACGCAGCTTATATCAATGTGCCCACTCTGCCCAGTCACCTGCACTACCGTTGATCTCCTTAAGGCCACCCCTCGAGGCATACAAGTGGCAAAACATTGGAAAAATATAATTTAGATTAAGCTAGATCACCTTTTTTTTTTTTTTATTGGAGCACGACATGTGACTCCTCTTCCACCTGTTGGAAAGCGGCAAGTGGAGTCCATGAGTGCGGGCGACAGGCGCTTAACCAAATTTAAGTACGGCGTCTGTCGCCATCACTATGCCGGCTTAGGAGATGCTTCTTCACGCTTCTTTTGAAGACACCTGGTTTGTAAGAAGAGGGAAAAACGTGGGCCGGGAGAGCATTCCACATTTTTGTTGTTCGACAATAGAATGATCTGCGAAATTTCTGCGTACGCGCAGGAATTTCACCCGCGGTATGTGGATGCGACCCCAGCCCTGTACGGGTAGTTCGAAGACGGAATGACGATGGAGGAATAAGATTGAAAATCTCTTCAGAGCACTCGCCGTGATACTGACGATACAGGACGCTTAAGGCACCGATGTCGCGCCTTAATTGTAGAGGTTCAAGGTGTTGTGAAACCTCAGCATCACCAATAATGCGGATAGCTCTCCTCTGGAGGGAATCGAGGGCATCTAAAAGATACTGTGCGGAACCGTCCCAGAGATGCGAACAATATTCAATACTCGGTCGAACCTGCGTCTTGTAGAGCAGCAAGCGCTGAGCCGGAGCAAAGAACCGTCGCACCCTGTTTAGGACCCCAAGCTTGCGGGAAGCCAACTTTATGGCTCCCGCAATGTAATCCCTGTGATTCAGATCACTGCGGACCTCCATACCGAGAATATGGAGACTATCACGCAAAAGCATGGGAGTGCCCTGAAGAGATGGGAGGGGATAAAAGGAGGACTTTTTTGCGGAAAAGGCACAAGCCTGAGTCTTGTTGGCATTAAACTCGACGAGATTGTGCGCACCCCAATCAGAAATGCGATGCAACGTTTCGTCCAGTTCAACAACAAGTGTGTCGCGTCTCTCCGACACAACCGACTGACTTGCTGGAGGTCGGCAGGTATAGCAACCATGCACCGTACTATCGTCTGCATAGCAATGGATGTTGCCAAGGGACAACATATCATTGATATGCAGGAGAACCTTTACACGATAAGAAGAAGAAGAAGAAGTTAAATGACAGTGCAGTTGGAAATTAAATAACATGAGCATAGGTAACACCCAGCCAAGAACGAACCCTGACCCGGACAAGCCGAATAAACCAGGGGGCACAGATTTTTTAGGAGTGACACGCTTTGTGATGGGTGTGGACGGCTGACTAGCCGCATCCGGTCGACCACGATCACCCGGCTATGCAGCCTTTGGGCAATAAAGGAAATTAGGTTAAGATGGTTTTATATCGTAGAAGGATGAGCGTTGACTTAAGGAAATTTATTTGTCAAGATAAAATGTTTAAATATAATATACAACATAATACATATCAATTAAAAACTAAACTTAAATAAAAAAAAAATAAAAAAATTGCCCCAAATCGCTGTCATGCGAGTTTGCATCTTTGTATGTTTTGTAACAAAATGTGTGCACTTAGAATTGGTTTCTGATCTTACCACTGAAAGCTTCTTAGCCGCATTCAAAAGATTTTATTGTAGAAGAGGCTTGCCGCGGATTATGTACTGTGATAACGCATCGACGTTCAAGGTGCGAATAACCATTTAAGACAGTTATACGAATTGTGTAAATCTTAGGATCATCATGATGCTATCGTGAACCATAGTAATGAGAAAGGTTTTGAGTTTAAATTCATACCTAGCTATTCCCCCACATGGGGCGGGCTGTGGGAAGCTGCAGTAAAATCTGCCAAGTACCATTTTAAGAGAATAATTGGTAATTTAGTTCTCACGTATGAGCAATTCAGTACCGTTATTATACAAGTGGAAGCGGTTTTGAATTCCAGGCCAATCACTCAATTTTCAAGTGATGAGTCTGATTTTACTTTTTTAACTCCAGGCCATTTTTTGATTAATCAAGCTTTGACAGCTCCTCCTGAGCCTGAGATATCTAGCACTAATATAAATGTTCTGCGATTTTGGAAAAATGTACTAAAATTCAACAAGATTTCTGGCATGCATGGCACAAAAGTTATCTATCGCAGTTAATTACTCGCCCAAAATGGCATAAAGTTAATACTAATATTAAGGAAGGGGTTTTAGTATTGTTAATTGGTTTAAAGGTATCTCCTTTGCAATGGCCCGTGGCTAGGGTCAGTAAGGTATTTAAAAGCAGTGACGGCCGCGTAAGATCTGTCGAAGTGAAAACTAAAAATGGGTCTCACACGAGGGCTATTAACAAGATTGCTGTTTTACCAATTTATGATTAGTATCTAAATTTTAATTTGACTCTAACTTGAACAACATTGCTTTACTGTAGCTAATGCTTAATGTTATGGTTTTTACCAACTTCTTCGAGTAGTAGTTACTTAGTATTTTTGTTATTGTTATTTTAAGTCGTGCGTTACTTTGTGGCGGGATATTTATGTTCATAAAAACTCCTTAGTTAGAATGCAAGATTGCCACATAGACTTTTCCTATGACTTTTCTGTATTTTTCTCTTCTGTCATTATCCTTCAAAGCTTATGGTTTCGTCCGCAATATAATTATTATATATTTACTTAATCATTTGATTTCACAATCAAATTGGTATTGATTGTGAAATCCTGAGCGCTGATGTATTTCTGCTTCGTGGTTGTTCTAGTTCACCTATTCATCTGTTCCATATAGGTTAGAGGAGTTTGTATCTTTAGTTTCATTGTCCGTTTATTCGAGGTTCTTCCTCCCATTTCGACTTTTGGATCATGGTATTTTTTGTCCAGTGCCTTTCGTTTAAAACTCTTTCAAAGTTCATTCACTCCAAGTGTACCCCATCGCTGTATTATGGTCACGAGTACATATAGCAAGTGTCAGCCGCCGTCAAAATTGGCTAATTTCCTCCCGACGATCACATACCCCGATTTCGCGTAATAACTAACTTCTACAGACCTACAGACGCCCAGAAGTGACTATAAAGTTTATAATTCAATTAACTTTAATTTTAAATTACTACTCAAGTAATATGTGGATACTATACATTAATTAACTTTTCTTACAAAAAAAATATATAAAGATATTATAACGGATCAATCAATCATGAATATTACATAGTGGTATAGTGTTGTGGAATGTCGGAACATGGAACCATTTGTCACTTAGTATTCTCATTACAATTATTATAGATTTCAAATAGTTAACTTATATATTTTTTTATTTTTCCTCAAAGAGTAGAGGATTTGAATTTCAATACGCGTAGCTGTGATCAAATTACAAATTGTCGTTAAATAAATGTTTAAAATAAACAAAACATGTCAGAATAAAAGTGTCATTTTCATTATTTTTTTAGACTTCTGTTAAAAACAAGCTCAATATTTCCCACAGATAAAAAAAACATCCTAGATTATAACTCAACATCGAAATAATCCACATAGCAATTATCTCATCAAACCAATAATAAGAACTCAGACACGCATCCAATTTTATTTGACATTTCAGAAATTTATTGCAAAAACAACAATCAATAAAAAATAAATTGGATTTCACTCGCCACATATTGTTCCATTTTCCGTCTTGCTTTTTGTATAGCAATAGTAGTTTATGCAATGGTTGCATAATAATAGGCCTTAAAACACTAGTGCGGTTTTCATGAAACGAGCCGATAGGCGAGTTTCATAATAAGATCGCACGTGTGTTTTAAGGCCAAATTATGCAGAGTTGCATACATAACTTTATCTACACACATATTATAAATCCTCCATGATGGGTTCAGAAACAATATTTTCTGGCAACAAGTTATTTGTTGCAATCGTGGCTGCATATTTCCGATATCCGGCGCATTTTCACATCACACACACTCCGAGAAGACTACTTACTATTCATATTTTCAACTAAAATGTAAATTACAAACAACTTTTTCTATTCAATTCAACAACAATTCTACTTTCGTTCAGCAAAACGTCAACATGGCAGCAAATCCATGCTCAGTCAAGACCATTTTTTTTTAAATCATAGACAAACGGATGAAGTCTCTATTCTCACGTCACTCGAGATCAAATATTGTGCAGTTTATATTAAAAAAACATACTGAATTGACGTTTCGTATCAATAACTGTTTTAATATCTATGGATACTAGAATAGAGACCCACTTGAGTTTTGACAGCTGTTCCAAATTTAATCTCATTTCTTTACTAAAAACGATAAAGAAGTCATGTTATTTCTTTATCGCAGCACTGGTTTTTCCTAATTGGTTGTCAAAATAGTGGTCATTTCATACGGTTTTTGATTAACCAATGGAGGTTTTATGATATGAGTGTAGATAAAGTAATTATCCATATGGAGTTATTTTCACCTACGACCAAGATACTCGTATACCTCTACATTACAGTATCATGACAGCTAAAGGTGTAAATCAAATGTTGACGTTAACGATGAGACACAGAACAAATTTTTAAATGTAACATTTCAAGGTAGGTAGGTATGTAGGTAGGTTTCATATGTAAGAATTTATATAGTTAAACATTTCGACACGAAAGATATTTACACAAGAGAACAGAAAATTATTACTCCATCAATCAATACAATAAATGCCGGCACTGATAGAATATTAACACTACGGAGATACGTAATGAAAAAATAATTTTACATGATTTATAGCTTATTCAGGGCCTTGCAAATTGCAGAGAGTTTGAGACGTTTAACTTAAGTACTGGCTGCGCTTACGCATAAGAAGAAAAAATATTCAAAAATGGAACGCTGAGATTTTGTTTGCGCCTTTTGGGTATTATGGTAATGTTAAGAGGACTGTGAACCAACGGTAAAAATCACCCTTTTCATACAAAAGGCGATAGCGATCTCCATCCCTCAAATGTTAACCGATTTTGACCAATTTTTGATAGGTTTGTCAGTCAGAACAAAATCTAGGTCTATACGTTTTTTAAATATTGATTAAAGATCAACAATAAATACTGAAACAACAATAAAATTGAATTTATTGATTATAGCAAAAAAAAAAAAAAAGTATATACCTACATTTTGTTCTGATTAACCTATCAAAAATTCGTCAAAATCGGTTAATATTTAAGAGGTGGAAATCGTTATCGCCTTTTGTATGAAAAGTCGTAGCTTCACACTCCTCTTAAGGAGTTAAGATCCTAAGACGAAACTAAACCACTATTTCTCTACATTATCTATAGTGTGAACAGCGCCTCTATTCGGGAACGCTAAGTGATGTAGCGACTCGCAAGCGAGATTTCTCATCTCACTCTTCTGCACGACGCGTAATGCGTATGAGCGAGATGCGAGTCTCGCTCGCGGGTCGCTGCAGTATCACTTCTTTAGACGTTCCCGAATGGACGCCCAGCACGGATGCATTTAGCGAGCCTGATAAAGCATGATAATTATTTTAGATCTAATTCCTAATGCTATAGAGTCGAATTAAGGATTTCGATACCTATCATTCTTGCTACATAATAATTATAAGCGTTTTAAAAAATCATAATGGATAAAATTTGGTTTAAGTACACAGTAGGGCACAGTGGCGAAGCGTCAAATATTTCCTAAGGGAAGCCGGAAGAATTAGAACCGTACGTGCGAGTCTGACATTTAGTTAGAGTAACATTGACTTCACTGTCAGCTAGCCGTGGCTTTCTAGCTTGGTAAAGCCGTCAGGAATCGACTTGTAGGCAGGCTGCGCTACTGGTAGGGCAACCACACGGATCGTCGATTTAATTGCAATAGAAATAGTGCGCTTGTGTCGAAATGACTTACTGCTCAAAATAATACTGTGGCAAAGTACCACCTGGAAGCAGGGTTGCCAACTTTACAAATACAAGTTCCTCTTAATAACAACAGGTTCAGAAATGCAAATAACTCACGTGATTGTTTACGATGTAACATTAACTGGTATTTGATCGTAGCGGGTTCGCTCCCGGCGATGTAACATTGCGTCGTGATATCGGAAATTGATACTTTAATCAGGAATTCTTTTTTAGGGTTCCGTACCTCAAAAGGAAAACAGCGGAACCCTTATAGGATTACTCGTGTGTCTGTCTGTCTGTCCGTCTGTCACATCCAAATGCTCCGAAACAACGGGACCGATTGAGTTAAAATTTGGCATACATATGTAAGTCGGTGAACGCAACACGGACGCGTAACTTACGAATAATAATGAATTTTAAAGATGGAGGCCACTTTTAGGCGGTGTTTTAAAAAAATAAACAGAAAGTTTTGCTGGCTATAGCGTGTGATATATCAAATGAAAAGGCTCATTATAAGGATCTCAATTTTTTTTATAATCGTAATATTTTTGAAGTTATTTAGGAAAATAGGCGAATTCCCCCCTTATTTCAGAAACTACAAGGCCTAACAATTAAAAAAATATATAAATAGTAACATAGGAAATTTCAGATAATCATCTACGGAACGGAACCCTCTCCACGCGAGTTTAACTTGCGCTTGTCCGGTTTTTTTTAATAAAAAGCGATCCTAAATACAAGGCGATAAATCGATCTAGATAGGTTTCATTTTTAGAAAACGTCGTTTTATCTGTGTTTTCCGGCAATGAAAATCTGCTACAATATCATTACAATACGAAGGTTTATTTTGCCAATATCTACAAGGTTATAATAGCTCAGATGGGAAATCAGGCGGTCCCGAAACCACAAGACCCCGGTTCGAGTTCAGGTGATTATATTTTTCCCTTTTTTTTCCAAGTTGGGAGCCCTTTATCAACGTATAAAATTCATCCAGGTGCTAATTAGTAACACAAGTATTTATGAGTCTAGCGGATATCGAAGACACACTTCGTGTCCAACATTGGAACGGCACCGGTCGGTCACACTCTCAGCCTTTCCATTTGTCACCAAACATGTAAAACAGGGTCCAATCTAACAAAACTTTTACTCAACAATACCTGTGTCCACAATATCTTCAAACAATACCGCCTCATTCTAAAATGAACTTTAAATTATATAAGTTAAAGTCTTCTCTACTCATCTGATTGTTCTGTTAATTAAAAACCTGTCCCTTAATGCGTTTCCATAGATTTGTTATTCCCACGGCTCTGCAAATATACATTAAACTAATCAATTATAGTTCTGGTACTTCGAATGCGCTTTATATCACTCTTCTTGCTTTGTAATAAGGTGGTTATTTCCATGGACTTCATCTATTGCGTAATTGTAAGAACTCTTTGGCTATGAGGTGCAAGCAGTCTGAAAAAGGTCTTATTTTGTAAGTGCTAGGGTATAATTTAAACAAAAAAAATAACGACCCAAAAATAATTGTATTGACATTATTTGTTTCTGAGGTAATTTCTTTTTAATTGATCGTTTTAATCATTTATTGAATTATGCGATAGGAAAATCTTTTCAGGATTCGTATTTATACTAATAAATAGGAATAGTGTTTCATGTTATTTTTGCTCCTCTGCTGCACTGGGAGTGAAGAAATAGCATAGAATGCGTGCAGATGCTTATCATCCTGGCAGGTCGTAAAAGTCGACTAAGGGACGGGTCCTCTCCAACATGGTGGACTATCTGTATGGGCGATGGGCTGATCACCTGTCACCATACGGTTCATCATACCATCTTAGGACTAATTAATCGAACGTGGCCACAAGTAGTCTTGTGGCTTTGCTCACCCCATTAGGGATTTCGGGCGTGATGCTATGTATGTATGTATGTTATTTTCTAAAACTCTTTCCTCATAATGCCTTTGCATGTCCGTTTCATCCATACTAGTATGATAAATGCGGCAGAGATTTTCTGTGTTTAGAATAGAATAGAATAGAAAAACATATATTCGGCAAAAACATCAACACAACAACTTAATGAAAGATATACAACAATGATATTTACACAATAGTCAAATTAAAACTTTCGTGAGACATTATGAATACTTGAAAAACACACGGCTTTCCTCACGATTTATTGTCAGAAATAGTCCGACATGTTTCGAACTCGTTTGGAGTCCTTCTTCAGGGTTTGAGTGCGGTCCCGGTCAAATCAACCCGCGCACTGCTCTGCGAGCTGCGCGTTGCGCCCGTGCAACGCTATTTCTGACAATAAATCGTGAGTAAAGCCGTGTGTTTTTCAAGTATTGATATTTACACAAGTGTGATGTGAGCCGAAATGGTCTCCACTCAGCAATGCTGCTAGCATGGTACAACGGTGGTTTTCTGGAGCCAGAGCGAGTTATTCGGGACAGCGTACTGTGGTTTACATACATATTATCACGCCCGAAATCCCTAATGGGGAGGGCAGAGCCACAAGACTACTTGTGGCCACGTCTGATTAATTAGTCCTAAGATGGTATGATGAGCCGTATGGTGACAGGTGGTCAGCCCATCGCCCATACAGATAGTCCACCAGAGCAGCAGCAGCAGAGGAGTACTGTGGTTTAATTTGTTCTATTTTTACGTGTGAACTACTAAACCGATTATATTGAAAAATTATAAGAGAAACCTAAAGATGATTTTCAAATACATACCTATTCACTGTACCCACTTAACATAGTTCGTCGACTTAAATTTTTATTTTTCACAATATGGCGTCTGTTTGTCGCCATGTTGAATTTTGATTACTGTTATGTCTTTAGCGACACTCGCAAGATAAAGACAAATCGATAGACGTAGGAATCATCAAAAACGGCCCACGCGTTTGGTCTCTAGAGCGCCACAAAGGAACAAACATACATAGGCTGATAAACACATTAGCCTACGTTGCTCCTTACGTAGTTTGACACCCGAAGAAGAACAACTTATCTGCCCAAAATTAAACGCCAACGAAGTCTTGGGTAAAGGTATTATAGTACCTACGATTACTTTTTAATTTTGTTGTCTTTTTACTTTTTAAAATGTTTATATCATAATTCAGAAATGACAATGCAATACTGGCCGGCATAAACCACAAGCCATAAAACAATTAAACAACGATGAGCGGCCAGTAGGGTTGCCATTAGCCGTAATTGCGGGTCGACCGCGATACATAACCCGCAGTTGTGCTAACCCTAACCCTTACTTAAGTGACCACGACAACAAGGGCTGTACAACGCTAGTTTTAATATTAATATATTTACATACATTTTTAAGCGCTAAGCTTACTTGAGAACTAAAATAATAATAATACTAGTGGCTCTATGAGCTGTAGATCTCGTGAGTAAATATGTTTATTTTAGGTTTTCAACCCCCATATCTCCGCCATTTTAAATAAATTCGAAAAACTGAATCGGCAAAAAAAAAACATTAATTTTAAACCTGCTCACAAAATTTCACGAGAATCGGTTGAGAAATGCGATCTGTAGACGAGAACAAACGGACCTCCGCCGCGCGGACATACGAAAGCATTTTTGCCCAAGCTGAAACAGAGACGCTTCGCGCTCGCTCGGTCAATTAAGGTAGTTAATATAAAACTGAAACGAGCTTTTTGGTAAAGGTAAACATCGAGAGGAACGCTGCAAATATTAGTAACGTTATTTAGTGATTTGGAAAGCCCTCAATCTACACGAAGCGTGGGGAACCTAATAAGCAGTCCCTCTTATGAAATGCGGTAACTACAATTCCTTTTTTTAATAAAGCATTAAAATAAAAAGTGTAAGAAATCAAGTTATAAACATTTGCAACCATGATTTATGACGTGTTTTGCCAAATCGTCTAACCTGTCATTTATTTAGAAAATAATTGAAGTGTGCATTTCAATTCACTCATCCATTTCTTTTTATACATTATATATCCTATTAGCTTTTAGTTAGTGCATTTCAATAAGAATGTACTAACGTACAAAAGTAAACCATATTGATTTTATTTTAATATAATATCGAGTGTCAACCCTGTGCCGATGCCCCATTGTTATCAGCAGAATAAGCTATCGGCCGACATCCGATTCAATCCGATCACATCCGACCGCTCCCGACACGAGTTATGTTTTCTTTTTATAAAATTTGGGCTAAGACTTTGGGTATTATCGATAAACCACAATGTATCGCACTTGAACATTTCTCAATTTAATAATGCTTTTTCGGTACTGGAGTATATTTGAGTACAAAGGAACGTGTCATGTTGTTAGCCATGGGCGCTGTAACGTATGGTTACACTGAATACGCTAGTTTCCTAAAAAAAATAATTAGTCCGTCATTTACATTATAAAAAAATATTGAACACATATTTTTTCTTTCGTCAATTAAACAAAAAAGTACGAGGATACAGTCTTGACTTTTACACTTTTTACCATTTAATGAAGTCATGAGCCCCCACTCCCGAACTTTGATGCGCGTTATCTTTGTCAATTTTGATTGATTTGATAAAGCCAAAAATACGTGTTCAATATTTTCTGATCATATAATTGACGGGCTAATAAGAATTACTTTTTTTTTTTACCCAGGAAACATCCCAATTCTGGGGAGTGATTCTCTTCAGTAATTTGTTCATGAACTAAGCGAGCCTAACTGGACCCGTTAGTGCTTATAAACAACATGTTCGCGTGTGTCTTCAACTTTGGCCGTATTTCAACGCAGCCGGCCACGGGCGTAGGCGCCTAACTCCGTGTACAGATATAGTGAATAATATGTCTCCATCGGTAAAATTCGGATCTCAATCGGAAGACAACGGGACCCGAAGTGTCAATTAATTAATGCACTAAATGAGTGACATGTTTATATTCATTAATATGAAACTTTGTTATTTACTGTCAAATGTCAAAACGAAAAATGACAGCATGGTATGATGGGTACTGGCCCCCAATTCTCGATGCATTCGAGATAATGTCGATTGCGAGATTAAACGTCAGATTCATACAGTTGTGTCAAATGACTGTATGCACTGACGTTTGATCTCGATTGTGAGATTATCTCGAATGCACCGAGAATTGGGGGGCCTGCTGAAGCTAATTGAGAGAGCACGATAATACGAACATTTCCGATAAAACACGATGGAAACTAATTATGCACTATATCTGTAATGTCTACGATCGCGCGGGTCAATACGCTCACCGATGAATTCACGAACGCAGTTTTATTTAAGAGTAACACACCCTCTGAAAGAGCCTGACAGCGAAAAGGTTAATATTATCCTTCGTGTTGTTAGAGGGTCTATTCTAAACAGCGGGCTTACCGGACACTACAGACACGTGCCCGATTAAAATATCGTAGTGGTCAGACATTTGCATAGTTTGTGCAGGGATTTAGCGTAATCTGGGGCGGTTTGACAGAGGCTTGAGGTTTAATTTTGGTGGGTTAGTTTTAGAAAATAAAATGAAATGAAAATTTACCTGTCCGACCAGCAGAGGGCATCGTCCCGGTATCTGGAATAATAAAACAAAATGTAAAATAAACAAACTAATAATTAAAAAAGTATTCTGATCGAGGAAATAGGGAGGTTTGCTGGCATATCATCAGACGACGACCATGACGAAGTCTCAGAGTCAGAGGACGAATCAGAGTCGGTGACGTTTATTATGAAACGTTCAATTGCTCGAAGCGTATTCCAGAACGGAATGGTAATATACGGCGCTCGGCGCTGCGCAAGACAACAACTGCGTGCCTCGTACCACGAAACTGCGCGCGGCGATAAGCGACGCCCGTCATACAGTTTACGATAGGTAACCGACAGTCGCTACTTCGAGACGATATCATAATACATATTTGTCAACTCTCGGCGAACAGTATTTACTAATCGGCAAGGTCGGCATTGGCAAGGTTATTTACACTTTGATTATCATTAATAATATTAAGTTACATGAGGGGGGGGGGGCAAGATCATGGTGATGGTGATGATGGTCAAAGTGTGCCTTAAACTAAAAACGGGAAAAAGAGTTGCGAAGATGATTAAGTTATATTACCTATTAAGAGGACTGTGAACCAACGGCAAAAATCACCCTTTTCATACAAAAGGCGATAATGATTTCCAGCCCTTAAATGTTAACCTATTTTGACCAATTTTTGATAGGATGTCAGTCAGAACAAAATGTAGGTCTATAGATTTTTGAATACGATTATGTTCTGACTGACAACCTATCAAAAATTGGTCAATATAGGTTATGATTTAAGGGGTGGAAATCGTTATCGCCTTTTGTATGAAAAGCCATAGGTTCACACTCCTCTTAAGAAGTGATTAGTACTAATTTCTAAGTCCCTCGGTCTACACATCCTAGACTATCCGCGACCTCCCAGGCACCGATGAATAATGCAGCGATGCCAACTAAGTGCTGTCCACATTATTAATAACTTGAACGCGTTGCCTACGGAACCTTGCCAATGCAGACCTTGCCGATTAGTACATACTTGAAATTCAGTATTTACACCGGTAGTAATAGAGCTTGAAGTCGTTTGATCATTGTAAACCTGATTTTAAGTGTAAATTTTTCTTGCTAAATGGTGCACTTATGGACTTACCTTTTGAATAGTTTTCTGACGTTTAACCTTTTCAACGCCAACGACGGATATATCCGTCAGGGTATACAGGGTAAAAAAGATCTTCATTAGTTTGACGTAAGGTTGAAATTCATGTTACTTCTCAGACATGCTTGGCGTTGAAGAAATTTTTCAGTGGAAAACTGACATTACTTTTCTATATTCCTCCTAAGCATTGTGGTATTTGGTTATTAGCGTAGAAGTTTAGAGTACCTACCATCAGTCAGTTTAAATATTTTTAAGTCTAAAATATAGGTTAAACTTGTAGCCTAGTGTCCCTAGTCTTGATGTATGTAAACTCTTTATTGCACATAAATTACAACAATAAAATTGTGCATTAAGTATGACACAAACAGTGTACAAAGGCGAGCTTATCCCTAACGGGATCTCTTACAGCTAACCTTGGAGTTGACGAGAGAAGATAATGCGTGGATAGACAAATAAATAACAATACTAATAATAAAATAAATAAACAATAATAAATAAATGCTTTATTTATATGAATATATAAATATATATTATATGTTTAACTGCTTATTAGCCTTAAGATTATTCTGTAATAAAGTTAATCTTTTTATGTTCTTAACATACCTTATATTTTTAACAATATAGTTGTTTTCTATTTGTGCATGATATAATTTATTATTATTAATATCATAATAACAGTTTCCATCCGTTATAGCTCTAACCGTTGACGGATAATACATATAATTTAATTACAAAATGTCAAAAAATACGTAGGATAAATGTTTTCAGTACAATAATAGTACATTGTGCATCTAGGGCCGTAAGAAGGGGATAACTAACGAGAGTCTGTTAGAAGCCCGACGCCGATAGGCGAGGGCTTTTATGACTCGAGTTTGTTTTCCCCTTCTTACGGCCCTAGATGCACAATGTTTTTCATCACATTTGCGAGGAAATGAAATAAAAATTAGACAGAAAAAAGTATATATATTAATTTTATTCCCATTTTACATCGTGAATTACGTCAGGGTGTTCATAAACTGAGCGTACGTTGCGATCAGCGCGGGGCAGCTCCGCCGGCTGCGGCTCGCCCCGCCGTCAGCGGGAGTTATAACCCATACAAAATCCATAACTGCCCTTGGGAGGTAAGTAGGCTATAGCTGCTCTGTACGCCTGCGTATAATAACAGCCTTTCCGAGCAAGTGTGTGATGAAAAATTAATATAAGCCATTAGCTTGCGAGAGCTCTCGATATATAAGCACGCGTACGCAAATTTTATCTTTTATATTTTTTTCATAGTTAATAAATAAATCATGGGACAATCTTTACACAAATCGATCTAGTCCCAAAGTAAGCTCTAAAAGCTTAAGTTATGGGTTCTAGACGACGATATACCTGCTTGATATAGATAAATAAATACTTAAATACATAGGCAAATAAAGAGACATTTGTGTTCAGTACAAAAATATTTGCCCTTACCGGGGATCGAACCCGCTAGCTTCGAAAGCAGGGTCACTACCAACTAGGCTAACCGCGTCGTTCAGTTATTTCTAGTAGATTTAGTAAAGATCCTATTAAGGATCCCATCAGTCCCCGGTAAGGGCAAATATTTTTGTACTGCATAATTGCTAGACGTACAAAAGCTTTAAGCCCCAACAATAAAGCATATTACCCCCCAAGTAGCATTCGGGGTTCTATATAAGATGTCTAGTCGTTCACATGTACTCCACAAGCTGTGTAAGTCAGCTGTATAAGAGCTGTATAGCTTGCTATAACGCTCTTATAGAACCAGTTTGGGCACAAATTAGACAGCCTTAAGTTCACTATGGCTGTACATTAGCAGTATAATATCATTATAATAGCAGTTTAAGTCGTAACATCGGACTTAAGGCTGACTTGCGGCACTATATGGGGCGCAGTGTGATCCATACAATGTACATGAGCGTAATAAAGAGTAACAATTGGCTAAATACACAGCCTTCACAGTTATAAAATGCGACAAAAGTACTCCAGTGCTACCTAAAATTCACTTGTGTCCTAAATTATTTCTTCATTTTATAATTATTCACAATTGTTTGGTTTTGTGTGTGCCATCCAGAAAACAGATTACTCCGGCGGATATTTGGATAAAAAATTATGATAACACGCGGTAAGTACCTGTTTCAAAGACTTAATAATGATAATGCCATGGGAATGCAACTTTATCGTGAAATGTATACATATTTACAGCTAAAATATTCACGCGCCTCTGTAAAAACGCGATATTCATTTTAAAATATTTAAAACTGGCTGAGAGGAAATCTACAATTTTCAGTTTTTGATATTATATTGGCATTATAATTATACTATGGTAATTAATTATAATATGAAACCAAAACTCAATCGCTCTATCTGCGTATTTTGTGATAAATCTGCATGATAATTTTTGAGATTTATTATTTGGTAAATATTTTAGGTTAGAACAAAATGGTGGAAATGAAATACCGCTATGTGAACTGTTATAACTCCAATTTAATGCGGTTGAGCGTATATAGGTTCACATGTGTTCTGTTAGTATGCTGTTATCTATATGAAGTCCCACATTTGTACCACTACATAGCCAATGTCTATAAATTTATTCTAATGTGAACTTATATGTACATTGTAGCACGCGACGAATAAACACAGCTGGGATAAGTGTAATAGAATATCACATTCACATTCATGTTCTGCTTACAGCAAATAAGAGTAGTACTTGTGGACAAATAAACTACTATTGATGTTAATGGACAACACATATAGTCCTTTTAACAGCCTACAGTGCACATGCGAACCATTTAAACACTTCTGTACAGATAGTAAAAAAAGGTTATTTTAATGATCACAAACAAGTCCTACTACAGCTACTAGCTGTATAACAGTCTAAAACAAGTAAACATAACAGCCTTTGGCTTTATAAATGACCACGTGTGTTCTATTAAAATGCTAGCTCTATAACATCGTACAAGTAGGCTGTTAAACAGCGGTTGCCGTATCTCTACCCTCCTATAATGCTCTTAGTCAGACGGCTGACTAAAGGATAATTGTTAGAGTATTATAACACCAACAAACGTATAAAAGTATAACTCTACACTCCTATAAGTCCCTTAGACAGGTGTAGGTGTAATTAATCGCAATAATGCAGCTTATACATCACGAGTGAACTGTAATAATGCTTCAAGTACACCTGGGAACTAAATGTGTACTCTTAAATGGAGTAAAATGCTACTTGGGCCTAAATAGATAGACTATTTCCACTCAAAGTCATATTTAGTTTTTCCGGCTGTACCTCTTAGCCTTGAAAGCGATCCTTTGACTTAAGTCAAAAGGTAGAAAGCTTTTGTATGGAACGCCCTTTCAAATTCATACAATGTCAATACATTTCACGAAGAGTTACGATGTGGTTTAGCAGACTAGCGTCTCTAATGCATTGAATAGCCTATACTCCGTTCGGTTAGTAAATTAACTAAATGTAAACAAGCTAACCCACGTGACTCAGCTAACCAGCCAACCGAATCAATCTTTTGTATCTGTCGCATGTCTTGATTGGCTGGTTAGTTCAGTCGCATGGGTTACTTTGTTTACGTTTAGTTAATTACCTAAGCAAACGGAGCATAGACTGCATCCAACTGCTATAAATATTCAAGCCATCTTTTATAAGTTTAGCCACATTTATGGAACTTTGTTCCAAGCGACGTTTAAGGATGTGTACCACGTCAAATCCGCAGTACATCAATTTTATTTTTCAAGTTTTGTTTCATTTGCACCAAATAACAGCAATGAGTAATTTTGTACGAATAATGATTTACAATTTACAAATTGTGTGATTATTAATAATTATTTAGTATGTGAAATAAAATCAAAACCTGATTTGACTACTCGAGTCATAACCAATCAATATGCAGTATTTGAAACGGTCCGGACACATGGAAATTCAATCAAGAATTATTCCGTGGGAACAACGGTAACGACATTTTGTCATCATAATATCGAGGAGAGTTATAGAAAATACATTTTCTGATTATAAAAGCAGTATGGGACAGAAACATTTTTCGCTTTTTCTTGTAATTTAATCAACTTCCGGTACAAATAACAGGGGCACAGCACATAACACATGTAATCTTAAATGTCATTTATCTCCTTTAATAGAACGGTAAAGAGGTATTATTTTTTATTACACTTATGCGAAACGACTAATACTACCATACTATTCAATTTCAGCGAACAAATATACAAATCGATATATTGGTTACACATCCTTACTTGTTTATTGACGTTTTATTATCGTTCTAATATCGTGCCCTTCCAAATATGAAACCATACTAAAACAAAACACAAGCTTGAAAAACGTCTTCGAAAAATTTAAAATAAGAACCTGTGTTCCGTTTCGCGGGCCCACTCCGCAAATTACGCGGTAATGCCGCATCTGTATGCGAGACGCGGGCGACTCGATATTGCCATAGAACAGAACGCGTGCGCTACCGAATGCGATTTTTGAATTTTTATTTTTTTCCGCTTTGGTGCGTTCTGAAAGTTTTTTTATGTTCATAATTTTATTAATTTATCTGATTATAACCGTAGCTTTAGTCATTTTTGTGTTGCCTTATGTTATTCATTGATGGGAAAATTGTATATTATATATATTATATTTAATAATTATTAATGTAACTCTTGCATGATAAACAAAATAACATTTGAATTTCCAAACTTTACTAAGGTATTTTTAATAGAATGACTACATTCCCTCGTAATTTAAATAATTAATTTAAAAAAATACCAAACAAACATAAATCACCAAAGAAAAATTATGAATCAGATTTTGTTTCATTTTAATGAAACTCATTCGCAATTGCAAATGTAATGTAAAAAAACGTGTAATGTTTTTCATACCATTTTAGATTTAAATAACAAGAAGTTTAAAAAAAAATCAAGCAAAACATCCACCCCGCAAAAACAAATGACTCAAAACGGTGTCATAAATTTTTCAAATTTCGAACACTAAATGTGCAATAAAACATGTCTAGAGCAACCGAGATGGCAAATTTGCCAATATCCGACGCACATGTTTACACCCCATAGAGAATTTAATAAAACACCTTCAAACACCACCAACTTATTCTGCTGGCTTTCAAAATAGTATTAGTTCTTAAACATATAGCAGTAAGGGCGAAGATAGAACAGGTCGTGATTGCGAAAGCGTAAAACGTTTTTTTATTCCAGAAATCTGGTGTGTGAAAAATTCAATGGAAAATGGAATGAACAATCTTAATAAGCTACGTGTGTTCATAAATAAGAAAGTTTAAGAAATGCAAAAACTAAAGAAACATAATGAAAAGTAAGCCTACTTAAACGTCTGAGAATATGAGTTCTGATACTTATGATAGTAGAGTCAATAAACATGGATAAACTTCGGCCAAACAACTGGACGAAGTGACCTATTTTCATCAACTTTAGTATTACGTTATTAAAGACTAATCTCAAACATTGACTTACAAGACAATAATTAATGATGTATAGGTACCTACCGTAGCAGTTACACTGAACTTTAAAAAAAAATTCTAATAGCTACTAACTTGCTAACTGCCAAATGTAAACGTGTCTGAAAAAAAATACATTCGAATTTTTCAAACTCGCGTTCGAAACTCAAACGTCGTAAAAGTAATCGGATTCAGTTTAACTCCGACTCTCGATGAGCAAACTGCAATTGTCAACAGCCGTGGCGCCATTTTGCATTTCGAACGCTAAACTTTTCGGAGGAAGACCGACCATTGTAAATTTATTGCTATGCGCAAATTTGTACCTTATTTTAAAACGGTTAAGACTCGTTTTTGTAACGTTGTTTTATTGGGTAAAGACCTTTTTGATGCAGACCCTTCATTTTGAAAGGCACGCTTAACGTTTCGGAGACGTGTTGACATGCTAATGTGACTATCAATTTTGCACTTTTAAGAATTTTCCCCGGTGTTCAATATGGCAGTTGGCTCCTTAAACGATTGTAAACAAAGATTGGTTACGCATATCTCTTTTCAGTACTTGAAGCATTGAGAAATGAGACATACAGTAACCAACCGGGGCATCTTAAATGTACTATAGGCACTTACCTCAATTTTATTTTTGTTTTTAAGCTCTGACTAGCGAGCAATGGAATTTGTTTGGCTGGCATAATGGAGCGACATCATCGCCCTGAATGGCGACGAAGCTCTTTAAATTAGATTAAAAAAAAAGCTCTTTCTAAAATCACATTTCATTCAGAAAATGCTAACGAAAACAGTTATGAATAAGAAACGAATATTTATTTGCAAATATAATTTCATTTAGCGCTACTTAGGTGAGTATAAAACGTAATAAATTTTAATTAACAATCATGTTCACATTAAACCGGAAATAACTTCGTAACGGTATGTCCTGGAATGTGTAATGACGACTCACCCTTGACCCGTACGAGTTGACGCAAAACTTACGCTATTCCACGCACCTGACGCACTACTTGTATGTAAATATGATTTTGAGGATTAGTTATATGATAAAGGTTTGCATTAATTTAGCACCAGTTTGTAAACACAGTTTGGACGAGTGCGATTCCTATGTACGATATGGCACTTATTGGTCGCAGCTTATAAGTATTGTGCTTTTCTCAAAAATAACAAAATAGTCGTTTATGCAACGGTTGCATAATGATAGGCCTTAAAACACTAGTGCGGTTTTCATGAAACGAGCCGATAGGCGAGTTTCATAATAAGATCGCACGAGTGTTTTGAGGCCAAATTATGCAGAGTTGCATATATAACTTTATCTACACACATATTATCAATCCTCAATGATGGGTTCAGAAACAATATTTCCTGGCAACAAGTTATTTGTTGCAATCGTGGCTGCATATTTCCGATATCCGGCGCATTTTCACATCACACACACTCCGAGAAGACTAGTATTCATATTTTCAACTAAAATGTAAATTACAAACAACTTTTTCTATTCAATTCAACAACAATTCTACTTTCGTTCAGCAAAACACCACACACAATAGCGGCAATTCGATCCTCCGTCAAGACTATTTTTTTTTCAAATCATAGACAAACGAATGAAGTCTCTATTCTCACGTCACTCGAGATCAAATATCGTTCGGTTTATATTAAAAAAACATACTGAATTGACGTTTCGTATCAATAACTGTTTAATATCTATGGATACTAGAATAGAGACCCACTTGAGTTTTGACAGCTGTTCCAAATTTAATCTCATTTCTATACTAAAAACGATACGGGAATAACATTGCAGCACTCGTTTTACCTAATTGGTTGTCAAAATGGTGGTCATTTCCTACGATTTTTGATTACACTTTGGAGGTTTTATGATATGGGTGTAGATAATTAAAATTAAAACAAAACGGCAGCGAGCAAGACCCGACTTTGTTCTCGCTACTCAGGGTAGAAATGAATTATTTTCGTAAAGCATGAACGTATTATTGTTACTAATAACATTTTAAACTGGCCTGAAACAGTGGTTGGACTAAACAGCCGGAAAACCAATATTTAAAAACAAAGAAGGTTCAAAAAATTCGAATATTGCAGTTCAAATTTAAACTTTCGAATTCGGAACACGTTTGGCGCGTTCACGGCACGCTCTAGGGTTGGTAGGTGACGGAATAAAATTACAATAACATACATCCTTGCGATGTTGGTGGCACTGATGGCTGTGTAATATCACATCATATTGTATGACATGCTAATTTATTAATTTAATTAATACCATAAGAACGATGGCTATTAATACCTTCGCCTTTGTTTTCGTTGATTAGTAGAGCAAAACTAGTTTCTTTTTTATGCCACGTGTATTTACTTTTACGTTATTTCTTATTATTATAACCGTGAAAACGTGTTTTAAGTTGACTTAAATATTTCAACAAGACATAAAACACCGTGTTTTACGTTCACACCAAATAGTGAAAATCGGCGATTATTTTTATAAAATTCTGTCAAATGTGTTGCGTGAGTGTAAATACAGGCCGACAAATATTTGTTTACTTATATTATATGAAATATGACGATGTGATGACATAAGTTAATGAAGTGTTGTGCTGGCAAATATATCAGTTGTATACCTACTACAATACTCAAAGTTAAAAGATCCCTGAGTACAATTTGGACTAGGTTTGTAGCATAGATAGCATACACGAATAAAAAGAAAACTGTCAATCAGAATACAATCAAGTGTAACACGGAGCACACAACGGCATCTATCGGCAACTTTCCTAAAGTGCCACTGCAATAGGGAAGATGCATTTTTTTTTTCATATTGCATTGGAAAGTGCTGAGTATCAGAAACCGATCTGTGTACGCAACACATTATCATGTTGTTTATTTTATGAATTATGAAGCTTTGAAAAGTCATTGTTCATACTACTCGCAAAAACACTCCATACAAAATGGACGACAACTTTGACGTCACAGCATTCGTTAGACTAAAAAATGTATGGCGCTTAAACGAAATCTACAATTATTTCCGAAAATACTGTTTTTAGACCAACATCGTAGAAATAAAATATGACATAAATTTGATGAGGATGTCCAAAAAACTAAAATTAGAACTTTAAACAAATACATATTTTTCACTAACTTTGACCCTTAATAAAATAAACATTAATAGTCAAAATGGTCGGTTTTCTGTAATTTACTTTTGTGTACATTTACGTTCGTAATATATCATTTAAACCTCATTTTGATTTTCATACATCTTCCCCATTCGCTTAAACAATAATGGTTTCTTCCGGGATTCTGTTACTTGTCAATAATCTTCAATCATCATTCGAGGGTATAGTACATTGTGCATCTAGGGCCGTAAGAAGGGGATAACTAACGAGAGTCTGTTAGAAGCCCGACGCCGATAGGCGAGGGCTTTTATGACTCGAGTTTGTTATCCCCTTACTGCCCGTGATACACACAATGTTTTTCATCACATTTGCGAGGAAATGAAATAAAAATTAGACAAAAAAGTATATATATTAATTTTATTTCCATTTTACACCGTGACTTACCATCAGGTGGGTGTTCATAAACTGAGCGTACGTTGCGATCAGCGCGGGGCAGCTCCGCCGGCTTGCGGTCGCGCGCCCCGCCGGCTGCGGCTCCCGAGCAGCTCCGCCGACCTGGCGCACTTAACTGCCCGCGGGAGTTCGAAACCCCTAGGGAGTTATGGATTTTGTATGGTTTATAACTCCCGCTGACGACGGGGCCCGTAGAGAAGCTAAATCGGCTATAGCTGCTCTATACGCCTGCGTATAATAACACCCTTTCCGAGCAAGTGTGATGAAAACATTTAAGTTAATGCGATGAGGTTGTTACCCGTTGTTTTTAACTGTAGGAATGCTAGTGTCACTTTAGAATATTTAACTTAAACTTACCAAAGTACACATTGGTAATAGGCGGATAATTACTTTCCGCTGTAGTGTACAATAACTCACTGCTTATGTAGTGTACAGTAACTTAGTGGTTAATGTGTTTACACTGCCGACACGTGTCCGTTTACACGTTGGAGGATTTTTTTCCATAGACCTTATTCGATACGTTACTAACTTATACCGTAGACTTTTTTAACTCATATTGTTTCCCTAACTATCAATTTTCCAAAATAAATCTACCAAATTACGTCCAAATATATATGATAACGTATTAGTAGCTTAGCCATGAAAGTAAACAAAGAGATATAGGTTGACCAGTTAAATGAGTCGTCGCCCGCGCGGCACAGGGGCGCGGGGGCAGGCGACAAAAGGGACCGAGAAACGTGCGGGCGGCAGGCGCATTTTTGTTTTCATTCATTTCACGCCGCCCGCACCTCTCTCAGGCCCCTTTGTCATCATGCCCCGCGTCCCTGTGCCGCGCGGGCGACGACTCATTTAAGCGGTCAACCTATAGACAGATTCACTTTTAGATTGTAAATATAAATCTGCAGCTATTCTATAAAAAGCTATGGTTTCTTGATCATCTTCGACTTCTTCAATTCTGAGATTATTTTCTATTTAGTTTTCTATTGGGTTTTGCGCGATTGGTTTACATTGTAAAAAAAAAACAATTAAATCTCGTGTATTCTTTCGAAAATATTTCCCGACGTTAACCGTAGACTACGCCGTGGGGATAATGGCGAGTCGGGATTTATTTTCGAATTATTACACTCGTGTTAATCCCAAAAATTAGTTTTAATAAAAAATAATCTACTAACAAGTATATCCCACGTAATTGTTTACGTAGAAGGTTACGTCTGACGCAAGCGTTTTTATGAATATGCTAGTTTCTTGAATAAATCTAATTAGTCCGTCATAATCATTATAAAAAAATATTGAACACATACTTTTGTCAATTAAACAAAAAATTCGATTTTTTTTTCCCTCATGAAATATCCCTATTCACAAAGGCCTCTCCGTTAAACTACACTTTCGTATTCACAAACGCCAATTAGAGCAACAGTCAAATAATCACTAATTTTTGGGCGTAGAAAAGTTTTCCTTTTTTTTTGTAACTTTTACATTTATATGTGCGTGTAAGTACCTAGCTATGTTACATAATAAAAACCTATACTTGCTTTACCACTATGAAACTTAAGAGAAGTTATCACCACTGCTCGTGCGCATAACCTCGCCGCCATTATCGCAGTCCCACCGACTCCGGCGCAATCAATAATTTCTATCAATGACCGCGAACCGCTTATTACTGGAGGAAAAAAAACAATAACTGTACGTAGATTATACCTTACCGTTTGAATGTTGTGGACATGACTTTTATTAGATGACGTAATTAGGATTAACCTAGTTAATATTTTGAAAGCAAGTGGTTTTGGTTGTGTCCTTCTTTTACGCAAGTTGATTTTTTTGTACAGACGTTAAAGGGTTGGAGAGTGGCAGATGCACGTTTTTATCCCGGAAAAATGTAGTTCTCGAGAGAAAATTCGACACGACGAAAAATAGTATGATATAGGTATAAAACAATACGGGAGACATACAGTGACGCATTTTCTTTGAATAACCAATATTTAGTTTGCAGGGTATATCAATAAAAATATCACGTGTCACAAGAAATAATGTCCAGTGGAGGTCCTGAAGTAGAGCACCCCAAGGTGTATCAGATTCACTCCCACGATATTTCGTAGATTAGGAGTTGTGGGATTACTCAAATTCAAAGTCCATACAATGCGAGACGATGAAACGCGGTTAAGAATTTGCAGCTGAGTAGTGTTTTAAAATTATAGATCCTAAATGGTCATTCGAAATGAAAAATGATAAGAGAAACCTAAAGATGATTTACAAATATCTATTCAATGATACCTCACTTAACACAGTTTGACGACTTTAATTTTTTTCTTTTTCCCAATATGGCGTCTGGTTGGCGCCATATTGGATTTTGATTACTGTCATGTCTTTAGTGACACTCGCATTTAAATCGGCCCACGCGTTTAATCTCTAGAGCGCCACAAAGGAACATACATACATACATAGGCTGATAAACACATTACCCTCTTTTGCGTTGCGCATTCGGATAAAAAACAGGTTTTTGGGTGAATCCAATGACTCATTGACGTACTTTTCTGGACTTAGCTTGACACCATTTCCTGATACAACCTGTATGTATAACTGAATGTTTGATTGTATGTTCGGGACCTCTGCGTTCGTATACCGTTCAGTTCATCCGATTACGATGAAACTTCGGTGAGTTGTCGCGGGCATGCCCGGAAAGGTTTATAACCAAAAACAAATAAAATAAAGCATTGCAACGCTCGGCTAGTACTAGGTACATAAATAATGGTCGTATCCTCCCGTCGCTAGCGGTCGTGTAGAATCATAGCGGCCGATAATTCTCGTAATCCACAACATAACCTTTCACACCTGCGCCGACGTATGTACAGTCGCGCTCACTTCAGGGAGACACGGTACAATCAGCTACATTCAATGTTTGATTAGCATTATATATTACAGGCAACGTCTATTGTATATTTTAACTAACGATAATAACCATAAGGCGTAGAAGGCATACTGACTTCCATAAAGATATATGGTTCGATTACCGCTGAAAATATTTAGCTTTCACATAAGCTATAAACATAATACTCCTACTCCTCTGCTGCACTGGGAGTGAAGAAATAGCATAGAATCCGTGCAGATGCTTATCATCCTGGCATGTCGTAAAAGTCCACTAAGGGACGGGTCCTCTCCAACATGGTGGACTATCTGTATGGGCGATGGGCTGATCACCTGTCACCATACGGTTCATCATACCATCTTAGGACTAATTAATCGAACGTGGACACAAGTAGTCTTGTGGCTCTGCCCACCCCATTAGGGATTTCGGGCGTGATGCTATGTATGTATGTATGTATAAACATAATAAAATAGTTAACTTCCTTAATCGCTAATCTGTTACTAAAAAAGTTAATTTCATCATACGTTAAAGCGTTACATTTCGGATGATTTTACGGAAGTTAACGTTAATCGTTAATCGTTAACTCGTAATAGAAATTGCATTATTTATGTAGTTGTCATAGTGATTTGCTTATAAAAAGTGTTAGTGGAAGTTTAGATAGGAAAGAAAAATTAATAAACGAATGGTCTGCGCGCGATGACCGCCGACAATGTACTTGTCGTAGTAGATATGTAATTAACGATTAACGGACATTAATTATTTTAACGAATTTTTTTAAATAACTTAAAAGTTAATCTTTTACTCGAAATGTTAACTTCGTTAATTAACGATTAACGGATTAACGGTGTTGTGCCCAGCTATGGCTATAAAATAACCTAACCTAATTATTACACGAAATATATATAATTTAGTTAGGTATATAAAGAACCTTACAGTTTCAACGGAAATATATAAATGCATACCCCCTCGCATCTCCGATATTTACAAATCTCATTAGCGTAATAAAGATACACACCACGAGAATTTCGTTGGAGGAAAACATCGTGAGGAAACCCACATACAACACACTACCGGTGGTAGGTTTCGACGATGGTCACCATCCCCTTGCCAAAGCCATGCCGCCAAGCGACTCCAATCGCGTTCCAACATAACGCCTGGTTAGCCATTTGGAGAGAATCTGGAAAATTGCACCGATAAAGCGAACAATTTTTCATTTCCACCTTCGACTACGTCATCACTTTTCTTCAAGTGAGACTGTGGTCCGTCAAGAATAAAAAAACCGGACAAGTGCGAGCTAAACTCGCGTGGAGAGGGTTCCATTCCGTACATGATTATCTGAAATTTCTTGTGTTATTTTAATTACCATAGACTTCATATAGGTATTTCTGTAATCTATAGGTAAAGAACTATTTTTTGTATTTTTTTTCCAATATTTGGAATGGGGCCCAATAGTTCCGGAGATAAGGGGGAATGATCAATTTTCGCCAATTTTCCTAAATAACTTTACGATACGATTAATTTAATTTAACTTAATATTTATATATATGTTTAAGATCCTCACAATGAGCCCTTTCATTTGGCATGTGATAGAGTTTGCAAAACTTTTATTTTAAAATTTCTGACATCAAAAAAAATATCTAATTTTCTAATTTTCTAATATTTTTAATCTTTTTTTAAAAGTGTTTACAATTCTTTTATTTACGTTACGCGTCCGTGTTGTGGTTACCAACTTACATATATCGTCCCCTTAGTGCAAAAACCGCTTAACTGCACGATGCAGTTAAGCGGTTTTTGCACTAAGGGGACGATATGTAGTATACCAAATTTCAACTCAATCGGTCTAACAGTTCCGGAGCAAATTGGCTGTGACAGACGGACAGACAGACAGACGCTTTTTTCTTTATGAGTTATGGAACCCTAAAAAACAAAAGTTTACTTTTTTAAAATCACATTTTACACGTCAAAATCCCCTATAAACAATCAAAGCTATGTTTGCGCTGTAATTGCGGTAATAACGCACGTACGCGTAATGATCGTCATTACGCGCTAACGGGGTTCTGTTTCACACGCAAACAAATTGTTATTATTTTTGAGAATTCTACAGTGTCTTTCAACCTTTTGACCGCCACAGTCGGCTGCAGCCGTCAGCGGATACAGAGTAAAATAGTCCTTCACTACCTTGACTTAAAGTTGAAATTCGTGTTACTTCTCAGACATGCTTGGCGGTTAAAAGGTTAATAAGTATTTGATTTTGTTCGGGCCTCTATTCATTGGCTAAGTGATACGGAATACATCAGTATGTTTTCTCTCTATCTTGCTTTGCGAAGTTTACATTAAAAAGGTGACAAAACAAAGAAAGAAAGAAATAAGAACTACAGAGAACACACGCAGAGTTATATCAATTAGAAAAACAATACAAAACAAAATGGTGGCGCGTATTATGGCGGAAGTGAATGGGACACTGGCTCAGCATAATGCTGAGGTGTAAAGCACCAGCGGCCCTAACATGCATGGCAGAAAGATAAATTGGAACCGTTTATCCCTAAGTACGTCTCTCTCACACTAGTGCCGACGAAAGAGATAGCCATAGAGATAAACGGTTCTAATTTATCTTTGTGGCATGCGTGTTAGGGCCGCAGCAGCGCTGATTTTCAGCCAGCACCGGCTGCGACTCACGAAGCGCTATATACTAATAATTATCTATTTACGACTACTTAGACGATATATAGGTAGAGAATACAATCCCGAGCATGTTTTTCAATCCCGGGATTACGGGATTTTTTATGCGTAATCCCAGGATCCGGGGCTTTCCCGGGATTGGACTATGTGAAAAAACTAGTGATTTCTTAAAAAATGTTTTTAATATCGTTGCACAGCACAAACCACAATACAGTAAGAAAAAAGACAAATCAAAAAACTTTACTTTTGTTAGAAATTAAAGAGACAAAACAAAAACCTATTTATAATTTCGAAAATACAACCGCAAAAATATCAAAGCATCCAATGTTTGACTTCCAAGCCTGCTTCGTAGCTTATTTCCAACATAAGCAGCAGCTGAAAACGCTCTCTCAGGTTCTACACTGGTTTGAGGAATAGACAATAGAGCCCGTACCGTATCTAAGGGTTGTTTTTTGTCGTAATAAATGCTATTGTTATAATCCAGTAAAGTCCAGACGCGGAGACTATACATCTCCCTTATTAGTTATTTATTATAATTAATTTTTACCCATTAGGAATGTTTGCTGCCCTTTTCATGTGTTAATTTTAGTTAAAACTCTAATGTAAAAGTTGGGAAGAAAAGACTTACTGCTGAGTTTCTTGCGGTGTTTCTTCTCACCAGATGTCACCTCTCGAAGCGCTGGTAGCTTCAGACATGTAAAAGATCCCATGTGGCCTACTTGCAAAATAAATATTTTCATAATCTAGGCAAGGGTATTGTTAAGGCGTAACGTAACGGACTACGGAATGCAAACTAGACCTGCGCCTCTATTCGGGAACGCTAAGTGATTCTGTAGCGACTCGTAAGCCATATTTCGCATTCCACTCTTCCGCACGACGCGAAATGCGTAAGAGCGAGATGAGAGATCTGGCTTTCGAGTCGCTACAGAATCACTTAGCGTTCCCGAATGAGGCGCCTGTTTGTGGCAATCCCGAAAATTCCGAGATTAGCCTAATACAGTCCCGGGATTTTCGGGGCCAGAAAACGGCCGGGATCCCGAGAGAGTATTCGCTATATATAGGTCATACATATATATGTACTTAATGTGATGGTGTGTTCAGAATAATTACTTAAACTTACGGCATTAGGCGTTTTAGGTAAAGAAAACATCGGTCAAGTGCGAGTCTGACCGTGCGCCGAGAGTTCCGTACTTACCTTTGAAAGAGACAGTACCTTGTAGGTACGGAACCCTAAAAATTAAAAAACATGCTTTTTACAACGGGGTAACCATTTACAACCTCCCTATGAAATAAGATAAAAAATAACTTTCGCAAGCTCCTATCTCTGTGCAACCGTCGAGTGTGATACGAGTTTGCAAAGGTTATTCCGTTAAACTATTATTTTTTTGCGATGTAATTACAAATTTATACGGTTTTCGGACTTTTTTCTTTACTTTCACAGCACAAGGGAAGTACCCTATAGGTTTTGATTCTCTTTGGATTCCCTTGAAAGTATCAAAATATGTGACATAAACGGCCGTATCTTTTGATTGCGGTGACTTAGAAGGTTTATTTTTTCACAGCTTCAAGAGATTGCAGACCTGAGTATTCGATATTAATTTCAACTTGATACCTCGTTCCTGAGAAAAAGGGTCTTGACAGACAGACGGACAACAAAGTGATCCTATTAGGACTTTTTATCCCGGTAAAATTGAAAAGTCCCCGAGCGAATAACTATAACCGAATTCCACGCGGTTGAAGTCGCAGGCAGAAGCTAGTAATCCTATATATCGGAAAGTATGTGAAGATGTTTGGATGAATGGATATTTGTTTCTCAATCACGCGCCAACGGCTCGAAGGATTTTGATGAAATTTGGCAAACATATAACCAACTTGCCATAAAACATATTGGGGGTCAAAGTGGCGAGCACAGCTAATTTAAAATAATTGAAAATAAAAATGAAAATGAAAATATTTATTTTGCAAGTAGGCCTCACGGGCTCTTTCACATGTCTGAATCTACCAGCGCTTCGAAAGGTGACATCTGCTGAGAAGAAACGCCGCAAGAAACACAGCGTAAGTAAGTCTTTTTTCAACTTTGACATTCGAGTTTTATCTAGAAACTAACACAAAAAGAGCAACAAACAAACCTCAATTCCATTCTAAGGCTCCATTTCTAAGGCCTGCCGCGCACTATGCAGCCAGGAGCCATCATAGTCAGAATGGCCGCCGCAGTCTGGCTGCCTAGTGCGGGGTTGGCCTTAATCTACATAAATAGTTCCACGAAAGTGCAATACTATAGGTTGACCGCTTAAATGAGTCGTCGCCCGCGCGGCACAGGGGCGCGGGGGCATGACGACCAAGGGGCCTGAGAGACGTGCGAGCGGCGTGAAATGAATGAAAACAAAAATGCGCCTGCCGCCCGCACCTCTCTCGGTCCCCTTTGTCGTCATGCCCCCGTGCCCCTGTGCCGCGCGGGCGAAGACTCATTTAAGCGATCAACCTATAATTGGATATCTTACAAACTTCATCACCCCAATCCCTACCCTATCTCTAACGACAAATATAGTCATGAGAACTAAAATAACTAAACAAAGCCTAAGCTATTTTTTACCTGCACTATTAAGACGTGTTAATATCCTACGTTATCACATAAAGGTGCTTACACACGGTATTTTCCGCGCCATAATGCGCCCATAGTCGTAAAATAATATTCCTTAATACATTATAATAGTCCGGGGTAATGTTGGTAAGGATTGGAATTACAGGGCGGCGGTCGGGGCCATATTGGCTCGGGCGGGGGCCGAGTTAAAGGAGCGGGAGGGTATCGCCTGAAATCCCACTATTTTAAGCCCTAGGGTGTAATGTTACAGCCCTTTCGGCGAAAAGTTCCTAATTCTTAAGAGGAGTGTGAACCTACGACTTTTCATACAAACGGCAATAACGATTTCCACCCCTTAAATGTTAACCGATTTTGAAAAATTTCTGATAAGTTGTCATTCAGATCAAATTCTAGGTCTATGAGTTTTCGTTCTTTCGCTATTATCAATAAATTCAGTTTTATTGCTGTTTCAGTATTCTCATACAAAACGAATTTCAGCGATTATATGACTTTGTTAATCTTTAATCAATATTCGGAAAACTTAAGACCCAGAGTTTGTTCTGACTGACAACCTATCAAAACTTGTTCCAAATCGGTTAACATTTAAGGGGTGGAATTCGTTATCGCCTTTTGAATGAAAATGGTGATTTTTGCTGTTGGTTCACAGTCCTCTTAATTTTCCACGTGTGAAATTTTGCTAATTATTATCGGGACGAAAATCTTCCTTATGAAAAGTCTTAATTCTACCAATTCTTAATTTTCCGAATATTTCAGTTTCCTAATTATAGATATTTGTTTTTTTTTATTGTAAGAGGGGGCAAACGAGCAGGCGGGTTACCTGATGGTAAGCAATCACCGCCGCCCATGGACACCCGCAACACCAGGGCAATCACGGATGCGTTGCCGGCCCTGACGCAACGCATCGCGTTGAGATGTGACGCAAGCGACATGAATCTTTCTATCTAAGTAGTAAATGAACGATGAGCCTAAGTTGCTAGATCGCGCAATTATAAAATTAAGTTAGACCCCGGCTACCTTATCTGAAGCCCCTCAAAGAACCACATTTATGTAAAAATTTGACGACGCATGGTACTTGTTCTATGGAATAATCGAAAACATTTGAAATAAAAATTAAACTCTTGTCACGTTACGTGCCTTTTTATTTCTTGTACATAATCGTTAAGGCACAACACATTTGCCAAGCCTCTACTAGCGTTATAGACGGAGTTAAATGTTACATGTGGTATGTGGCTCTAACTCTAACATATTGCGTCTCTAGCTTTCGCTTCCGCTTATTGAAATCGCTTTCCGCTCATAGCTCGCATCGCGTCAGTATCGAATCCCATCGCGGCGTGTGATTGGCCGCGGGTGGCGAAATTGACCGATTATTCGTCTCATTCGACGACAGATCATTTTTGAATTTCGAATTCGAACTCCTTGGTTCCAATTGATCGTAGATTTTCATTTTCGTTGATGATGCCACACGGCAGTGTTTTGCAAGCAAGAAGTTTTAATGTACCTAATAAATTCCGGTTCTTAAATACAAAAATAGAATACGTATTCTATTTTTGAATTTTGAAAAGAAGAATTGTTTTTTTTTTTTTATTTGGCCATAGACACCGAGCCGGGCCTGTTACAGATAGCATACTATTGTAACAACTGTAGAAAGCTATCTGTACTCTTTATGCAAGTTTCTTAGGTGTGTTATAATGAGCTAAATTAGATATTAGTCTCTACTATATTGTTCCCTTCCGATAACACCCTGCCGTCATTAAATTACCATCAAAATCACATAAAACATTATAAACATCGCTACCTCTCAAAGGATTCGTTAAAAAAATAACCAACCAATAATTAAGTGAATACATACAATAAATCGACTCCTGACGCCTCAGATAACGTCCGTTCACAAATTATTTAAAAATTACGAAGAAACAAAACGAAGCACTTAATAAATTGACCGCATTGCTCTTGCGCTAACAAACTTATTACACCACATTTCTATCAAAAACCCGCCACGGGAATATTATCCTTAAACCAATGAAAAACGATTTAAATTTGTATAACTTAATGTATCGAATACGCAAAGGCATTGGACGTGTGAAATAATTCCTTTTTTGAAACAAAAAGCTATCACATCCCAATCCTGTACGTGAATACATTCAATTTTAAACTCTGCCGTTTAGTTCACACGGTTGGTTTTTGAACTGTATTTGTCTTATTAATTTTGAGGTTATGTGTCAAAATGTGAGATATCCCGCCGGTAGTAAACGAGGGAGATACGTTACGTGCCGTTTCACGCTGCGATGTCGCTGCGACGTTTAAATCGTTGTTTCTCATTGAACATTTCCCGTAATAATGTTCATAAATTGCTCGGAGCAAGCTGACATCTTTCTTGGAAAGGATTATAAGTTAGTTATTCAATTTGGTCTGTGTTCGATTTGTTTGGACATTCATTTCTTTTTAATTTGTGACATTTTTGACACTTTGTTGGCATTTGTCCTAGTTCAACAGCACAATTATTCATATTTTCACGTCTGGTAAAACATTGTTTATTGTGGTATGTGTTTATTTCCTCCAAGTCAAGTCAAACAAATCTTAAAGATTTCAACACCCGATTATTTTTCTGTTATCAAAGAGAACATTTTCAATAAAATTTAATAACACCATATCTATTCCTAGGTGAATTTATTGCAGACTAGCTGTCCCCGCGACTTTATCCGCGTGGAATAGTGTCTTTGGGTAGCATTTTTAATTATTTAGGCTAATTATAGTTTCACATTTTGTAACGTCTCCGTAAATGTTACATCTGAATTGCTCTAATATTTTGTCTCTTGTCGCAAACTTATAAAACATTCACATTAATCTTACATATTTCCATACAAACTTGCATCCCCTATTCTCTATTGTTATTTTACACCCTTGAAGGTAAAACTTTGAATGTCATATTTATTCATATCGAATCAACAGCCTAAAAAATAAGTTTCAAGCTTTTAGCTCTAAAAATATCGATACTTCCATACAACTTTTCATCCCCCCCGTTCAACCCCTTACAACCCATTTTCGCATTAAAAAGTAGTCTATGTCCATTTTTAGGATCTAGACTATCTGTGTACGAAATTTGATTGAAATCGGTTCAGTCGTTTTGGCGTGAAAGCGCGACAGACATAATTACTTCGCATTTATAATATTAGTAAAGATAGTATTTTTGGTACATAGTAGAGTAATTTTAATCAGTGACAGACAAATGGACAACCAGTAGGGGTTCCACACGACGGCGCTTGCAACGTCGCGTTTGAGACGCGGCTGCATTATTTTGCTTATAAAAGTTTAATGAAATACACAGGATGTTCATTGTTCAAGTTCTAATTACTATTAAGTTTATTTTAGCATAATAAAGTAAGCAATGAAACCCCTAAACCAAGTTTCGTACACCTAATGTTTTATGACCATCTACATTTGACTCCTCTGCTGCACTGGGAGTGAAGAAATAGCATAGAATGCGTGCAGATGCTTATCATTCTGGCATGCCGTAAAAGTCGACTAAGGGACGGGTCCACTCCAACATGGTGGACTATCTGTATGGGCGATGGGCTGATCACCTGTCATCATACGGTTCATCATGCCATCTGAGGACTAATTAATTGAACGTGGCCACAAGTAGTCTTGTGGCTCTGCCCACCCCATTAGGGATTTCGGGCGTGATGCTATGTATGTATGTATGTACATTTTAATTAACATGATATAATAAAACTCCATAAATTCCTTGATATCTTGCAAAACCCTACAATAACTTCAAGTAATCTAATCGAAGACAAATCGAGAACGGCACTCAGCCGTGATTACCATAACAATCTGCCGCCACTAATTAAGAGCGTTATCAAGAGATAAGATTGCGTTTTAAATAAGTTCATGAGACCCCAAGACCACAACCCGCAGGGCCTCAGAGTTATCTCTAAAAAAAGCGATTCCTTTAATAGTAGGCATAGTTTTTTTGATACCGGTCGGAACTGCTAGCGAACCCAAAATAATAATACAAATTGATTTTGAAGACATAATAGAACAATGTTTCTGGATCGGTAGACGGCTATTTTAATCCAATAAATCTGAATCAGACTTCATTATTACTAATCTCTTACTCCTACAGTATATCTCATTCTCACTTATTTATTACCACATACCGGTATGTTTACCGGTAAAAGAACCCGTGACACGTTAAAACAAAACGCAGAAAAAACTGAAATCGCCCAAGGAAAACACGCTTTAACAAAATCTCCTAATTTCGTTTTAAAATGTTGGCAATGATCAAGATGGCGACTAATAGAGGCGACAGACGCTAATTCTTACACCCCATTTGTGCTGCAGTCTGTGGACCGGCTTCGGAATGAAATGGAGTCGAAATATTTATGTTATTTTCTTATTACCAGTTGTGGTCACGTGACCTACATTTAATACACTTTTGACAACAGACGCTTAAAAAGGTAGAATAGGGGCAGAACTAAATAAACGGCATGTTCGTTTCTGTGCAGACGAAGTTGCGGGTAAAAGCTAGTAAATTATAAAAACATAAATAATGTTCTATAACGCTAAATGTAAGACGGAATAATTTTTGTTTATATACTTGACTTGTTGGATATATACTTTTGACTGAAATTTTAAATAGACTTCCACGGGAATTTGTTAATTTACCTCAACGCCAAAAAGACGTGTTAGTCTTTTTTAGGTTTTTATCCAACTCTACAATTTTCTGTTAAGCTTACTATAGATTATTTTAAATTTTTGCTTTGGAATAATTATAAATACATATGTATGTATGTAAACTCTTTATTGCACATAAATTAAAACAATAACATTCTGTATTTTGACATAAACCGTGTATAAGCCCTCCAGCTAATCTTCGAATTGACGAGAGAAGACAATGCGTGGATAGACAAAAATTACAAAAAGTCAAAACAAAAACAAACAAATAATAATAATAATAAAACAAATAAACAATATAAATAAGTGCTATATATAAATATATATTTAAAAACTACCTAAATATTAATTAAAATAAAAAGTTGAAGAAGAACGTCCTCTGTTAAGTTGAATGTTTTTTCATGCTTATAACAGTCATATTCTAGATAATATCGACTTAACTGCAAATACCGTATTCGCTTTTTTTGCTCGGTGCAGTCTTAATAGTTCGAAAACACGAACGTAAAGCAAAGCTGACATTCAGAGAAAAAGGTTACAAACATATCAAACGACAAAGTAACCGAGACGCAATCATCATCAATTACAATGTTTAATAACCAATAAAAAGTTATTAATTATTGACAAATGAAGTCTCCATTCGTGTTTCTATGCCGGCTCGCCCAGTGCCCTTTCATTTCGCCCAATCGCCCTATCCTTTAGCCCATTTCTTTTATTTCAACCTTTTTATTTCCCCTATTAAAGAATGCGATTTTTGTAATTATGTACGCTTTCTTCGTTTTTTTACTGTTCGAATATTTTCAATTACAAAGGTGACGGTTTTTAATGTCTTATAAAAGGAGTTGACATTTGAAAATGGAACGATGAGTTGTAGAATGGTAATTTTGGATAGGGATGTATCCTGGGTAAAAAAAAAACTAATTCATCCGTCAGTTAGATTATCAAAAAATATTGAACACGTATTTTTTGCTTTGTCAAATCCATCAAAATTGACAAAGATAACGCGCATCAAAGTTCGGGAGTGGGGGCTCATGACGTCACTTAATGGTAAAAAGTGTGCAGTCGTGACGTCACGCGCAACTTCAACGCACTATATCTTCGTAATTTTTTGTTCAATTGATAAATGGAAAAATATGTGTTCAATATTTTTTTATAATGTAAATGACGGACTAATTAGATTTTTTCAGGAAACTTCCCTATTGCTGATGCGAGGCGAATCGCAAATTGAAGTGTTTAGTAATATAGCGCTTATTATGCGTGATGTTACTCCTAGATCTCATCAAACAGTATTTTCATTCGACGCCGTTAATCGAGCACGTATAAAACAGATAACTATTATTGTGTTTATTATGTCTTATTTATTTTGATCAACCTGTATAGAGAGTGATGTGGTTTTTTGAATTTTTGTGTGTGCGTTTTTTTACTTGAGTAAGTATGACGGGAGAAATAGGGAAGGGATTTTAGCGGGAATAAAAAAGTAGATTTTGGAAGGTCCAAAATTTCTTCAAATCTTTATTTCATTAAGTACAATCAAATAAGTAAAAGTATTTTTTTTATGATTCCGTACCTCAAAAGGATTAAACGGAACCCTTATAGGATCACTCGTGTGTCTGTCTGTCCGTCTGTCACAGTCAATTTGCTCCGAAACTACTGGACAGGACTGGACTAAATTACAGGAAAACCTATAAGAAGTCTATGGTATTTGAAGTAACATAAGAAATTTCAGATAATCGTGTACGGAACGGAACCCTCTCCACGCGAGTTTAACTCGCACTTGTCCGGTTTTTCTAGTCGCAACAAGGAAACAATTTATACGCCTCGAGAATTACACATCTGTCTTTTGATTCTCTAACCTGCGCAGCGGCTGAACAGCGATGAGGGACACATTCAAATTTAGACCTAATGAGTTTGTCTTTACAGTGCAAATTAATAGTTTCGATTATCCGCTGATCAGCGCGTAGAGTAACTTTGGCATTATACTTCATTTTTTACGTGACGCGAACTATACCTTCTTTTTACCATAATCATGCAAAAGAACCCAAGTGTATTTGGTGTGTTCCACCTAGATCTGTTTTGAGTTCTATTGGCAGAACTTTTCGGGATTTATTTGTATGAAGAATGCAGCTTTATAATAGAACCAGTAGAAGCAGACTTTTGAGAGAGTTTGTTTAAATTTCTTTTCCTAAAGTCTAAAGACGAAAGTCTTCGATCAGTGCGTCCTACCTGTCATGACATACAGAGCCGAAACGTGGACACTCACGGTTGGGTTGGTCCACAAATTGAAAGTCGCCCAGCGGGCTATGGAGCGGGCTACGTTGGGAGTTTCTCTGAAAGATCGTATCCGCAATGAGGTGATCCGACAGAAAACCAAAGTTACCGACATAGCTCAACGAATCAGCAAACTGAAGTCGCAGTGGGCCGGCCATATTAGCCGCAGAAACGATGGCCGTTGGGGTAAACGTGTTCTGGAGTGGAGACCGCGAATCGGCAAACGTAGTGTAGGACGCCCTCAGACTAGGTGGAGCGACGATCTCCGCAACGTGGCTGGCAAGAGCTGGATGAGAGTAGCCGCGGACCGTGCTCAGTGGCGTGCAATTGGAGAGGCCATGTCCAGCAGTGGACTAGTATAGGCTGTTGACGATGATAATGATGACAACTAATTGATGGACATTTAACTATTTAATCTCTAATCAAATGCTTAAGTGGCGTCTGAATTCGGCTATAATAATTAAAAGATCACACTAAGTAAGAAGTATTACTAGGTCACCCACATTCCTACCTATCTCCATAACACGAACTACACATTCACTCTCAGATTCCACATTCGGATGAACAGAATCCCAGCCGACCGCAATGTCAACAGCGCAACTACCCGCAACCGCATAATTTCCAGTTTCGCCGAGGTCGGGTAAATGACGAGGTAATGCGCTTTCTTGTAGTTCTCAGGGTAATTTACCAGCGTATTTGATTAAGGCTCTGACAAATCAACAGACATCTGAATACTTATGCTTCTAATATTTGACTAGCTTTTGCCCGCGACTTCGCATAGAATCCTTTCGTTCTTATTCCCTCGGACACTTACATTTTCTGGGATAAAACTTGACTCCCGTAAAGAATAACTAACAGACAGACAAATTAAATTTCACATGTATTTGACCTAGGATACTTACTGCATTCACATAAAAATAATTGCCAAATTTTCCTAAATATGCAAACCAGTTCCAAAGAGCGTACTCGTTATTCTGACGTCACAGTATTTAAGTGTCAATTTTAAAGTTTTATTACCTAGTAAACTTGATATTTAACAAACTATTAATCATGTGTAATGCAGCTAGTTCCCACTATTCACGTGGCAATCCGCGCGACAAGACCCGGCAAATTAATTTCTATGGGGCAATTAAGCGGACCATGCGTGGGCACCTTTATGTTATCTGTAAACTAAGGTCAAATGTAAAATATACTAATAAAATGCTTAAATATTTTAATGTGAATAATCTATCCAATTAGGCAGACCAATAAAAACTTTCCGCAAATTCCAATTTACGCAAATATTTTCTGACAATTAAGGCTTAATGAAATCAATACCTTCGGCAAATTGGGTTTTAACAAAAACCATAAGAACAAAATCAACAACGGTCCACTTTAGTCTACATGGATAAACCTTCGTTTGGAAATGGAATCGGTCTTTACTGGGACTTTTTTCTATACATAAAGCACGTCTTTAGCTGACTAATTGTGACGTATTTTACGATCGGTGCACTGGAGGGGAATTAAAGGCAATTGAAGATAGTATAGTTTTTTGATTCCAGCTTCGATTTATGACGGTAGATTCGATCTCCGTATAAGGCGTCTGTCGCTGGCTTTTACTGAGCATTATGAGTGCTCTTGAAACTTGAAATAAAGGTGGTATTTGGCTAATTAAAATTGCTTCATATAAAACATATACCTATCATCTTAAACTAGCTCAAGCCTTTTGCCTTTTGTTAATGTGTCTGTCGTTCTTTACTTAATTTTACTATGTCCCTTAATAACGCGTTATCCGAAAAAATAAGTGAAGCTATACTCAACCAATTTGACTATTGATCTAATTGTAGAACCTTGTCAATGACTTATTTCCATATATAATTTTTTTTTATTATAATAGCATCATTATGACACAGTGCTACGGTAGATATAAAATTAGTGGACCGTACCACAATATTAAATTGGAGTGGGTATAATAACACTTTTCGAATATTCACACAAATAATAAGTAATAAAACGAAATAAACCTTTGCTACTCATCCGAAAAATTAGGGACATCTAGTTTTAAGTCACTTTGTCACACTTTTACGGCTACATTATTTTTTATCAATAAACAAATAGTAATTTTAATCTATAGTACCTAAACTACTAAAATTTACCATATTGCAACATAGCTAAGGTAGACGGGGAAAGCATAAGTAAAATAAATATAGGTAAATTGCTATATCATAGATTATGACATGACTTTTACCGACTTTTGGCTGCTTCTTTATCTATGAAAAATCCGTTTATCGGAACTGCAATGTTCGTACAAATGTCCATCTGGGATGAGAAGCTTTGCTCTATGTTAATTTTCATCAATATCAGTATAGTAATTAAGCCGAAAACAGAACAAATTGTCAGACAGAAACCAAGTGCGAGCCGGACTCGAACACGAAGGGTTCCATACCATTATCTACAAATATTTATTTTATTCTGTTTTTTAGTATTTGTTGTTATAGCGGCAACAGAAATACATCATCAGTGAAAATTTCAACTGTCTAACTATCACGGTTCATGAGATACAGCCTGGTGACAGACGGACAGACGGACAGCGGAGTCTTAGTAATAGGGCCTTTTTCTTTTTTCTTTCTCCCTTTGAGTACGGAACCCTAAAAAGAATCAGTCGGGGTAGTATAGGAAATTTCGATAAGCAATTCGGTAGACATTTATTGAAGCTATTGTACCTACTCTGCTGGCTTATTTATACATAATATGCCAAAACAAATAAACAAAAGAGTAACAATAGTATGTCTTTCTATTTAATGTTTTTCTCATTAATTAAACCCTCATACTTTACTGCGTAGCTTCGTAAACGACAATTCCGTTCTCGGAAATAATCCGCCATCACAAAAACGTTTCTTCAAAGTCAACGAATTAAACGGAAATTTTGTAGAAACTCATCGAATTTAGCTCACAATCGAGTAAACGCCATATATAGCAACGTATACGGGTTATTTCTGCCGCAATGGCATTTTTACAGACCTCAACCCGTCATTAATTATTGATGATATAAAGAGAAAACAGGGGACCGACTAAATCCGTCCCAATCGACACCAGGCCCTAATGAAGCGGTCCCAAATGCAACATACCAAATGCTGCCGTTCAAAATAAGAACAATTTTTGAAATTCAAATCGTTATTTTTATTGTTTTCATAAAATACATTGCTCGTTATATGTTACAAATTTGAATCTTATCTCGATGAGACAGAGTTGAAGTTTCCTTCTGTAGCTCCGAATTGATTAATCGTCATCGTCGATTTGACAGTTATATTTTTTGGTTGAAAGCAAAAACTGGACTCTCCTACTCCTATATACAGTTTTTATTTTCAGAAATTTGTGGTTTCGAAAGAGTATGGATTTATACTCATTTCTAGGGTTCCGTACCTCAAAATGAACCTTTATGGGATCGATTCTTTGTCCGTCTGTCTGTCTCTCTGTCCGTCTGTCTGTGTGTCAAGACCGTTTTCTCAGGAACGCGTGGAGGTATCAAGTTGAAATTAATATCAAATACTCAAGTCTGCAAACTCCTGGAGCTGTGAAAAAATCAACCTTCTAAGTCACCGCAATCAAAAGATACGGCCGTTTATGCCACATATTATGATCCTCGCAAGGGAATTGCAAGGGAATCAAAATCTATAGGGTACTTCCCTTTGACCTAGAATCATGTTTCGCAAGAAGCAATGTGTTATAGCACAAGTAAAGGAAAATGTCCGGAAACTGTAAATTTGAGTTACATCAAAAACAATTAGTTTAACGGAATAACCTTAGCAAAGTCGTATCACACTCGAGCGTTGCACGGAGATAGGAGCTTGCGAAAGTTATATATGTTTTTCATAGGTAAGTACGGGAGACTCGACGTGCGAGTCACAGTCGCACATGACTAGTTTTTTTTTAAATAAGCTGGACAAAAATTTCCATAAACTTTTTATTATAAATTAAAAACAATATTTGGTTTGGATAATTAATAGTTTCGACACCCTCTTGTGTGTGGGTGGAGTGGCTGATAATGAAACTACTGCGTTTTTAGGGTTCCGTACCCAAAGGGTAAAACGGGACCATATTACTAAGACTCCGCCGTCCGTCCGTCTGTCTGTCCGTCTGTCTCCAGGCTGTATCTCGTGAACCGTGATAGTTAGACAGTTGAAACTTTCACAGATAATGTAGTTCTGTTGCCGCTATAACAACAAATACTAAAAAACAGAATAAAATAAATATTTAAGTGGGGCTCCCATACAACAAACGTGTTTTTTTTTCTCTTTATTATAGATAATGCTACAGAACCCTTCATGCGCGAGTCCGGCTCGCACTTGGCCGGGTTTTTCTAAAAATGTCAAAGTTTGTGAGTATTTGCGTGGATGAGTTAGTTTGTTTGTTAGTCCTTCACGCTTCAATGGCTGGACGGATTTGGATGAAATTGATATGCCTAACCTAGCTAATACCCTGGATTAATTTATAAGACTTTCCATTACAATCCGAACAAAGTCGCGGGCACAACAAGTAAGCTTTATAAATAGACAAAGTGCAATGAACGAAAAGATAGAAAGAGATAGAGAGACATTAGAACAAAGTAGCTAATCTGCGGCCTCCTAAGACCACGCACACTAAATTTTGCCCGAAATAAATAAAAACCGGCCAAGTGCGAGTCGGCCTCGCGCACGAAGGGTTCCGTACCATTATCTATAAAAACGGCAAACAAATCACGTTTGTTGTATGGGAGCCCCCTTAAATATTTATTATATTCTGTTTTTTAGTATTTGTAATTATAGCGGCAACAGAAATACATCATCTGTGAAAATTTCAACTGTCCATCACGGTTCATGAGATACAGCCTGGTGACAGACGGACAGCGGAGTCTTAGTAATAGAGTCCCGTTTCACCCTTTGGGTACGGAACGCTAAAAATAGAATTGAGTTTCAAATTCATCGTGCACGGGTGGGTAGTGGGTTTTAACCTGAACCCTTTAAATCTAAAACTGAAACAGTGTTCGCTACTAACTTAGTTAAGAATAAGGTTTTTTAAAAACTGCATTTCACCATCTTAGGACTAATTAATCGAACGTGGCCACAAGTAGTCTTGTGGCTCTGCCCACCCCATTAGGGATTTCGGGCGTGATACTATGTATGTATGTATGTATGTATATGTAAAAACTGCATTTTGATAAGAACCTTTTTGCCCATTGCACTTTAATATTGCAATAAAATGCGTACACAGAATTTCGTGTCTGTGCTGTTGACCGTTGAGGAGTTCCTTTATCTGAAGCTCACTCTGGATGTCGATTCAGGTCATGCTTACCATAAGAATTCATTGTCATCGGAACTGAACCAACATGAAAAATTCCAGCTCAATCGGAAACCGGGAAGTGGGTGAAATTTAACTTGCAAGATTTGACTACAGACAGACACAGGGACAGGTGAAAGAAAATACATACATACCAATTATCACGCCCGAAATCCCTAATGGGGTGGGCAGAGCCACTAGACTACTTGTGGCCACGTTCGATTAATTAGTCCTAAGATGCTATGATGAACCGTATGGTGACAGGTGATCAGCCCATCGCCTATACAGATAGTCCACCATGTTGGAGAGGACCCGTCCCTTAGTCGACTTTTACGACATGCCAGGATGATAAGCATCTGCACGCATTCTATGCTATTTCTTCACTCCCAGTCAGGGGCGTGCAGTCCATATAGGCATTGAGGCAGTGCCTACCCTCGCAAAATTACCCTAACTGTGTCCGATTTATAACTCGTAATTCGCATTAAATTATTTCTACGATTCAAAAATACCTAAAATAATTATTTTTCCATGTTAACAAAAATCCCACCAACCAACAAACTAAATTCAATCTTATATCTCATATAATAAGGTATTAATTCAAAGCTAGTGAAGAGATCATCAATTAACGTACAATTTGAAATATTACGTACAGCGAAACGTAGCTAGCTAGTCACCTTTTTCGCGCCTTGCGAGAGGCAGATCCGGACAGTGCCTCATTTTAACCAACACAAACACCGTTACATGTGTGCAAATGACTGTTTATGAACTCCGTACGAACATGAGCAACTCCACACATTAACACGATACGCACACAAAAACAAATCGCTTCATACAAAGTCACAGAGGCACGCCTGACTTGGATGTACTTTTACGTCCATTACGTGTTGACAAATCGTGTGAATTCCTCCCGCAACTTCAAGAACAAATACAGCAATGTATGCTAAACCGATGTTCAATTTGGTCCACGTGACCCGCGCATGCGCGCGCACGCTTAGCTAAGTATAACGCGGCTGAATATGAAGTCCGCTTCGATTACGTTTTGTCATGTAATAAAATTACATTTATATTTTGATAGTGTTTTTTTTGCTCGCTAGTTTTGTTTTGATTTTGTTGTGACCCGAAAGCTTTCGTAAAGAATCATTGTTATTTTATGCTCTTCTCTTGTTTAAAGTTAATAATTAGTTGTTTATTAGTGTCAATACTTCCTAAATATGTCATTTAGTTGTGAGGTTTGCGTTGACAGTGTGTGTTTACAAATATTAAATAACGGTGAATTCGCAAAATTGTCTTTCAATGATAAATTGAAAGTTATTCAAAAAGGCAGATGTATGTCGGAATTTGATTGCAGTTATCGCAAAAGAAGGGTATGTAACTCGTAAATTTCATTCTAGATATTATAAAACTTTTAACTGGCTAACTTAGATGCACGAGGTGGTCTGATTAGGCTCATTGCATTGTAAAGAACTGAAACGCCGCCGGCTCCAATACATATACAACTAATATCAAATGTGACGAGTATCTTTTTAACTTTTAATTTTCATTGCCTACCCTGATTCAAATCCCTATGCACGCCCCTGCTCCCAGTGCAGCAGAGGAGTGAAAGAAAATAAAAGCTTGTAAAAGCAAATACAAAAAGTATAAGACAGCAATGAATACAAATAATTATAAATAATAAATTGCCACTAGCTCAAGCCTTTGTTCTCCGCCTGCATAAAACGGACTGTGCCTATAAATAATAAATAAATAAATAAATCAGGGGACAATCTTTACACAAATCAATCTAGCCCCAAAGTAAGCTCTAAAGGCTTGTGTTATGGGTACCAGACGACGATATACATACTTATATGGTTAAATAAATACTTAAATACATAGAAAATATCCAAGACTCAGGAACAAACATTCGTGCTCATCACACAAATATTTGCCCTTACCAGGATTCGAACCCGGGACCGCTGGCTTCGGAAGCAGAGTCACTACTCACTACCAACTAGGCCAAACGTGTCGCCTATGTCGCTACAAAGTCTAAGTCGTACATAGTACCTATAAAACACTAACTTCCTAATTATCAACATGCGTTCATCTCTGTTGAACTAATCGGTATTAAGATTAAAAGGCTTTTAAGCTATATCGCGTTATGACTAACATTCATTAGGACTACAGTGGGATTAACGTTTTGGCCGCCAAGCATGTCTGAGAAGTAACACGAATTTCAACTTTAAGTCAAGGTAGTGAAGGACTTTTTTACCCTGTAAACGCTGTCACGCATATTCGACAACGGCGGACAAAAGGTTAAGACTGAAATGCATTTGGACTGCATCAGGATTGAGACCAAAACGAGACTAAAAAGAGACTTATTTATACATTCAATCGTTTAAAATAAAGTTTAGTCAAAAGGTGAAAATGTCATTTGGAGAATTAGGCACTTTCTCGAAACAGGCACTATACGTATAGACAAACAGTGAAATAGTCAGCCAGCCACATAGTCTTAATGCCCCTGACGATTGAAGTTTAGGCAAAACGCGACATAGGCACAAACCGTTTTAGGCAGGCGGGGAACAAAGGGCTCAAGTACCTAGATTGGAACAATGCGGCCAACTGTCGGTAATAGGCACGTTTCCTCAAAAATTCTAATTAGCCCGTCATTTACATTATAAAAAAAATATTGAACACATAATAATTATTTTTTCAATGAAACAAAAAATAACGAAGATATTGTGCGATGAAGTTCCGCGTGACGTCACGGCTTTGCTCACTTTTTACCATTAATTGACGTCATGACCCGCGACTCCCGAGCTTTGATGCGCGTTATCTTTGTCAATTTTGATTGATTTGATAAAGCAAAAAATACGTGTTCAATATTTTTTTGATAATCTAACTGACGGCCTAATTAGAATATTTTTTTTACACAGGCAACATCCCTACTATTTTAGATAATCTAGTAAAAAGATAAATTAGATGAAAAATTTAATTTGACTAAATTAAAATGTAATCTACCCTATTTCTAAGCGACTTATGTGTAATCGTATTTGTGAATGACCTTGCTCGTCCTCCAAAAAATGATCAAATCATTCACCATAGTGACCGTTGGATAATGGACCATTAAGCGACTCTCGAATCAATTCCCCAAAACCATTCAGAAAACCGAATGACAGTCATCTCTGTCCACACTAATGCGAATCTGCGCATAATGTGCGTATGCGCATCCAAATTACGGGTCAACGCGGCGGACACCTTGTCATTTCGCCGGACATTGGGAAGAATAATTATACGAGGCGGTGGAATCGGAATTTGATTTTGCTGGTGTTCAGAGAGAAGTGCCAGGGTCAGCTGCCCAACTAAAGATTCTGGGTTGCGAGGTTTTATTTTTTGGATAATCTGTTTATTTACGTTATTTTGCTTGCACAAAAAGATAACTATATAATTAACAACTAGTGGCTCCGTGAGCTGTAGACCTCGCGACAAACTTAACTTTGCCGTTGGAAAACTGATATCCCCATACATCGACATAGGGCGGATCAGTATACCAATACCGCAAATAAATTTGTAATTGCAGAAACCCCCATATCTCCACCATACTAAATAATATACATTTCGGAAGATTTAACGGATTTAACGTTAATCGTTAAGTCGTTGTAGAAATTGCATTTTATATTATGTCGTTGCGTTAGTAGGTAATAGGGATGTTGCCAGGGTAAAAAAATAGTAATTCTAATTAGTCCGTCAGTTAGATTATCAAAAAATATTGAACACGTCGCACATCGGCAACGAGAGTGTCACAACACAATAAATGTAGTTTTTGGGAAATGTCTATTATATTTTACCTAAGAGCGTCGGTGGCCTAATGGCTAAGGATGTTGACTCGTGATCGTGAGGTCCGGGTTCAAATCGAAGCGGTTGCCATGTACCAATGAGTTTTTCTAACTTATGTACATTATCTGCCTACGAATTGCGGTAACCGATGCTCTTACGGTGAGGGAAAACATCGTGAGGAAACCTGCACATTTGGGTAACTAAATGTGTGACCATGATCCAATTGGTCAGGTTCACAAGGGTTACGGAGGTCAGACGGCAGTCGCTCCACTGTAATAACCCGAGCTGCCGAACCCGGGATCATGGTCAAAGCGTACCCCGTAGTGTAAGCGTAGACGGGAAAAAGCGCTTGAATGAGATGAGACTATTTTATTTTACCACTATAATAGTGATTTCCCAAAAACTAAATTTATTGCGTTGTGACACTCTCGTTGCCGATGTGCGACGTATTTTTGATTTATCAAATCAATCAAAATTGACAAAGATGACGCGCATCAAACTTCGGGTGTGGGGACTTATGACGTCATAAGGCCCCACTTATTGGTACTAAGTGTGCAAGGTCACGCGAAACTTCAACGCACTATAAAAAATATGTGTTCAATATTGTTCTATAATGCAAATTACGGACTAATTAGAATTTTTCAGAAAACTTCCATATGTTGTATCCGTGTCCATTTTTTCTGTTTAATTATTTGTTGTGTAAACTTTACTTGACTAATATATAAATTAATAAATAGAATTTTGCAGTCCGGAATCTACTTATGGCATGAAATCAAACAAGCAAGAAGCATCATCCTTAAATGGCAACAAGGTTTTGCCCGCAACTTTGTCTGCAAACATTTAATCGAGGTCTCGGGGAGTGCTAACTTTTTCTGAGATACAAATTGTACCTGGTCTGCTACTCCAGGATATAAATTATCTTCTTCTAAAGAATTTTAATGTCACTCCGCTATCGCTAGATTGAGACGTGCCTTCAAGTAAAATCATTAAGAGGACTGTGAACCAAAGACAAAAATCACCTTTTCATACAAAAGGCGATAACGATTTCCACCCCTTAAATGTTAACCGATTTTGACCAATTTATGATATGTTGTCAGTCAGAACAAAATCTAAGTTTACACATTTTTTTGGAATTTTGATTAAAGAACACGAAAGTCAAATAATGCCGAAATTAGTTTTGTATGAGAATACTGAAACCACAATAAAACTGAATTTATTGATTATAGTGAAAAAAGCAAAACGTATAGACCCTGATTTTGTTCTGTCTGACAACCAATCAAAAATTTGTGAACGTCGGTTAACATTTAAGGAGTGGAAATCGTTATCGCCTTTTGTATGAAAAGCCGTAGGTTCACACTCCTCTTAAAATGAACACATTATGTCTGCGATGTTTGACGCAATTTTACGGTTTCGTATTCCGCGAGCCGGCCGCGGAATCTCCGAAATATGACGCCCTTCGGCCAAAACTCTTGCATCATGAAGGTCGATTAATGTAACCAGTGGTAGCCTAGCGTTGTTCCGCGTATCTCGTGCAAGGGATCGCAGGTTCAAACCCCAACTCGCACCCTGGGCCTGTTTTCAACATTGCTGTTTAGGGTTCCGTACCTCAAAAGAAAAAAAAACGGAACCCTTATAGGATCACTCGTGTGTCTGTCTGTCTGTCTGTCTGTCTGTTCGTCTGACTGCCTGTCTTTTCGTCTGTCTGTCTGTTTGTCCGTCACAGCCAATTTGCTCCGAAACTACTGGACCGATTGAGTTGAAACCACCGACCGGACCGAATGTGACCAATTTTTGGTTGTCAGTCAGAATTAAACCTAGGTCTACATTTTGGTTTTTCCACTATAGTCAATAAATTCAGTTTTATAGTTGTTTCAGTATTCTCATACAAAACTATTTTCGGCGATTATTTGACTTTGTTGATCTTTAATCAACATTCAAAAAGGTATAGACCTAGATTTTTTCTGTCTGACAGCCTATCAAAAATTGGTCGAAATTGGTTAACTTTTAAGGGGTGGAAATCGTTATTGCATTTTGTATGAAAAGGTTGATATTTGTCGTTGGTTCACAGTCCTATTAAGTAATTTTGGTTACTTATGTATGTTAGTCGTTGTGGTATTTACATCTTGTTGCCTGAATTAAAAGGTACTATTATTATTAATACCTGAAATTAATGCCATTCTAGTAAAATAAACTTTAAACAAATTAAACATTATTCCTAACAAAGCGATTATACCCTAAATTATTAAATTTTTAGGGTTCCGTACCTCAAAAGGAAAATACGAAACCCTTATAGGATCACTCGTGCGTCTGTCTGTCCGTCTGTCACAGCCAATTTGCTCCGAAACTACTGGACCGATTGAGCTGAAATTTGATATACATATGTAAGTCGATGACCGCAACACGGACGCGTGACGTAAATATATGAATTTTAAACATGGGGGCCACTTTTTTTGTAGTAAGAGGGTGGCAAACGTGCAGGCGGGTTACCTGATGGTAAGCAATCACCGCCGCCCATGGACACCCGCAACACCAGGGGAATCACGGATGCGTTGCCGGCCCTTAGAGAAAGGAGTAGGCTCGTTTTTAGGGTTCCATATTTGAACACCCCTAAGTTGTGTCCTTATCTTATCTTATTCTAGGTGGGGTCCTTACGGATACACTCCGACCCTATGGGATCTTTTGTGTAATTACCCCTTTCCTAAGCACTATTCCATAGCATTCTCCACCACTTCAATGAAGTGACTTGTGGAGCGCAGTGGTAGTGCCTTGAATTTCCTGGTTCTGGATATCCATTGCCAAGGATTTTCATTCTTAGTCTGGCGAGGGCGTCACTTTCACACATGATGTGTTTCATTGTTTCTTCCTCTTCGCCACACATTCTACAGATTGTGTTGTCAGAGAGTCCCATCTTGGCTAAGATATACTTAACTCCGAAGTGGTTCGTGAATACTCCGATTATGTATCTGAGCTGTTTACGGCTGAGTTTCCAAATTTTATTGGTCCAGCTTGAGTCTACGCCCCCTGTAAAGAGCTTTGAATGCCTTAGGCCAGCCAAGGAATTCCACTCACGGTGGTGGCTGTCTTTGGCATGGTTGGTTAGGGCTGTTATTATGGTTCCCTATGAGAGTCCCATGAAAGGCATCCTTAACCTAGAAGTAAGACACTACTAAGTAGTTAAACTACTCAATACATATTTTCTGTCAACATTACGAAGTTACCCTTGTACAAGCTAATAATATCGCCGGTATATAATATCCCTATGACTTATTGGTTTTTAATTGCTGTAAATGAGCCATTGGTGTCACTTAGCCGGCAGGTGGCCGTTTGGTTCCCCGCAATTTGTCGAAACACGGCTATAGTTAGTTATAAACAGGTAATTATTCTGTATTGACAGCTGGGTAGGTATTGTTTTAGGCTAAAAGGGTTTCATTTGGAAAAGAATGGCTAATATAATAAACAAATTTAAAAAAACATCAAGTTCAGTAAAAAAAAATGTGCACATTGCCATTTAAAGTCAGTGAATTCTTTAACTGCATATAATGTGTTACTCAACAAAATCGTTTCCAGTCAAAGATTACTTATACTTTATCATGTCGTTCATTTCTTATATCACCGGGTAGGTAGGATAAATATATTAGTAGTTTTATATCCTGCAATAGCCTTTAGGTTTACTTTATCCACATTCCCATTTTGTCAACTTCCTAGCTCGTCAACAATACCATTTCGGCCAAATTCAATTTCCAAATTATCCATTTCCTATCTCGTCCACATTCCCATGTCGTCTACATTGCAAATCGTCCACATTCCCAACTCGTCCACATTCCCAAGTCGTCCACATTCCTAAGTCGCCCATATTCCCAATTCGACCACACTTCAAACTTAGAATCTAGATAATATCGATTAGTAGATTATTGATAAAAAAAGAAAGCTTCGAAGCCGAGTCGGACCCTATTGCACCGAGAGTCCAAAAAGATAAAAATATAATATGCATTTTTATATTATGCATGCTAAAAATACATACTAATAATAATAACATTAGGTTAAGTAATAGGTAACTGTAGCTGAATAACACCATATTATTATGATCCAAGTTGGTCGAAATAAAGATTTGATCATTAATATTATTATTCCTCTTTGACTTAATGACTGGAAAGTGGACGAGTTGGGAATATGGACGAGTTGGGAAGGTGGACGAGTAGGCGAAGTGGACGAGTTGGATATGTGGACAAGTTGAAAATGTGGACGTTATAGGAAGTGCATCATTTGAGAATTTTGACAAGATAGGAAGTGGACGATGTGGGATTGTGGATAAGATAGGACACTGGACGAAGCGGGATTGTTGACGAGCTAGGAAGCTGAAAAAATGGGAATGTGGACGAAATTAACCTAATGGTGCATCAGCTACCCACCGCCCTATATGGCTTCTCTGTCAACCTATATTTCAATATTCATTATTATTCACATATCGCAATAAAACCAACAATTAGATAATCAACATCCACAAGTGTATTTCATTTCAAAACCAGTACGTTAAACCTATGTCCATAACAACAAGTGATCGGGCATGCTCGGCCATATTTAGTTACCGCTTTTTACCGGTTACCGGTTTTTTTACCGTTTTTGCGAGTCGAGTGCTAGCCGTGATTGGTAGTGTTGCTATGATAAATGTTTTTAATTAACATTGCGTGGAGGGGATGACTTGAATATGTTCTAGTGTTGAATGTTTTCTGTAAAAAGTGGGCTTTACTTGGTGTACTTTTGGTTCAATCGATTTATGTCATTAGTGGAGAATGTTTTTGCAAAACATTGAATTAATTAAATTACAAATATTTGTGTTCTGTTTACTGCCACTTACAATTATAATCAATTCATCGATACACGTTGTAAAGAGGGTGTAACCGATACCTAAGTAGGATCTGTTTCTTTTTTAAAATTGTAATTTCAGATTTATCTTACGTTCAGAAAATGTGCATTTATCTGTAGTTACTCAAAACGAATATCACACTCAAGAGCATCTGACTATATCCATTTCTTGATATATTTTAGCGTAACAATAGTTATTTGTTATACAAGAGTGCAAAGTTGCTTTTTAACCGCGTGCTCAATTTTGATGACCGAGCAAGCGAAGGATTCAAATCCTGAGCGTTAGCGAGGGAATCAAAAGAGCACGAGGTGAAAAATCTTTGCACTCGAGTGCAACACGTAATTTTTCCCTCAGCGAGGAAATGACTAATAGCAAAAAAAACATTTGCGCATTATTAACAGTTTCAGTCAAGTCTTCCTCGTCGCTTGAATCAATAATTTCAGGTCTGTCAGTTGATTTCAAGTTTCTTGCTTTTAACCTAAGGCTTTAACAATATGACGTGAAGAGAAAATGGCGCGCGCAAAACAAATTAAAAAAAGTACACCAAGAAGGTTCCGAGTCTGACTTTCTAACAAATTAAAAAAGGTTGTATGACAAATTCGGCACCATGGAGGTAGAAGTAAATAGGTTTAATGATGTTACACGATGTTCTAAATTCAATTTAATTATCCTCTAGCGAATAAAAACGGCTTTTGCACTCAGATATCGAAGCGCAAAAATACTCTTTCCGAGACGGGGGAATGAAAAACATCTTAAATGGCTTCAACTCCTCCACCTCACAGAATATCGGCGTAAAGTAATAGCTTCCTATTGCGTTTCGTACGGTGAGTGACGAGATCTGGAGGCCTATTCCCTCATCCCCATCCCATCCCCATTCCCCATCCTCCCTAGACTGGGAACGCATTGGCAGCACCTCTGGTGTTGCAGATGTCCATGGGCGGCGGTGACCAATTTCCATAAGGTGGGCCGTCAGCTCGTTTGTCAGTCAATTGACATAAAAAAAAACCTGCTTTCTTAAATAAACACTTGCTAAAGAAATCAAACTCAGACCATCAAATTAAACACTCACCGGTAATAAGGGAACGGCTGCGGCACATGCAAGTCCATGGGCATCGGCGCGTGCGCTCCGTACTCGTGCTGCATCATGCCGTGGACGCCGTGGCCCAGCATGGCGGCCCACGGGGACGCGAAGCCCCCCGGGTGCTCCATCATTCACCGCGCTCCCATGGCGCACTCAAACAATATTCGAAATTTGAATCAACGAACGCTTTCTAGCATTTTAGTCCAAATTACATTACGCGGTCAAACAATTATTATAAATTTAAAATGCAACGAACACTTCCTTAATGTACATTCCAAATTTGAAACTTAACGACGGTTTTTCCGCATTTCAGTTAAACACTCGTTGCACGGTCGAAAAGTATTCTAAATTTGAATTTCACACACTTTTATTACAAAGTCAAGTCTGAAGATTCCAAATATGAAATTATATTATTTTGTTTCACCCCAACACTTCCATTACACAGTTTAAAATAAATGCGTTTTGTTATTTGCTAAAGGGTATCACATTGTGCATATTGTCAGGCAATGAATTTTGTATTTTCAATTATTTGTTTACCACTGCAGACATTTTAACATTAAATATTTATCTTTGCGAGATCATTTTTCATGCGTTTCTGTTGCGTTTACATTTATCTGAGAAGTTTGAAAAATATGTGAAATGTGTCAAACATTTATAGTCTTGACCTGAGTTTTACACTAAGACATTTCATGCTTAGCCCGTATGTAAAATTCGTGCTCCACAGCCAGACTGTTTTTTTTGGAAATTATTTTTTACTTGAGTACGATATCAGTCTTAAGTACGGTCTATTAATAAATGCATGTGTGTAAATTAATGCTTATTTTTATAGTGTTAGTTGATTTCTTGGTATTGTCGTGTGTTTGCTAATCACCCGTCTGATAGCGGGCCGCTGTTGACTCTGCAATTATATTAATGAATCTTGGCAAAGACAAACTAATTAACTATGGTGTCATAAAAGTTACGAAATTATTTAGAAATTAATCCTTTAACTTTCTTTGCTGTTGATTTTAGAAAAAGTTTGTACAGACATTTTGTTTTTAAATGACCATCCATGGGTTGGGTTGAAGAACTAAAGACCAACGCACGAAAAAAAAAAAACTCTAAGAATGAAGTTAATTCGTTGCTCCGTTTTACAAGCAATGGGGACACACAAAGACACTCACCTTTGCATTTATAATATATAAAGTCAGTTCATCCTTACTTGTCTTATTTGGTAAACAAGTTTATAACCTCAAAATGTAATTTTTTGGGTGAAACAGCTATTTTATCCTAAGTACCTAAAGCTAGGCGAAAAATTGGCAAAATGATATCGAAAATATTATCTCCGTTTACTTCATTTACGAAGAAATTGCTGTTTTAGCCAAAAATGGTGCATTTTGAGGTTAGAAACTTGTTTACCAAATAAGACAAGTAAGGATGAATTCACTTTATGTATTAAGGACACTAAACAAGCAAGTACCGACCTATAGAGAACCTAAAGTAAAAACCAATTCCAATTTAAAATTAAATTGAATATGTTTTTACTACAATTACACGGGTGGCTACCAAGTATTTTGATAACCCTAAACCCCTTTTAAGGAGTGCGCGTGTCTGTTTTTCCATTCCACATTAACTCGAGAACTAAAACGATTAACACTACTTTTAAATTGAATAAATGGCGTTGCTATTTTAAATGTGTTCTTTTAAATCGTTTTTGTCTCACTTCGTACGTGCTTCATTATTTGTTCTAAAGAATTTGTCGATTTATTTATTTATTTTACACTATTAGTAGGCAAGTAACGCTTGAATTGCTCTAACTCTTCCATAAAATCGATTAATAGTAGTTTATGCAACGGTTGCATAATGATAGGCCTTAAACACTAGTGCGGTTTTCATGAAACGAGCCGATAGGCGAGTTTCATAATAAGATCGCACGAGTGTTTTAAGGCCAAATTATGCAGAGTTGCATACATAACTTTATCTACACACATATTATAAATCCTCCATGATGGGTTCAGAAACAATATTTTCTGGCAACAAGTTATTTGTTGCAATCGTGGTTGCATATTTCCGATATCCGGCGCATTTTCACATCACACACATTCCGAGAAGACTACTATTCATATTTTCAACTAAAATGTAAATTACAAACAACTTTTTCTATTCAATTCAACAACAATTCTACTTTCGTTCAGCAAAACACCAACATAATGGCGCCAATTCGATCCTCTGTCAAGACCATTTTTTTTTTAATCATAGACAAACGAATGAAGTCTCTATTCTCATGTCACTCGAGATCAAATGTTGTGCAGTTTATATTAAAAAAACATACTGAATTGACGTTTCGTATCAATAACTGTTTAATATCTATGGATACTAGAATAGAGACCCACTTGAGTTTTGACAGCTGTTCCAAATTTAATCTCATTTCTTTACTAAAAACGATAAAGAAATAACATTGCAGCACTGGTTTTACCTAATTGGTTGTCAAAATGGTGGTCATTTCCTACGGTTTTTGATTAAACAATGGAGGTTTTATGATATGGGTGTAGATAAACAACATTAATTTTTTAAGCAAACTTTTATTGCTTACTGTTATTACGGAGTACCATTATTTATTGTGTCTAAAGGCTTGTGTACTATAGATAAATAAATACTTGAATACATAGGAAACATCCAAGACTCGGGAACAAACTGTGCACACACAAATATTTGCCCTTACGGGGAATCGAGCCTGGGACCGCTAGCTTCGGAGGCAAGGTCACTAACAGCTGCGCTAACCGCGTCATGTTTTAACAACATAATTTGACGTTTATGTGTCAGTGTTAAATAATTTTGAAATCTTTCACCTATGAAGTTTTATTTCCAGTAAAAGTGTCGTTACTAAATCATGTTCTAGTTAAGAGGAGTGTGAACCTACGGCTTTTCATACAAAAGGCGATAACGATGCCCACCCCTTAAATGTTTATCCGATGTTGACCAATTTTTGATAGGTTGTCGGTCAGAGCTAAATCTAGGTCTATACATTTTGGGTTTTTCACTATAGTCAATAAATTCAGTTTTATTGTTGTTTATGTATTCTCATACAGAACTATGTAATTCCGGCGATTATTTGACTTTGTTGATCTTTAATCAATATTCAAAAAACGTATAGACCTAGATTTTGTTCTGACTGACAACCTATCAAAAATTGGTCAATATCGGTTGACATTTAAGGGGTGGTAATCGTTATCGCCTTTTGTATGAAAACGCAGATTTTTGTCGTTGGTTCACAGTCCTCTTAATAAAAGTCTTAACACTGACTGACGGAAGTACAGCCTAAACTGGTGCATCTATAAATAAAATAAATGTATCTCAGTGAAGTAGCTTAAACCTGCAGGACATACTGGTATTCTGCAGGAAAACAAGAAGATGGGATTCATGCTGGTGCCGTGACAACCTTCGGTTCCAACCTTGGGGAACTGGGCTGAATGATCTGGTCATGCAGATCGACCGCCTGTCATCGGCCGGGCGTCCCGAACCACCATCATCACCTAATATAGGTACCTAAGCACTTATAAAGGATTTTTGGAAATTCATCTCCTAAGGGGATGAAAGTTTGTATGGAAGTTCGTCATCATTAAGTTATGAGGTGTCACCGATAAGAAATCAATGTTGCTATATTATAGTGCTAACGACAAAAAACCGGACAAGTGCGAGCTAAATTCGCGTTCCGTTCCGTACATCATTATCTGACATGTCCTATGACATGCTACTTTAAATACCATAGACTTCTAGGTTTTCCTCTAATCTATAGGTAAATTATTTTCTGTAATATTTTCAAATTTTCGGTCCAGTCGCTTATTTTCCTAAATAACTTCAAAACTATCCATCTTAAAATTATTAAAAAAATATTTAAGATTCTCACAACGAGCCCTTTCATTTGATATGCCACACGCCATATTTTGCAAAACCTTTTTTTTTTTAATTTTCTAATTTACCCCCCAAAAAGTGGAGCCCATGTTTAAAATTAATTTATTTACGTTACACTTCCATGTTTCGGTCACCGACTTACATATGTGTACCAAATTTCAACTCAATCGATCCAGTAGTTTCGGAGCAAATCGACTGTGACAGACGGACAGACAGATGGACACGAGTGATCCAATAAGTGTTCAGTTTTTTTCTTTTTGAAGTACCTACCCTAAAAAGCACCAAAACTGAACAAAACATATTTCGGCCACAAAATAAAAAAGTCACAATTTTAATTAACCATGAGCATGTATCTGCGGAGTAATTCAAAGATGTGCTTGAGGTCCCCAATCCGCACCGGGTGCGCGTGGACTATGACAGGCTTGTGCCCAACAATAGGACGTAAGGCCGAAGATAATGAAATGGCCTTAAAAATAAATGAAAAAATAATCTCCAGGCAATTAAATCAATTAATTCAAGCATGAGACTACATAGCTCCGGGCCCTACCCTATGTCACTAAAGATTTATAATAAATTACCGGAAATAATCAAAAATGAAAATTCCACAAAGCTCTCAAACTCTTTCTTATTAATAAAACGTATTACACCGTCGATGAATATTTACAAGACAACATAAATGAATAAATAATCAACAATGTCTGCCTCTCTCTTTTCCACGTTGCCATGCCTGTCAAGGTACATGTGAAGAGTGCTGTGTATTATCCTATATATAGTAACTGTAACATAGATTAGATTAGATTTATTTATTTCTCAATATAATATTACATTATAAATTGTACACATGTCAAGATATATGAAATTAAATTGAGGTCGTCATTTTTTAAATACAAATAAAAAGTTATAATCCAAAATTAACTAATATTAAATGTCACAATCACAAATGAAAAAGATAGGGATCTCCGTGAAGGATCGTCATTTCAAAATATAAATTAGAAACTATAATGATAACAATAATAATACAATAATAATAAAACAATGTCAAATAAATAAATAAATCTACAGTCTAAGTTCCATGTACTCGTTAACTGAGTACAGTGGATTATTCAATAAAAGGTTCTTAAGTTTGCGCCTAAACGTTTCATCAGCCAGTTCATGTCTGAAATCTGCGGGTAGACGCTCGTAATATTTAGGGCCGATCACTCGGGGGTTCTTTTTAGCAAGTGCCATGCGACGAGGAACTGCTCGCAGGCGACCTGTTTGCCTGGTTTGTTTGCCAGGGATATTAAAAGAAGGGAACAGTGACAAATTACTCCTTACAAACATAATGCAATGCAATGCATATGTAATGCAATTGTGTATAAATAAATAAATAAATGCGAAATAAATAAATAACTAGGATTCTTTGTAACTTGGCGTTGTGACACAAAGAAGCTACCAAACTCCCAAGTATTTGATGACCTGCCACGGACTCGATCCCGCGACCTACTTACCCTAAACTAGACAATACATACTAATTTTAGCTGTTCAATCATTAATTAATTTCTTATGTTTTTGACAATTTTTATACGGATTTCACATTTTAAATTCAATTAATTCATTATATTTTTGCATGCCTGAATTGTAGAACATAGGCATATTATATATTATAAGATCATGTACCTACTGTGTTCTTGCAATAAAGTTCTTATCTTATCTTATCTTATCTTAGTAAAATCCTAATCACCCACAATCTTGAGATCTTAAGCAACGGATCCAAACCAAACATATGTTGTTACTCTGCAAACAGCCGGCCCTACGCAATAAATACTTTGCCGTGCAAACACACCGACAGACGAATATCTACTAATAGCACAGGGTCAACATATCGTGTTGTGTGTTTTTACTAAAACACCATGCGTTTAAAATTTTCGTAATCAGGAAATTTATTATAATAACAACATTATTATTTTATTTCAGGTAATATGCCCATATTTTGTCAGTATAAAGTGTTCATTTTTATCTAGACACACGGCAGTGTGTCAGCCATTTATTATACTACTAATATCATAAGTGTGTGTGTGGGTGTGTGTGATTGTCACCACTGAGTTCCATAACGACTAAAAGGATTTTCATGACAATATTTATTTTGCAAGTAGGCCACATGAGCTCTTTCACATGTCTGAATCAACCAGCGCTTCGAAAGGTGACATCAGCTGAGAAGAAACGCCGCAAGAAACTCAGCAGTAAGTCTTTTTTCAACTTTAACACATAAACAGTGCAACAAACAAACCTAATGACTACAAATTAATCATAATAACATCATTATAAACAACTGTATACTTAATTGACTATCTATTTCCTCTTTGTATCCTGGACGCTCATGTATGATTTTGACGCATAACTAAAAAAAACATCGCTACCAAAAAGCTACAATGTTATTATTATTATTGCTTAATCCATGTTGCCTGGGTAAAAAATAGTAATTCTAATTAGTCCGTCAGTTAGATTATCAAAAAATATTGAACGCGTATTTTTTGCTTTATCAAATCAATCAAAATTGACAAAGATAACGCGCATCAAAGTTCGGGAGTGGGGGCTCATGACGTCACTTAATGGTGAAAAGTGTACGAAGTCGTGACGTCATCTTTGTCATTTTTTGTTTAAATGACAAAATAAAAAATATGTGTTCAATATTTTTTCAAGGTGTATAAGACGGATTAATTAGATTTTTTTAGGAAACTAGCCAATTGGGCCATATAGTATATGCTGCTTCGCCCATTGCCGATCTACTGTGGCAGCCCTTTTTTTATAGTTCACTGCTTCCAATTTGGGAAGTGAGATCTTTCATCTCTTTGGAGTGCATAATATCTCGCCCCAGCGGCCCTAACATGCATGACACAAAGATAAGAATTAATTAATTATTAATTTTTAATTTATTAAATTTAACTTAATTTGATTTAATTTAATTTCATTTTAAATTTTAATTTTAAGTTAAGGTATATTTAAGTCCTATGCATGGCATGGCATCAGTGGCGTAACTATACCATCTGGGGCCCGTGGCAAATTCTTTTGATGGGGCCCTATCAGTAAAAATCGTCACGTTGTACTATATTTTTGAGCTCGCGGCCTCTTGGGCCGGGGCCCTCTTGGGTCGGGGGCCCGTGGCATTTTGCCAGCCCTGCCACCCTATTGTTACGCCACTGCATGGCAACAACAATGATGTGTTCACCTGTAATTGGGGTACATAAAAGCCCAAGCAAACTTAATTTCATATAAATATATTTGTCAAATGTAATATTATGTACTCTGTTTGGTGTCCCGTACAATAAATAAATAAATAAGATAGACCGTCTTATCACTAAGTGCGTCTCCCACACTAGTGCCGACGAAAGAGATAGTCATAGAGATAAACGGGTTGAATTTGTCTTTGTGGCATGCATGTTAGGGTCGCAGCAGCTCAGACACGGGGATAAATTAAACCCGTATACCTATCTCTTTCGTCGGCAGTAGTGTGAGAGACGCACTTCGAGATAAGACGGTTTAACTTCCTTGTGTCAACCTTGCTAAGATCGCTGGTGGGTACTATTGCGTATGAGTGGTCCACATGAGCAGATGATGTGCATCTGTCTCTGTCTCTTAGCAGAATCTGCATATTGTGTTCTTCCTAAAGCCCATTTTTAACAAATGTTTGTTAGGTTCAAGTTTTGAAAAAATCATTATATTAAAAAACCGGCCAAGTGCGAGTCGGACTCGCGCACGCAGCGTTCCGTACCATTATCTTTGAAAACGGCAAAAAAATCACGTTTGTTGTATGGGAGCCGCCTTAAGTATTTATTTTATTCTGTTTTTTAGTATTTGTTGTTATAGCGGCAACAGAAATACATCATCTGTGAAAATTTCAACTGTCTAACTATCACGGTTCATGAGATACAGCCTGGAGACAGACGGACAGACGGACAGCGGAGCTTTAGTAATAGGGTCCCGTTTTTACCCTTTGGGTACGGAACCGATTTATAATATTAAAAACTGAACTACTATGTGATTCTCGGCTTGTAGCGGCTGATCCGCACATTCAAATTTAAACCGAATGACTTCGTTGTTACAGTCTAAATTAATAGTTTTTGTTCGTCCGCTGATCAGCCGTTGGGCATGTTAGGGAATCACAGGTCTGGTGCCTGGTGCCGTGACATCATGACAGGAGTCCTGTGCCGACCTGTGATACGTATTTAAGCCGATTATATTTTAACCAGATGACCCGCCACAGCTACGCCCGCGGTATTTCCCATACAAACTTTATCATCTCTTTTCGCTCCTTTAGGGATGGAATTTCAAAAAATCCCTCCTTAGTGCACCTCTAGGGTACTCGAGGAATGTTTCCTCCTAATTTCAAACCTCTAGGACCACCCGTTTAGGCTGTGCGTTGTCTATAAGTGAGTCACGGTACTGTTATATATGTAAATAAATCTAACATTAATAACCCAATGTCTCATACCATTTGATTTGATTGATTTGATTGATTTTGATGATTTTTATTACTTCTCAACATCGCTAAAAAAGTATATAAATATTTACCTATCTCGTAGAAATCTTTAAGTACGAGTATGTTTCATTTTTTTTATATGAGATCAAATTAGGACTTTTACGACTTAATCTAGGCTCGAGCTAGCATCCCTTGTAATTTTAAAAGTAATTAAAAAAAGTGAAAAAAATACCTAAAGACAAATAGTGTTTTTAAATAGACCTTTTTAATAGCAATTAAAATTAATGCCCGCTAATAAAAACTATATTTCTAATACTGTGTTCGTCCCACCAATTTTAGACTAGACTTCAGCATTATACCTAAATTACAAGGAGCGATTATGTCAATAAATATAAAATATAATCTATAGTGACCTAATATCAATGTATTAGATATAGGAGTTACTTATCATTGAACGTTATCCCTAGAGACATTTCAACTCACGATTTTCGGTACACGCGCGATTACTACAACTGGACTATCCGTTCATAAGTTCAACTATTGATCTACTTTATGAACAAATATTTCATTTTGTTTTGAGCCTTTAACTAATGAATTAAAATTCATATTTCGAATTAACATATTCAGGAGACTAAAAATTCCTATCGAAAACTTTTAAATGACGTAACGTATTTTAATTATCAAGTTTCCACAAAATACCTACAGTGTTTGCACATCATAATGACACATCTTTCACATAAACAAACGAATACAACTTCAAAACTTTTCGAAATTCAAAACTTCTACCGAAACACTTCGCATGAAAAAGTACCTCGCTACCAACACACAAAATCGAAACACAAAAAACTTTCACTTCAAAAACACTGGCAGGTTAGATCGCGCGGTCCGAATCGCGCGCGTGCACTAGACGTGTGGCGGGGCCCTCGATCCAGCGGTCATTGAGACGGTCCAAACTAAACCGGCCGGGCCGCATACGAAACAACTATGGTACCCTGCCATAGCGAAAGAGCGGGCTGTCACGTTCCTTCACTCGCGTATACGTCGTTTCAGTTGTAAGGTGTGGCGTCCTGTCGAATTCTGCGTCACGTCCTCGTAATTGGGTTACGTTACGTGACGTCGGAGCGTCACGCGCGAGCCCTAATTACTTTCGCTAAGAATTGAGTGCGAAAAAGGATCAAGGTATTTTAATTCTATGTTGCAAAAAGATAGGCTAATTAGCCATATTAAATGTAATTGATAGTTATTTTATATTTTGAGTAAAGTTAGAAACTTCTTAAGGGTTAAGATAAATAGGGATTAACGAAACGCAATATTAATACAATTTTGCACCGACCCAGTAACTTTCAAATAAAATACTTACACAATATAAAAAAAACTACACACCGGTTTATTATTGGTACATTTTACCATAACCTACGCAGTTAAAAAAGCCTTAATTCTGGTTTATTAGAGGCACTCCTAAAACAAAATTAGCGTTACCTAAGGATCAAACAAAATATTTACCAAACGAATAAGTTACCAAATAAACCTAACCAGTGACTTAATATGCATGGCGCCATAAGTTTTTCTCTAAACATTATGAACCAATATTTAATCAGTAAATACTTACAAGGATAGGTCACGCTCTTCTATCAATTTAACATATTTACTTACTGGCTTAAAAACAAACAAATTAAAATCGAATCGAACAAAACGCAAGAAAAGTTTCGAACGCTATACTATTTAAAAAGAAAAGTTTGAATTTGGAACATGCGAGAAATTCCCACGATTCATATTTTCACCTCTAACCTGCAGCCATTTTGACTTGTAACTGTCAAAACGACATTTAAGCGCGGGAAACAACGACCAGTATACCTTGACCTCTCTCGCATCTCTTACCTTAACACTGGCTATAAGAAGCGACGTATGTTAATAGGTTATGAGGGATCAGGTTAGCTGGCGGTTTAGAAGTAATTGCTGAGCGAAATATCACAGGTGTGACTAACACCTTAACGGTGTTTCTGTCTTGTTATGGACGACATTGTCTCGGTAAATTTACATTTTAAAATGTGTTGTTGTAGTAATTGTATGTCCAAATATATTCAAATTACGACTTAGTTAAAAGTTTAAAAGTCTATTATCAATATAATACGTTTATTCGGTTATTCTTAAGACTACCTATAATAATTTTTTCCGTACCTATTTGTTTTAAAAAGAAGATTTTTGAAATAAGTGAGTAGCAATTTTTATATTACCCTAAAATACATGAATCCTGCTTAACACCCTTCATTCATGACCGCACATCCATTCAACAACTTAAGGTTTTTTTTTATATATATAAACCCCTTCATATGCACAAGTAGGGGTAAGCAAACTATTATAACTTGAGCTCTAGAGGTTTGAATGTAGTAGAGTAAGCGGGGCTCTTGATATACTGGGCATATTTATTATGATGGTCACCTTAAAAAGTAAGTCTGATTTACTGCGAAAAGGATTCATGACGTTTTGCTTATGGAAAATAGGCTTTCAGGAAAAGTGTGAAAACAAGATTTTAGAGAATTTAGTATTATTGGGATTGAAGCTTCGATATTTTAAAATGAACACATAAAAATTAAAAATAGTTAAAAAAATAATACGAAGGCCGTTAATACTTAATTTTCGAAACTGTTTTTAAAATCGCATTCTTAAAAAAGTTAAGTTTGAGGAATGCTCTTCGGAGTAAGTTTTCAATTCAGCTAATTAATAATAAAAATAATTACTTAAAATGAATTTAATACGCATTCCAAGTTCAAAGATTCGCCCGCGCGCGACAGAAACAGCTATATTCGAACAGCGTCATTTAAATTTCGAACGGCGCTTTCCGATTGGCAGGCCGGCGCGCGTAGAAGGCGTGGGGCGGCCCTCATTGGTGGGCGTGGTGGTGTGAATTCTGGGTCAGTGATAGATATAAATTATGAGAATGTGCGGGTTATGATCGTAGAGGAGCTACGGCGTAGCACTTGAATATATTACGAAGTTATCCCATTATCTAGCTTTAGTGTTAAAAGTACCTAACCTTAAGTTGTAGTTCTGCTTAAACTATGAGAGGTAGATTCCTAACTTGTATTTTGTGCTCGTAAATATATAGTCGTAGCTTAGCGAATTAATTCAAACCAAAATATATATTTTACGAGTAACTGATCCTTGTAAGAACCGAACCCACGATTCTTGACTTCATAGTCTAACTATACTGACATACTTATAGCATCATTTACAATGAGGAATGAGGTAAGAATTACGGCTACCCGGTATCGATTTGTATGGACATTAATTAAAAAAGAAAACTAAATAAATTAATGTATTAATTAATTAATTTTCAAATTAAAACATTCATGAGACATTATTAACATTAGAAGTGTGCGCGGGTTGCTTTGACCGCGACCACACTCAACCCCTGAAGGCTCCATACGAGTCCGCAACATGTCGGACTATTTCTGACAATAATTCGTTATTAAAGCCGTGTTTATTTCTAGTGTTATTTTCATCACACTTGTTCCTAAAAGGACCTACCGATGCTGGAATAAAGGGCGTTATAGATTATTATAGCTTATGACTAAAGTGTCACATGAGAACGTCAACGAAGGATATTTCCTGGCAAGTGTGATGAAAAACATTTATCAAATTATTCGCTACGGTAAATGAACGTTGTGCCAAAAAAGCCCTCGCTTTGCGGCTCGGGCTTAGAAAGTCGCGCCGTGCTGATTCCTTCTCTCGCAGAGATGCTAGGCAAATCAAATAATTGGTAACCCCTTTTTTATTTTTCAAATATTGGCCAAAATTGTAAAAATCATGAATTTAGTAAGATAGTGGGGTGATAGTGTATTCGCTAAAATTAAAGTCACGAAACTAAAATAAGAAACGTCAAAGATTTTGACAGCTCAATATCGAGTTTGACGTTTCTTGTGTTAAGTTTAGGAAATTTTAAATTTAGGAGACACCGTTTCGGCTTATCCTGGCATGTCGTAAAAGTCGACTAAGGGACGGGTCCTCTCCAACATGGTGGACTATCTGCAGAGCGATGGGCTGATCACCTGTCACCATACGGTTCATTATACCATCTGAGGACTTTTTCTACCTGAGGACGAACGTGGCCACAAGTAGTCTCGTGGCTCTGCCCACCCCATTAGGGATTTCGGGCGTGATGCTATATATGTATGTATCATCGTCCGCTGTTAAACCCCGTTCCAAGAGCTCTCGCAACCACCAAACTTTACTATTTTAGTACTCCGTCAGCGTAAGAGATTTTGCAAACAAGTTGTATTTCTGGCCAACATCGCAAACCATAGACAATGTCTTCAGGATTCACGTAATTTTTAATTTCCCTCCAACACGGCACATCCTGCCGGGTTGTATCGATTCGCGCCGGGACGTGACGGCCCTGCTAACGGCCCGACAGTCGCGCCACGCGCTAGGCACCTGATAATTTATAGTTATTAATGGAGTTCCTTACTTGGAAAAAAAACATCCAAATTGTTTAGAGGTTTTCTTAAAGTTACTTGGTTTTTATAGATTTACAAGCAAAACTCTGCTGAGCATGTATGTTTTTTTCTTGGATTTTTGCCCTGGTTTCAGAGACCTTTAAGCCAGGCATGTTTGAGAACAGTCATCGGTGTTGCCATTTACGTATTTAATTGTAACTTCTAGCTTTATACAAGGACCGCAGTGCCTCTATTCGAAATTGTCTAAGCGATATCGCGAATGTTTTTTTACGATGCGGCCGCCTAGCAACGTCAATTTAATACAAGCTACATTTTTTTTATAAGTGTTTAATAGATTCCACTGTCGCGGCCTCCCTCCCTTCCCAGTTGTTTCGTCCTTGGTAAGTTCCTATCAACTACTTTGAGACTTGTCTAAGAAGATGAAGGCCTCACTCCGCACTTTAAGGGGTTCGTAAGCGGGCTGGTTTATCGGCAATTTATTGTTGGAAGTCGGGCTGTCCCCAAAAATATTACATATTACATCACTAATGAGGAAGAAAGGCTGTTAATCGCAGTAGGTTGCCGCTCGCTCGCGCGCTGGCCGATTCGCGCATCTTCAAGTAGCCTAGATGTTTGGTGTTGTTGGGTGACGCTGATAAAAAACTGACAACGCACACGAAAGAACACGTTTTATGCAACAGAGAGAGAAGGCGTGATAAGGCATTATTTTCGTATGTAAGTTACTATTATCTATTCTGTGGTAAGTACGATATCGTAGCAAAATGTCGAAGCCCAGGTATTGTTAATACCTTTACGCGTCGCCCTGCCGGGTTGTATCGATTGGCGCTGGCACGTGACGGCCCTGCTAACGGCCGGTCGGGCCGTCAGAGCACGCGCTACTTTATTTTCGCTTCAACATTCAAACATACTGACACGTTTATACAACATTATATTACCCTAAATCGCGTAAATATGCACTATCTAACAACAGAAGCGCTTCCAAGTGACACTTGCTTACGTCACGATAAAGCTGCCTTTTTGAATGTCACAGGTTCGAATCCCTCTAAGCGCAAATTTGTGTGATGAGCACGCGAATGTTAGTAACCAAGTCATCAAAGAAAAAAAAGTGTGTGTGTGTCAGCTCCGACGCACGACAAGAGTTTACTCCTTACAAACGAATATAAAATAAACCAGTACCCATCATACCATGCTGTCATTTTTCATTTTGACATTTGACAGTAAATAATAAAGTTTCATATTAATGAATATAAACATGTCACTCATTGAATACAATAAATTGACACTTCGGGTCCCGTTTCTTCCGATTGAGCTCCGAGTTTTACCGATGAAAACATATTATTCACTATATCTTTATGCAATGCGAAGCGACCGATGCATCTTCGGCTAACACCGTGTGACTTCGTATGACTCCGTACCTTGTGAAAGTGTGACATCGTAGTTTGATTTTACTCCCCATAATTTTTCATACTCCGAGCTTTTAAATGAAAGTCGATTCTTAAGGAGTAAACTTCAAAAAGTTTGGGTCTAGATCAATGAGTGTCTGTACGAGCCATAATTCACGTAAATACATTGCGTTTCTTTCTATAAGATACTCGCGCTGACGTGCGCAACCTATTATCCCGACTTTTTACAATTCGCTTCATTAAATACGCTCATCAAAACCTAAGGCGTGATTGTGACAGTATATTTGACAGTTTCCTAATTTCGGGAACATTTGACATCTCTGCAACCTGCATCTTGACAGTACAGTCATCACAGACCGTACAGTGTCAGTGGATGCCAACAATTAATAAAACAATGAATGATTTTGGAATATTGGCTCTGGTTTTCTTTTAAACAAAAGTGCTTTCTCTACGTTACAAAAATAGTTACACCAAAATCATGAGCCAATTCAGTACTTTCATGAATATATCCGTAAACTGTGTACTTGAAACTAGAGAAATCCGCAAAGATACCAATGGCAACAATAAAATGTATTATTATCATGTAATGACCTGTGACGTAAGCACGTATCACCCACGTGACCGCAGCATCGGAGATCGGACGCAGTACCGCGCCGTGGTGAAGATGTAACAGCCTCCGCACATCGCATCGATCGGCTCGGACGTGCCGCACGTAGCAACGAAGCCGGTGGCGCCATTCCTTGATATTATATAGCTTTGTATTTTGCCTTTGCCAAAACTTTGAGTAATTATGTATACTAGAGAGGTCGCAACATGATTTTTTGTAAAACCTGTTGAGGCCAAATGGCACAAACGCCTATAAGAAAACGATCACCGCCGGACGCGGCGCGCATGCCCGCTCCGTCATCAAGTGCTCGCTGTCATTTGTTTGAGATGTCTGTTCTAGTGTAACGTAATACTGCAATGGTTTTTTTGTGCAGTGGTAGTTGAATAACCTCCACTTACTCTGCTCGTAGAACAGATGGCCGATGGGTCGAAGAGTTCTTGAGTGGCGACCACTTACCGGAAGGCGCAGCGTAAGCAGACCACCCACACGGTGGACTGACAACCTGGTGTAGATTGCGGGACTGGATGCGAGCAGTACATAATCGGTGTTTTTTTTAAATCTAATTTAAAGAGCTTCGTCGCCAATATGGACAATGATTAGCGATTATCTCAAAAACTACAGCTCCGATTAGGATTAATATTTCACAAATGTAATCTCCTACTTTAGTGATGGTTATATTGTATAATACACTGGCACTTTCAAGCGAAATTGCTTGCATTGGACTCGGAATGCAAAGCGAAGTCGTCTATGAAGTCCGATTATTAAGCTTTACAAGTTTTTTTAGAATATGGAATCTTAATTTTTTTGATGCGTTTTACCCTAGCATCACCTGATGGACAGCGAACAGGTCTTGGATAGAACACACCTATTCACTTTTACCTTGAAAACACCAAGATTTTATGATTCAGCAATGCGGTGTGCGAAAACGTTTTTGGTTCACACCGCTAAAGTGTGAACCAAAAACGATTTCGCACACCGCTTCGTACGGCTAAGTCTTAACTCAATACAAAAGATCATTGATTGAATGATTTAATTCATGACATTAAATACTGGTGTCATAGTGAGACTACTTAGATCCTTGTTACAAAGTAATAAGGCAAAGATGTCTTCAGGAAGGCTCCTGCAGGCAGTATCGATTGGCGCGTCTACGTGACCTCCATACTGACGCTGGGGCATGATTACCCGAAAAGCGCTCCAAGTGTTTTCAACCATCTTGCCCTTATTTTTACTCGATTGTGTAAGTAAAGAGTGTATCACGCGTCTATGTGCGCGTCTAGAATCCGTTGGCTGGCTGGATTTTGTGTAAAGTCGATTCATACTTACTTGTTTTATTTGGTAAACAAGTTTATAATCTCAAAATGTATTTTTTTGGATGATACCGCTATTTTATCCTAAGTAAAGCAATCCTAGGTGAAAAATTAATAAAGTGATGTCTACAATATTATCTCCGGTTGCTTTATTTACGAAGAAACAACTGTTTTAGCCAAACAAAATGAATTTTGAGGTTAGAAACTTGTTTACCAAATAAAACAAATAAGGATGAATGGATATAAGTAAAATCTCTCCTTAGCAATTAGCATGCTGCCCTGCTAAGCCGAAAAGCGATATCTCAATCAGAGAAAGTTTGAGGAAATCGACCTTTTGTAAATTGTCATAAAGTCGATTACTCAAAACTTCACCTGGCATCCTTCACCGCTTCAATGAAGCGAATTCTAAAAAGTAGTGGCCTTGAATTCCCGGTCATTATAAAGTATATGTTTTAAACCAATGATAAACAATGATTTTTAATATCGACGAAAACAACCTGCGTTTTTTTTATAGCTATAGACATACAAACTCGCGTCTAGCCCACCTGATGGAAAGTGGTCACGTTGCCGGTCATATTTAAATGCACCATTTTTGAGAAACCCCATATTGCAGCGCAGATATCATCTGAAAATGAAAGTTGTCTTCATTGTAGGACTATGGAGTATGGTGTACACATTAGTGAAGATTAAAAGGTCGCACATAATCTGCCCATTAGAGAATACAATAGCAAAATACACAAAATATTAAGATTACTATTAATTAATAAATATGTCATCAGAATTAAACTGAAATAAATTGTGAAAGTGGTTTTGCCAAATATAGATTAAGTATTACTCAAATAGTCCCTTAAATTGCAAAATTAATAGTTGCAGTAATGGTATTCAATAAAAATACTTCACCCAATAATCCTTACATACAATACAATACAAATACACTTTATAGAACGCCACATAGCACATATTGGAAAAAGACAAAGAAATAAGTTACAAGGTAGACAAAAGGCGTTCTTATCGCTAAGTAGCGATCTCTTCCAGACAACCTTTGAAAGAGGAGATAGCACAAATAGTCTTACAAACACTTTCACTTGTGTTAATGAAACGTTTTTATTTAATGCAGCATTAAATACAGGTGATAAAAGTCCAGCCATAAGTTCCAGAGCCTACCCTTATCGATTGCGAGACGTGACGCCCATACTAACCGAGAAGCCTTCGCGCCTCCGTACAACTTACTGTAAAATATGCTCACGGATGTTTTGCTGCGCTGGGTGGTCAGAGACAATAATATGCGCCTGATACGCTCTTTCAATAAAGCTTAGTCACGTGGGCGACTAAGCTACGTCACTTCGCGCGATTTCGTATAATATTAAAATTCATCATAGCCCATTGAAATATATAGTAAGGAACTGCTCAAAGCAATTCTCGCGATGCTTACTTTTGAGGTGTCAGAACGCGAATCTGACACCATCGCACGTTCAGTCGCATCGCAACCACCGGTCCTTGACAGCCGTGTTAGTGACACTATTATAATTAAGTATCCAGTACAATTCCACGACCTCTGAGATCTCACCACCGAAACGATCCCACCGTCCACAATGATATGATAGCGTGTGAATCAAGCAATATTAGACTTTTGTGTGTATGTCGTAAGAACCAGGACATCAGCAGTAGGGTGTGGTTAAGCCCTGGCGCTGGCGTTTGACAACCTTCTATGAGACTTGTTACACGAAATTGTACTGATATATCCTTCTTTTGAGATCTTTGTCATAGCCTATTCCGGGTGTAAATATCGTATCAATAAATAATGACAATCGGTTTTTCATGGTTAGATACGTTTATTTAAAAATCAAACTACTAAAATAATAATCATTTATCTACACCCATATCATAAAACCTCCATTGGTTAATCAAAAACCGTAGGAAATGACCACCATTTTGACAACCAATTAGGAAAAACCAGTGCTGCGATAAAGAAATAACATGACTTCTTTATCGTTTTTAGTAAAGAAATGAGATTAAATTTGGAACAGCTGTCAAAACTCAAGTGGGTCTTTATTCTAGTATCCATAGATAATAAAACAGTTATTGATACGAAACGTCAATTCAGTATGTTTTTTTAATATAAACTGCACAATATTTGATCGCGAGTGACGTGAGAATAGAGACTAAATCATAGACAACTATGATTTAAAAAAAAAATGGTCTTGACGGACGGCCGCCATTATGTTGACGTTTTGCTGAACGAAAGTAGAATTTTGTTGAATTGAATAGAAAAAGTTGTTTGTAATTTACATTTTAGTTGAAAATATGAATAGTAAGTAGTCTTCTCGGAGTGTGTGTGATGTGAAAATGCGCCGGATATCGGAAGTATGCAGCCACGATTGCAACAAATAACTTGTTGCCAGAAAATATTGTTTCTGAACCCATCATGGAGGATTTATAATATGTGTGTAGATAAAGTTATGTATGCAACTCTGGATAATTTGGCCTTAAAACACACGTGCGATCTTATTATGAAACTCGCCTATCGGCTCGTTTCATGAAAACCGCACTAGTGTTTTAAGGCCTATCATTATGCAACCGTTGCATAATATATATTCATTTATTTCAGACCCAAATTCCATAATGTGTTAATCATAATGTGACTTAAAAACTATGTTAGTATTACATTAAATATTAATTATTAAATTAAATTAAATTAAATTAAATTGAATTGAATTTATAATAATAAACATAAACTACTATTTTTATCATGATGCCAATCTTAATACATCCGCGCAGGTACTACTTAGCAAGCCTCAACGTAATATGTATCGGGTTCGTAACATCTGTTAGGGTTGAACGGATTTACTTTTTCGGATTAAACTTTAACAAACTGTAACTTTTAAACAGTTACAAATAATTATTTATTGCTAACACTAGGAATACGTCGGTGAATAGGTCTATACATTTTCTGAATATTGATTAAAGATCTTAAAGTCAAATAATCGCCGAAATTTGTTGTGTATGAGAATACTGAAGCAACAATCAAACTGAATTCATTGATTATAATGAAAAATTATAGACCTAGATTTTGTTCTGACTGACACTCTATCAAAAATTGGTCAAAATCGGTTAACATTTAAGGGGTGGAAATCGTTATCGCCTTTTGTGTGAAAAGCCGTAGGTTCACACTTCTCTTAAGAAACGCTACTGCTCTACCAGTTGGAGAGTTGTTAGTACGTGTTCTGAACCCGAAGGCCGCGAACAACTGGTGACGGCGATGCTCCCCTGCTCACTCAAATACTGCTGCGAGCCAAACAGATGAGGCTCTAATGATGATAATAATACTTACTTGCAGAAAAATATAGTACTAAGCTTACAGAATCTTTGACGTCGCGGTTAGCCTAGTTAGTTGGTAGTGACCCTGCCTCCGAAGCTAGCGTCCCGGATTCGATCCCCGGTAAGGGCAAATACTTGTGTGATGAGCACGAATGCTTGTTCCTGAGTCTTGGATGTTTCCTATGTATTTAAGTTTTTATTTATCTATATAAGTATGTATATTGTCGTCTAGTACCCATAACACAAGCCGTTAGAGCTTACTTTGGGACTAGATCGATTTGTGTAAAGATTGTCCCATGATTTATTATTATTATTATCTTACATTTCCACCATTTCTACGGATATTTACTGGGAACAGGCCTCTCATATTGTGGGCAATAGTCCACACGCGGGCCCAGTTTCCTCACGTGTTTCCCATCACTGAAATGCTCGTCTTAAATATGAGATCCAAAAGCCTCAGAGGTGCGGGGGTTTGAACCTATGACCCTCTGCACGAGCGCGTTACACCACTAGGCTGCTACTGCAAATGATTTTTACGTTCGGGTACCTATTATATATCGGTCAAGAACGCTGGCTTAACGTCATTCAATCGGTTCCCTATACAAGCGAGCTCGAGCTAGCATTTTGGACTTCAAGGTTTAAAAAAATAGTAGTTTGCGGCAGATGGGAGGAAACTGTTAAGGGCGAGGGCAACACACTGAATCCCGACTGTAGCGAAGGATGTAACTGAGGCATACATATTTTGATTTAACACTGCTGTTTAATTATCTGATGAGAAACCATCTAATTAAACTTTTGAACCCCACAGTCGGCTAGCGACAGCGGATTTTCTTGTCACCGAAAAAACCAGCACGGAACGAAATGTGACTTTGCTCCTGCTACAAATATATTAGCTGCTACACATATAATAGTAGCAGTGAAAAATATACTTAAGTATTCCTTTAAAAAGGCCTTTAAGAAATGAATTCGAGACAAACTGTTTATAGCAGTTAAGCGTGGACTTAGTCATTCGGTATGGACGGCACGTCTCCTCGATCGATACGCCGGGTGCCGAGCTAAGTGTTATACTAATCCTGATCAACAACAATAAAGATTATTCTATATTTTTTACTGACATAATAATTTTCAGAAACCAAAAATAACGCATAGCCTCTATTCGACATTGCCTAAGCAATGGTTTAACAATGCCACCATCTTTGCTGTAAATAAGTTAATAAGAGCCACCATATCGCAGCAAACTAATTTGCGCAGCAAAATATTTTGCGATATCGTATAGGCAATGTCGCATACGCACCCTGGGCCTCTATTCGACATTACCTAAACAATATCGCGGATCCTTTTTCTACGATGCGGCCATCTTTGCTGTCGAGTTAATAAGAGCTTCAACAACACACAACACAACAACACAGAGAATTCAGCAAAATAAGATTCCGCAGTCCTGAATCTGTTCTCAGAACTCCAGACCCCGACACATCCCCTTAATTTCAATAAGGAAATATTTACATCAAGTTATTGACAGTGTTAAAAACACGTAAATATTTACAATTAATATCGTATAAATAAACTGAAACCACGAACGAAATCTCGTATCAAGATCCACAGATTTAAGAAAAAGGTTATGAGCCGAGGAAGCGGACAGACGGACGGACGGACGGACGGCCGCAAGAAATCATTATTGCAGTGGAATCCATACAAATAATTGGCCCGTAAACATGTCAGGGCGGCGTCTCTGCCATGTGTATTAAGGGCAGGGTTGCCACTCCTCGGAAAAATATAATATTTTATTATAGTTGTTTATCCAAACCTTGGACACTAACCTTTAACATAGCTCTAGCTAGTTCTTTGGATTCACTATGCTATAGGGAAAACTATTCGAATATTTTAAAAGTAAATTATATACATATACGAAAACTCAGGCTCATAACATACAGTTTACTCCAGGCAGGATTCAAACATCGTCGAATTTCATCAAAATTGTTTCAGTAGTTTTACAGTGAAAATAGAACACACGGATAGGTAGACTCACTTACGATTACTTATGATTTGACTGACAGAACGACTCAATGAAAGCGTAACCGAACACGCATTCATAGAGTCATTATGTCAGTCAAATCATCTGTCTACGTATCAGTGTGTTCCATTTTCACTGTAAAACTGCTGGAACAATTGTGATGAAATTCAACTGAGAAGCTTTTAACATAGTATTAACACCCAAGGTAAAAATATAATTAAACAAAAATCCCGTAAAATTGCACAGTTCCCAGGGGAGTAATAAATAATACTTTCACATCAAGCAAATCAATCAAATACCTATAAATGTTCACAAAACTCTTTGATTTGCGCAGGTTTGTGTTCTTAGGCCATGATTTAGATGCAATATTGTAAAATGTGAAAAAAGCCTTAATCGAATAAACAATTTTCGCAAAAAAGTAACCAGTTAGCCATATTTCATAAATACAAATATCAGTAACATTCAAACGGCAAAAAAGTTGCTGAGAAATTAAAACCGATTGCAAGAATCTGGTTTAGTGAGATGCTTATCAGTTTACAAGCTACTATAAACATAAACGTGCTAGACTAAAAACTTGATGCCTAACCACATTTACTGATACTGATTTGTAGTGGTGACAAAACCTGACATAGGTACTTACTTGATTGATATCAATTCAATTATTGCCTTGGCTATATTCACAAACAGCATAAAATCATACTCAACCAAATTAAACGTAGGTAATAGTAGTTTATGCAACGGTTGCATAATGATAGGCCTTAAAACACTAGTGCGGTTTTATGAAACGAGCTTTTAGCGAGTTTCATAGTAAGATCGCACGTGTGTTTTAAGGCCAAATTATGCAGAGTTGCATACATAACTTTAACTACACGCATATTATAAATCCTCCATGATGGGTTCAGAAACAATATTTTCTGGCAACAAGTTATTTGTTGCAATCGTGGCTGCATATTTCCGATATCCGGCGCATTTTCACATCACACACACTCCGAGAAGACTACTATTCATATTTTCAACTAAAATGTAAATTACAAACAACTTTTTCTATTCAATTCAACAACAATTCTACTTTCGTTCAGCAAAATACCAACATAATGGCGGCAATTCGATCCTCCGTCAAGACCATTTTTTTTTTAAATCATAGACATACGAATGAAGTCTCTATTCTCATGTCACTCGAGATCAAATGTTGTGCAGTTTATATTAAAAAAACATACTGGATTGACGTTTCGTATCAATAACTGTTTTAATATCTATGAATACTAGAATAGAGACCCACTTGAGTTTTGACAGCTGTTCCAAATTTAATCTCATTTCTATAATAAAAACGATACGGGAATAACATTGCAGCACTGGTTTTTTCTAATTGGTTGTCAAAATGGTGGTCATTTCCTACGGTTATTGATTACACTATGGAGGTTTTATGATATGGGTGTAGATAAATATATTTTTATAAATATTAACAAAAATTGGCCAAGTGCGAGTCGGACTCGCGCACGAAGGGTTCCGTATCATTAACTATAAAAACAGCATAAAAAACACGTTTTTTATATGGGAGCCCCCCTTAATATTTGTTTTATTTTAATATAATTATTTATTTCTAGTCTGTTCGGCGAGAGTTGATAAAACAAGTTAAAAGTCAGAGCTTCTTAACTCATTACAAATAGTGGCCCGCTAATTAGTTTTACGGATGATAATAAAATATTAAAGGGAAAAAATATTTTTTTTCCATAGAATATTATTATTGAATAGCCTAACTGTATAAACAGAAAGCAACACGCGAACAGAACACTCCTACGACACACTCGAAGCCAATGACATATTATATGTAGAAAGACACAAGACACGTCATATCCATACTCAACGCGTTTTAATCATGTGTCATAGATATTTTTTTTCTTTTTCGTTTCTTTGGCCGAAGCCAGTGCAGATTATTGAATTTATGTGACATTTGACGCGCACATGTAAGACATTAATTTGCAATATGGCGATTGTGTATATGAACAAAACAAATATATTTTTTTCGCCGCCGTCACCCGGCGCGACACCGCAGTTGACGCCATCTGCGTCCCTCGTACCATGAAATTCAGTGCGCGCGGCGATAAGCGACGCCCGTCATACAGTTTGCGATAGTTAAGCGACAGTTTCTATTTCGAAACGATATCATAATATTTATCAACTCTCGCCGAACAGACTGTAAAGTGAATATATAACTAAATATTCTGTGAATATTTTAAGCGTCTACCTGTTGCCATTATCAATCTCGAGCAAAAAAATCACGTTTGCTGTAAGGGAGCCACCTTAAATATTTATTTTATTTCTTTTTTTTAGTATTTGTTGTTATAGCGGCAACAAAAATACATCTGTGAAAACTTCAACTGTCTAACTATCACGGTTCATGTGATACAGCCTGGTGACAGACGGAAAGACAGACAGATGGACGGACGGACAGCGAAGTCTTAGTAATAGGGTCCCGTTTAAGCCTTTGGGTACGGATCCTAATTACGAAACCTGATACGCAAAAGATCTAAAGTAACTGACATAGCCCAAAGAATTCCTAAACTTAAGTGGCAGTGGGCGAGGCAAATTGCTCATAGGAACAGATGGCTAATGGGGCCGAAGAGTTCTTGAGTGGTGACCACGTCCTGGACGGCGCAGCGTGGACAGAACACCCACACGATGGACTGACTACGTGGTGAACATTGCAGGAATCCAGCGGAGTCCTGCAACACAAAATTGATCATTGTGGCGATCATTGCGGGAGGCCTATGTCCAGCATTGGACGTCTTTTGACTTGACTGAAATGATGATACGAAACCTGCGTTTCCTGCGGCGCTCCTTCTCAGCAGATGTCACTCTTCGAAGCGCTGGTAGATTCAGACATGTGCTTTTGCTTCAAATTTTTATTTTTCTTTTGGTTGTGCAAGGAGTTGCCTTTACTCACCCGTGTTGTTTTTTTTTAAATTGAAATTGGAGCATGTCTACTGATATAGACAATATCACTTTCCCGATCAATTTATTACTAAAATTAAATCCATTTTAACTAACACTTTTTTTATTAAATCTGTCATGTTCGTTCGTCGCAAGCCCTGCGCGCGCGCCGAATCCGTCAACGTCGTATCACTAGAGCGGCGCGCGTTTTTCGCCGCCCGCGCCATTGTGCCCAAGCGCACGACATATTTAAAACTGAACCCATCAATATAGTGTATTGAGTGTCAAAGGTATAAAGTTTTTGAGCGCAAAAGTCAAGGGCTTTTCAATTTAGGCTTGTTTTTTTTTAGGCTTGAATTTAGGAATTATTAATAATAATAATAATAATAATAAATCAGGGGACAATCTTTACACAAATCGATCTAGTCCCAAAGTAAGCTATAAAGGCTTGTGTTATGAGTACTAGACGACGATATAAATACTTATATGGAGAAATAAATACTTAAATACATAGGAAACATCCAAGACTCAGGAACAAACATTCGTGCTCATCACACAAATATTTGCCCTTACCGGGGATCGAACCCGGGACGCTTGCGTCGGAGGCAGGGTCACTACCAACTAGGCTATCCGCGTCGACAAAACAAAAAATTCAAATATAATAAATAAATAATATAATGTATTAAAAAATAACATTCTATAATGTTATTTTTTAATTCCCGTAAAAACAAAAATACAACTACAGTCGATTCATCCATACTTGTCTTATTTGGTAAACAAGTTTCTAACCTCAAAATGTGCAATTTGTGGGTGAAACTGCTATTTTATCCTAAATCAAACAATCCTAGGCTAAAAATTGACAAAGTGACGTCTAAAATATAGTCTCCGGTTGCTTTATTATTTAACAAAGGTGCATTTTGAGGTTAGAAACTTGTTTACCAAATAAGACAAGTACTTATGGATGAATCGACTGTAGGTAGGTACATATTCGATTTCGCTGACTCGAGCCTAGCCTCTTAAATTCTGATGAGGGACGATGATTAAGAGGAACCTGGTAGGATATCTGCCTGGATCAGGGCTGCCAGATGGCCGCAAAATCGGAATTTAGTGTATCTTTCCGTGTCCTGGAATTACACGTTACTGACCCGGATTTTCGATTTTTTTTGTACTTTTTTTTCGGCGGACGCTGCGGTGCTGTGCGGGCGCCTGAAAGGGTGACCGTGCGCCTGCGCGCTTTGTTTGATTGGTGTAAGGTACTCGCTACTCGGTACGGTAGGGTATGTGTTGATTTTCAACAAAGTTTAGTTAAGTAAACAAAACATGTTATGATTTTTTACCTATACCTATTGATTTTAATAATTTAATTATTTAATAATCCTCACACGGTTTTCTTTGTCATCCCTTGTCCCGGAAATCCAGATATTTCAACTGGCAACCCTAGTCTGGACGCAACCATGTCGTCTTCCAAACTATAAATCTGGGAAAACTGAGAATCATGGCGACCTTAGCTACCCAAAGGTCACCTACAGTACCTACCTATGTTATATTTTAAGTATAGGCTTTACTTAAAGCTCATTCCGTAATATTTTTTTGCTACTTTAAAAAAATATCCTCCTCTGCTGCACTGGGAGTGAAGAAATAGCATAGAATGCGTGCAGATGCTTATCATCCTGGCATGTCGTAAAAGTCGACTAAGGGACGGGTCCTCTCCAACATGGTGGACTATCTGTATGGGCGATGGGCTGATCACCTGTCACCATAAGGTTCATCATACCATCTTAGGACTAATTAATCGAACGTGGCCACAAGTAGTCTTGTGGCTCTGCCCACCCCATTAGGGATTTTGGGCGTGATGTGTGAAATATTGTGCTCTAATAGAAGAATTAATTATATAACACGATAATTGTCGGAAATTAAATTGACTGTATTTTGGAAAATAATAATTACCAAGGTCTCTTTATGTCTAACTATCTACGTCAATGGATCCAGTAAAAAGATATATTGGAATGTTTTCTTGTTATGATACATGCCAAGTTTCAGTTAAATTTTTGCACAATTAAACGGTCCATTGTTACAAATTACGATAATCGATCAGTTGCAACAATCGATGCCAAGCGGAAGTGGATTCACTTTTTTCCGTTGATTCAAACGCGTGCTTATGCGGTTTTTAGGGTTCCGCACCCAAAGGGTAAAATGGGACCCTATTACTAAGACTCCGCTGTCCGTCCGTCCGTCTGTTTGTCGGTCTGTCTGTCTGTCCGTCTGTGACCAGGCTGTATCTCATGAACCGTTGAAAAACACAGTTGAAATTTTCACAGATGATGTTGATGCAACAAATACTAAAAAAACCGGACAAGTGCGAGTTAAACTCGCGTGGAGAGGGTTCCGTTCCGTACATGATTATCTGAAATTTACTAGGTTATCTTAAATACCATAGACTTCTTATAGGTTTTCCTGTAATCTATAGGCAAAGATCTATTTGTTGTATTTTTTTAAAAATTTTAGTCCCAGTAGTTTCGGAAATAAGGGGGGGTCAATTTTCGCCTATTTTCCTGAATAACTTCTAAACTATTTTACTTAAAAATCAAAAGAAAATATATTTAAGATCCTCACAATAAGCCCTTTCATTTGATATGTCACACGATGTAGGTGGCATAACTTTTATAAAAAAAAAACTAGTTTACACCCAAAAAGTGGCCCCTATGTTTAAAATTCATATATTTACGTCAGGCGTCCGTGTTGCGGTCACCAACTTACATATGAATACCAAATTTCAACTCAATCGGTCCAGTAGTTTCGGAGCAAATTGGCTGTGACAGACGGACAGACAGACAGACAGACAGACAGACACACGAGTGATCCTATAAGGGTTCCTTTTTTTGCTTTTGAGGTACAAAACCCTAAAAACAGAATAAAATAAATATTTGAGGGATTTTTTGCTCGTTGTTGCTCGATATTGAACGGTAACATATAGACGCTTGAAATATTCACTGAATATTTAGTTATCTATTCACTTTAAAAATAAATAATTAAATTAAAATAAAACAAATATTTAAGGGGGGATCCCATACAACAGACATGATTTTTTTGCCGTTTTTATAGAAAAATGGTACGGAACCCTTCGTGCACGAGTCCGACTCGCCCTTAGCCGGTTTGTTTAACTGGATCGCCGGGTGAACCGTAACTTATGGGGAACGATGGATAGGAAAATGGCTTTCCATTTGCTAAGGTGTTTTCATTTTCACATGACTTTGCATTTGCTGATTACGGAATTATCAATGAACAGGTAAAGATGTGGTCCCAAAAGTACCTTCTTGATGTCTCGTTTGTTGTACAGAAGTATATTTGGGTTGCTTATGATTATAATGGCTTGTAAAATACGTGTAAACAGGTAACAACTTGTTTCTTATTTGCTGAGGCGTACCACGACGTGTTTTATTTTTATTCACTCTCCAAATCAATCGATCGACCAGCGATCAATACATCGATCGTTAGTTCGGCATCCGGCCGACAGGTGGCGCCATTGTCGAGGGTAATTATAACGTAATTAATGTACGGTTTCATTAAACGACTCACAGCCATCAGATAACTCTTATTGATGCACCAATTAATGTAATTAAACGGACCGATCGGTCGATACGCGGCTTAATGTTGAAAACGCTGAAGTTAGAAAAAACTTTAAGTATTTATAGGCAGTTGTGTCAAAATTCTGTACTACAAATAGCACTGGTACGTGCATAATGTGCATTTATTACACTCGTTTCATTAAAAGCAGACACATCCACATCACGTAAAGTCCAAGGCAAATTTTGAATGCTCAATTTGGAATCTTGTTACGTTAAAATAAAATCGCTTGTCCTAAATTTAGGTCAATAGTACTAGAGAACCCGCCACAGCTTCACCCGCGGTATTTTCCATATAAACTTTGCCCCTTATGGGATGGAATTTCAAAACTACCCCAAAATCAATTCACTAAATTTTGACCCCTACAGGGGTTGATTTTTGAAAATGCTTTTGCAGTGCGCCTTTGTTTTTATTCAGAAGCCTAAATTCTAATTTTCATGTTAATAAGCTAAAAAATGACGTATTTCCATACAAATTGTCAACTCCATTTTGATTGATTGATCATTGTGATTGATTTTCGTAAAATCCTTTCTTAGCGGGCGCCTACATTACCTAAATAATACCTGTACCAAATTTCAGACTTCTAGCTCCAGTAGTTTTGGCTGTGCGTTGATATTTCACCCGATCAGTCAGTCAGTCAGCTTCTTCTTTTATATATATATATATATATATATATATATAGATTGAAATACTGGGAATTATGGACATTTCTACTACGATTGTTTAACCGTATCGATAAATTTTAATGCTTGTAATCGTAATCGCAAAACTCACATTAAAATTAATAAAACTTGATATTTGTTACTTTTCTCAGTTTAGTTAAAATGGGAAATGTGGTCACTATTATACGTTAAAATGATTAACTATATGATGGTTATATTTTATAAAACTTAGTTAAGTGTCTTAAATTTTAATAAAATACTTAAGGACGCACGATACGGGCTTAAAGTTGATTCTGAACATCCAACAAAAACATTACTAACATCGACCGCCGAACACTCCAATAAAGAACGAAATGAAATCTCAAATAACCACACCGTTTAAGGTGACATAGCTTGCCTTATCTCTCGAATCTCAAGATAAGAGTATTAAATCAAAGGTCCGCGCTTTTTCCAGGTCTATTCGTATTCATTAATGCTTCAAATAAAGCGGAAAAAGTGCTAGCGAGTGGGGGGTTGACATAAACCGTGTGCCCACAAAAAGCGGAATTCCTCCGCTTACCATAAGCCTGTAAAAAGCGGACGATTGACGCTGATTTTCTGTATTACTGGACAGCGGCCTTAGGAGCAAGGACCTTTAGGAGCTGCGGGTTATTAACTAGTGCCAGATTTTAAATTAATAGCCCGTAAATTGTGTCGTCTATGTAGTCTGTCTGTTAGGTTTTCACGGCTAAGCCGCTGAACGGATTTTGATGAAATTACATTCCACAATAGAGAGTTGGGAGCTCGGATTTGAAACTGCGACCCACGACCCACTGCACATGTCCTGGGTTCAGTATGTAATCTTTAAAAAATATTTAACCAGTATCCTAACTTAACTTCTGAAGTTAACGTGGCGTGTAATCCTACCGCTCATTACTAGAGGCATTAAGACCACGTTTTATGAAAATTAACCAAATAAACTTTAGGTACGCTCGGCCGTCGGACAGCTCGGAGCTGTGAATCGCAGTAGGTTGCCGCTAGCTCGCTCGCTGGCCGATTCGCGCGTCATCAAGTAGCCTAGATGTTTGGTGTTGTTGAGTGACGCGGATAGAAAACTGACAACCCTAGCGCACACGAAAGAGCACGTTTTATGCGACGGAGGGAGAAGGCATGATTAGGCATATTTTCGTACCTAAACACCGGTTTTTTTTGACAGTGATTCTTCTGTACGTACGTACGTAAATGGCACTGAACAAGAGTAACTAGACTATTCTTAAATCTATTTGAAAAAGATTCGTTACACAGCCAGGCGTACCTACCTAACTTTGAAGTTTTTGGGTAATTTTGAATGCCTATTTTGTCTGACTTATCCTTGTGTCAGTTGCTATGCTAGGGACTCCGGAAGTTACATAAAAATATACATTCAATGTTACTCTGGTCACTCAAAGAAACTGGTTGAATTTACTTGGTAATTAGGTAGTTACCAGATATTTCGAGGCAGGTAAATAAATTGAAATTATATATGCCTAAAATGGACATAAGTGCCACGTAAAATTGTCCATGTAAGTTAATGATTAAGGGCAAGGAAGCCACTTGCAACATTGTAATCACTACCCTTGTGAAAAACAATACTTAACGCAAATACAGCCTATAGTTGCATGAACAAACAGCTTATCCTTGCATATTTTTTCAGCTACTTGTGGTTGACTCAAGTGTTCCATTCACCACGGAAACACAAATATGCGCATGCGCATTTCAAAATAAACGCTCTACATCGTGTCCAAATCTCAATGGCATCGCAATTACCAACGAAATCGAATGAACAATCGCTCGGCTCCACAAAGCGCTCGCGAATGCAAAAAAACTACGCAATTATTTGACTCAAACAGCAATTTCGTGTCATTGTTCTTGAGAAATCCCAATTATATACAATTACTTATATGACATTGTGTTCCAATGGATGCCGGGATCGATAGTGGATCGATGCGTCGGATGTTTCGCGCGTTTGGACTTAGAGGAAAAAGTCCGACAATGAACAGAAAAGGCTCGCCAAATAATGTTCCAGTTTATGCATTCTTATAAAGGTGTGAAGTATGTTGTAGATCCAGGAGTAGGTTCTTTTTAAGAGTATGCTCGCTTGCAAGAATGTTGTTCGTATGGATTGATATACGGTTATTAATATTCAACGCATTGCTAATTTCTATGGTGAAGAAATGTGATCGCGTTGCTGACATTCCTTCGAGTATAAATTGTTGTAAATATTTCTTGTTATGTTAGCGGGGACGACGGCTACTAGCTAGGGTTAATTTTCTCCTGTAAAACCCTAGAATATTCCGAAATAAACTATCGCTTTTTTTCTATTATTCATAAATTACGACAGGAAATCTCCACACAATGCGATCAGATGTGTGGTGTGTGAAGTCCTTAATGCGCACCGATAAGGTCGATTGCATATATGTACCTATATATAATTTTGTAGTAAACAATTTAGTAAGAGAGCCGGCATAAACGCGTATTTCGTCGTTCCTCTAGTCTAGACGTCACCTTAGAACATCAGGTGCATCACCTTTTTTTGATTAGACATACTGAACGCCTGACAGTCACAGTATTAACATTATTATTAAAAGCCCGGCACATTGCGGGCGTGGCAGCAGCGCGCGCGATCTATCCTGCTCACACAACTGCAATGATATAATCAACGTATGAGTTGAAAAGATGACGCTGAGTTTCCGGCGCTTCTGAGTAAGGATGGTCCTGTCAAAACCGCTGGTAAATGCAACCTATTTTAATATATTCACGTGACGAATAAAAGATTCCACAGGTGGCTAATTAGCTGAAAAACCTTTTATTTTTATTTTGCATAACTACATAATGGCGTCGGTCGCGTGAGTTGCGACGCCATTATGTTGTATTGCATTGGTGTGATCGAGATAGACCGCGCGCGCTCCTGCCGCGCCCGCTATGTGACCGTAACCTAATTCCTGCCTGAAATTCTTAAGTTTCATTGGGAAACGGATTATTGCTCGTCCTTTCTTGCCAGGCGTTTGTATAAATTAAACTAAATTTCTGACAATAAGGGCTCTAGGACCAAGCATGGATCCACCGTTGTGGGTACGATGGGCACCCCCAACCCTAGTACGCTTGTGACGTCCTTTGTAGGAATGTACTATATCGATCATGAGTGAGTTCATACTCCGGTCCGCGCCTGTCCATGGCAGCTAGGAGGGGAGGGGGGGAGGCATTGAGGGGCCATGCCCTACCATAAAAGACCAATGCCTCACCTTAATAAATACCATTAAGTAAGAAAATTGCAAAGAAAATTATTTGTTGATAGTATGATACTACCTTGTAACCACCGCTGGCCTACCACATTTACATTCAGCCACTGCTACTCGCGCTGCCAGAAATAATTCCCGCATACTGCTTTCGAAGGCAGTGGGTGTTTACATGCTGCTTCCTGACTCACTGCGCACCAGGCAACTAGTAGCAGCGACAGGAGCAGGAGGAGAGACCCATTTACATACTCGCGCTGCCCACTTCCATGCCCACTTCCCTGCTCACTTCGGCTGCATGGGCAACACGAGTAGCAGCGGCAGGAGCAGGAAAAGTGACCCATTTACATACTCGCGCTGCCCACTTCCCTGCTTACTTCGGCTGCATGTAAACGAGGCATTAAATTCAAAGTTAGCTATGGGCCTGAAGGGCTCTTTACGAAACTTAGAACTTGAGACTTGATTGGATAATGTTACCAACTGCTGGTTGTCATTTTAAGCCAGTTCACCGCTCATGCTGTTAGGAAATGAAACAATCATGCGTTTCGTCTTGCACTCCTGCGCCGCCTTATAAGACCTGATCGATACAAAAACCTTATTACATCGGATTTATTATAATCGCTGCAAAATACCGATAACGACTTTTATAACTGTTGTGCCGCTAATTAGGTTTGGATATTGTGTTGTGACTGAGTCGGCTTTTACGTTGTTCCATTGTTTTCGTTTTTTTATTAAAATTAACCAGGCTTAATTCTGCTGGCCTTGCATGTAAAAAAAAAAACATTTGTAATTCTCTTAGTAGGTCCCCGGCGTAGTTACAAGTATGGAAAAAAGCGTCGCACCTCATACCGCATCTCGATTGAGACCCGAAAATGTGTTCTGCGTATTCAAGGTCAAAGTTAGACTCATCCGCGAATTAAAAATATGCTAGAAAATGTACGCAGGTTTCCTCACGGTGTTTTCTGTCGTCGGCTCGTGATAAAAAACATATTTAATTCCGCCTGAGATCCGAAAATCACAGGATGCGAGCTGGATTTGTATCCGCGACGTTCTGCACGATTGGCCACGCGTTAGCGACACTCACTTATACTTGACAATCTATTATTTTTATTCTGTAGTGGGTGAGATGAGATCCGATGAGAATACGCGACCGAATATTAAGTTAACGTTTTAGTGCTCCAGAATCGAAACCATTCAGCAAGCAAATACAGATATTTTTTTCCCTCACGCCGTGCAATGCCTTTAAAAGGTACTATCCGTGAAAAAGAACAAAAAGCACGGTTCAATTAAAATATTTATCATTTTCTCACTTACGGCGCTTTGCCGTTTGGCGTTGAGTTATTTACGACGCGCAGAACGGAACCCGGAACATCTTTAAATTAAATGAGTTGTCTTGCTTACTTTTATTTTTAAGGAATGTAAATGCTTTGATTTGTTGCTGGTTTGAACTCACCAATCACAGCGGTCTAAAAACCTCCCGCAAAGGCCTTATTTGCTAGTAAAAGTTGATCTACGCTGTCTTTAGGATGTATGGTTGGGTCTACGCTATAATATTCTTCATTTTTTGCCTCATTTACATGCAGCCCAAGTGAGCAGGGAAGTGGGCATGGAAGTGGGCAGCGCGAGTATGTAAATGGGTTAGTTCTCCTGCTCCTGCCGCTGCTACTCGCGTTGCCCATGCAGCCGAAGTGAGCAGGGAAGTGGGCATGGAAGTGGGCAGCGCGAGTATGTAAATGGGTCACTTCTGCTGCTCCTGCCGCTGCTATTCGCGTTGCCCATGCAGCCGAAGTAAGCAGGGGAGTGGACGTGGAAGTGGGCAGCGCGAGTATGTAAATGGGTCACTTCTCCTGCTCCTGCCGCTGCTACTCGCGTTGCCCATACAGCTGAAGTGAGCAGGGAAGTGGGCATGGAAGTGGGCAGCGCGAGTATGTAAATGGGTCACTTCTGCTGCTCCTGCCGCTGCTACTCACGTGGCCTGGCGCGCAGTAAGTCAGGAAGCAGCATGTAAACACCCACTGCCTTCGAAAGCAGTGTGCGGGAATTATTTCTGGCAGCGCGAGCAGCAGTGGCAGTGGCTGCATGTAAATGAGGTATTTGAATAAATAGAAAGTTCTTGGGTTTGCGCGATTGATATACAATGAAATAATAGTAGTTTATGCAACGGTTGCATAATGATAGGCCTTAAAACACTAGTGCGGTTTTCATGAAACGAGCCGATAGGCGAGTTTCATAATAAGATCGCACGTGTGTTTTAAGGCCAAATTATGCAGAGTTGCATACATAACTTTATCTACACACATATTATAAATCCTCCATGATGGGTTCAGAAACAATATTTTCTGGCAACAAGTTATTTGTTGCAATCGTGGCTGCATATTTCAATATCCGGCGCATTTTCACATCACACACACTCCGAGAAGACTAGTTACTATTCATATTTTCAACTAAAATGTAAATTACAAACAACTTTTTCTATTCAATTCAAAAACAATTCTACTTTCGTTCAGCAAAACACCAACATGGCGATGCTCCGTCAAGACCATTTTTTTTAAAAATCATAGACAAACGGATGAAGTCTCTATTCTCACGTCACTCGAGATCAAATATTGTGCAGTTTATATTAAAAAAAACATACTGAATTGACGTTTCGTATCAATAACTGTTTTAATATCTATGGATACTAGAATAGAGACCCACTTGAGTTTTGACAGCTGTTCCAAATTTAATCTCATTTCTTTACTAAAAACGATAAAGAAGTCATGTTATTTCTTTATCGCAGCACTGGTTTTTCCTAATTGGTTGTCAAAATGGTGGTCATTTCCTACGGTTTTTGATTAACCAATGGAGGTTTGATGATATGGGTGTAGATAAAATAATTTCTCAGACTCGTGTGCAGTGGCATTGCCTACAAGCCGATTCCTGACGGCTTTACCAAGCTAGAAAGCTACGGCTAGCTGTCAGTTAAATCCATTTTACTCTAACTAAATGTCAGACTCGCACGTACGGTTTTCATTCTTCCGGCTTCCCTTAGGAAATATTTGACGCTTCGCCACTGCTCGTGTGTAATAATTTGAAAATATTTAGTGGCGTTTCGGTCTTTTCGGCTCCCACGTTCACGGCAAAAAGACTTATGGCGGAGTTTGTTGCGGCGTTTCTCAGCATGTCATTTTGGTTCGAAACGCTGCTAAAGATAGATTAGATAAAATGTTATGAACGATCGAAATCGTATAGGGTATCAGTGCCATATGCACTCGTTTCGTAAAAAGGCTAGTTAATTGCTGCAATTCGGGCTATCCTCAAAAGTTTACATTCAATCTTTTTGTCCCGAATAGTGATGTTATAAGTTATCTTTTTGGGGATAGCCCGAATTGCAACAATAAATTGCCTAAAACACTATCCCGTTTACGAACCCCCTAATATCTTAGGTAATAATATCTCCAACAGTTTCACTAACGACATCTAGCGATTGACGAGGCGAAGGCATCCAGATCGGTTGCTAAAAAACCTGCCCTCTACAAAGTAACCTGTCCCAGCTTTAATATACAGCACTGCCACAAACGATCATTATAATTAACCTCAAGTTAAAAATAACAATCAATATACATTAATAATTAAGATTTATTTATACACTTTTCACAGTAGCAAACAAATGTATCTTTTCTAGCAATCTATAAGGGATTCTGACACTTAATATATCAGGAATAGAGGTGTGATAGGCGTGCGGGGTGAAAGATGCATGTTATGGTAGACAAGTCGTGATTGATTAGGCGTCAGAACGACAAGACAATAGAATAAACACTGTAAGGTACATCATGCACGCACACAGCTGCAATTCTGGCTTCGATTGCAGCGCGCAGGGTTGGCACGATAGACTGTTTAGAGATTATAATACCTACATTTATAATATATCTCACGGAATTCTTACTTCTGCCGCTAATTTAATTTAATTTTAATGTTCTAACTTTAAATATAGGTATATTATTAATTAAAGCCCTACCTGGCATGTTAAATATGAATCACTTTCAGAGAGCCAAGGTGCAGGCTGCAAAACAGCACTGTGGGCGTAATGCTCTCAGTACACGCTGAGTCCTGAACCTTTTTCCATCTAGTTTTAAGAGTCCTTTTATGTTGTTTCTTATTTTGTGTTCAAAATTATGTGCTTGTGTTTATATGTGGCAATAAATATCCTTTTATTTTATTTTATTTTATAAATCTGTAGAAACGACGTGTCTGTACATTAAAGCTGTTTAGTATAAAATATTACAGAGGAGCCATAACAAATGAAATAGAATCCAAAAATTTCGTTTTTATAATTTTTATCGCGTGGTATTTTTAAGGCATTAATAGCTTTAAAAATACCATACAAATTACCATTGTTACCTTAGCATTGTAAGATATAACTTACTGATATTGTACAGTTGCGGAAAATGATCCAATAAAACCTGTTGTTTTCTCACCTTTCAAGAAGCCTTCGCTATTTATTCATCACTATTCGCTAAATATATTATGTTATATTAAAACGCATGCTTGGTTTCTAGCGCCATCTAGTTTATCTGGGTTTAATACAAGGATCCGAGGTACGATCGCCAAGGCGATTGTCCGTGTCTGTATTTGTATTTTATTCATCCATTGTACCTTTAATTCTTAGTGGCAACCATGGCTCTACGCAACTGTGTTTTTACACCGAACTGCGAATTCATCGCATACATTGTCTTAGTATGGACAAAATAAGTGAGTCGGAACTACAGGTAAGAAGCCGTCGCTCTACTTGTTCTTGGGCCTTTGAAGTTGCCTTTCACACTGAAAAATCAACCATATACTGGACCAGTTAAAACCTAAAATCATTACAAATTTAATCCGAGTCTGTTCTAAAATACGTCAAGAGGTTTAGAGTCTTATGTTGTGTAAGTAAGGTTGGTTTAAGTTTGTGATTTTATGACTTCTGATAACAACGCAATGAAGATGGTATAAAAAGTACGCGATGATCCAGAAGTAAGCAGAAACTTATTAAGCCGCTGACGAAGATGCCAATTGGCGATCGATTTCTTATTGTGAAGGATTTATTTATAGATATATCTGAGGATTGCGGGTTTAGGGAATTCGCTTTAAAGAATTTTTTATGTGATTACGCACTATGCGCCTTGGGAGTTGGACATAAGATTCACTCGTGGACAGGGCCGTAGCTAGGGGGGAGGCATTGTGGGGCAATGCCCTATCATGAAATACCAATGCCCTACCTTAAAATATACCATTAACTTGTTTGTTGATACTATGATAGTACCTTTAACCACCCCGCTGCCCTACCTTAAACCACCTCTGCCCTACCTTAAATTGAACTCTAGCTGCGGGCCTACTCGTGGACTTAAAACCTGTTAAAACTGCGTAAGATGTCAATTATATTCATGATAATCATTTCAGCCGAAAGACGTCCACTGCTGGACATATACCTCCCCAATGATGTCCACAACGACGGATTCTGTGCTGCTCGCTTCCAGCGGAGTCCCGCAATCTTCACCAGGTCTTCAGTCCACCGTGTGGGTGGTCTGCTCTTACACACGTCCGACCGCGACGCTAAAATAAATTGATGATGATCCAGTGAGCTAAGAGCTAATTGAGTGATATATATCTCACAAGTCTAAAGATATATATCTATCTTTTCTCGACCATTTGTTCTACGAGCACGTTAGCTTCGTTAGCGTTTTGTGGGCTATGTGGAGTACTCTAGATCTATATTAGTGGTGAGATGTTTTCAGAATGATGTTTGCAGAAACACCGCCTCGGGCGACACTTGTAAATTTCGAATCTATAAAAACACCTCACCGCCTAAAGCATCTGAAAATCCCCCTGCAACTTCTTTTTTTATTGAATTTGGGTTTGTTCTTGACTGAACCTTGCCCACGGAGCAAGTAGATGCAATCTACGGTGGAGCGAGCTCACCCAGCGGCCCTAACATGCAAGACAAAAGGATAAGTTCTCTCCCTGACTATCTCTTTCGTCGGCACTAGTGTGAGAGAGACGCACTTAGAGTTATGGGTTAACTTATCCTTGTGTCTTGCATGTTAGGTCCGCTGAAGAAATCTTTTCACTCTAGCTATTTTGGTCAGTGGATGAATGATGTAGGAACGCATACAGGACAAACAAAGAAACATTCATTCATACATATATTAATATGTATATATATTTTAGAAAATGAAGAGGAAAATAGAAAATTCACAAAGCTGAGACGCGTCACGGACCAGCCGTGAACAATATGAAGTCCCTCCGACGGATTAGTTTTGATTTACGACCTGCGCGGAATGTCACCATTACGGCCCGAGGGCCCATTAGAGGGCCGTGAGAACAGCGGAGCTAAGAAAATAAAGGAAGATATATAATATAGTGGCTTAATTGAATTGTGGAAATTACTACATTACACTAAAAGTGAGTCAATATCGTTTTCGAGATAATTTCGAGATGGAGAAAAGAGAGTGTTAACTTATCTTCGGGTCAACCATGCTAGGGCCGCACGGATAAAAAACCGGACAAGTGCGAGTTAAACTCGCGTGGAGAGGGTTCCGTTCCGTACATGATTATCTGAAATTTACGAGGTTACTTTAAATACCTTAGACTTCTTATAGGTTTTCCTGTAATCTATAGGTGAAGAACTATATTCTGTATTTTTTTCAAAATTTTAGTTTCGGAAATAAGGGGGGGGGAATGGTCAATTCTCGCCTATTTTCCTAAATAACTTCCAAACTGTTTTATTTACAATTCTAAAAAATATATATTTAAGATCCTCACCATAAGCCCTTTCATTTGATATGTCACACGATATAGGTAGCAAATCTTTTTTTATAATTTTCTATTTTACACCCCAAAAAGGGCCCCATGTTTAAAATTCATATATTTACGTCACGCGTCCGTGTTGCGGTCACCGACTTACATATGTATACCTAATTTCAACTCAATCGGTCCAGTAGTTTCGGAGCAAATTGGCTGTGACAGACGGACAGACAGACAGACGCACGAGTGATCCTATAAGATAAGGGTTTCGTTTTTTCCTTTTGAGGTACGGAACCTTAAAAACAAGAAATTGCGATGATAATGGTTTTATAACTATCCTTATGTCGTCTCACGAGATCGAGGCTATTGCAGGAGAAGCATGGACTACGACAGCTGGTATGGTATGGTAATGGTAAATTTTCACCTATTTTCCTAAATAACTTCAAAACCCTTTATTTTAAAATTATAAAAGAAATATATTTAAAATCCTCATAACAAGTCCTTTCATTTAATATGTCACACGCTATAGTTTGCAAAACTTGTTTTTAAATTATCTAATTTAACCCCCCAAAGCGGGGCCCCCATGTTCAAAATTCATGTTTGTCTGTTTCTACGACAGAGCTAAAATAATATATCTTGGCGCTGACGTTAAGAAATGTTACAGTGACTTTTGTCTTGAGTCTTAACTTGCGCCATCTAGCGAAACATTCAGTGTTGCGTCTTAAGGTACTCGCTTGTTTCCTGGCCCCACGGCCCGTCCAGACGTCACTGCAATCGTATTGCACTTACTACACTTTTTTAATATCCCGCAAAGACTGTCCACTGTCCCCGCCGTCCCGAGAAAAAACAATTTGTTGTTCTTAGTTGCGGTTTTTTGTTTTTGTTCTGTTTTTGCGAGTTGATAGAGATTAATCTGACATAAAACGTATCAAATGGATAGTTCTTCAATATGTTCTGTTAAAATAACTATTTAGGAATAAGGATAGTTATAATAATAAATAAATAAAAATAAAAAGCCTTTTAATTTCCCATCACACATTAAAACGATTTAAAACATTAAAAATTAATTCATATGTAAAAATTATAATAAGAATAGCAAATCATTAAAATTCATAATTAAGATTATTGCAAGTAGGTCTGTTGATAATATAATATTCGTAATTACATTTTTACGGAACAATTTGAATCTTAGAAAATAAAATGTGTATCTGCACAATGAATAATTAATTAAGGAAAAGAAAAACATTTCAATGAGGCATGATGGGAACCCCTCTAGTGGGTAAAGGCCTCCTCCAGGCTTTGCCAATTCTCTCTATCTTCAGCTTTGGTAGTCCATGCTTCTCGTGCAATACCCTTGATCTCGTGAGACGAGATAAGGATAGTTATAAAACCATTATCATCGCAATTTCTTGTTTTTAGGGTTCCGTACCTTAAAAGGAAAAAACGAAACCCTTATCTTATAGCATTACTCGTGCGTCTGTCTGTCTGTCCGTCTGTCACAGCCAATTTGCTCCGAAACTACTGGACCGATTGAGTTGAAATTTGGATACATATGTAAGTCGGTGACCGCAACACGGACGCGTGACGTAAATATATGAATTTTAAACATGGGGCCCTTTTTGGGGTGTAAAATAGAAAATTATAAAAAAAAGTTTTGCTACCTATATCGTGTGACATATAAAATGAAAGGGCTTATGGTGAGGATCTTAAATATATATTTTTTAGAATTGTAAATAAAACAGTTTGGAAGTTATTTAGGAAAATAGGCGAGAATTGACCATACCCCGAAACTACTGGGGCTAAAATTTTGAAAAAAATACAGAATATAGTTCTTCACCTATAGATTACAGGAAAACCTATAAGAAGTCTAAGGTATTTAAAGTAACCTAGTAAATTTCAGATAATCATGTACGGAACGGAACCCTCTCCACGCGAGTTTAACTCGCACTTGTCCGGTTTTTTATCCGTGCGGCCCTAGCATGGTTGACCCGAAGATAAGTTAACACTCTCTTTTCTCTAAATGCGTCTCTCTCACATTAGTTCCGACGATAGTTCAGGGAGATATGACGGGGTTAAATTATGCCCTGTGTCAACCTTGCTAGGACCGCTGCTGAGATGTCCGGCTCGCATATCAACTCTCTATATACCAAATCTTATCATAATTGAATTTTGAAAAACCTCCTAAATAATTGTAACTGTTGAGAGGAGAGGTGCGAAGAGACGCAAACAGAGGAGTGAATACATGATATAGTTTTTTTAATTATCTTTAAAGGTGTAGCAACACTGAGTTAGAAAAAAATGTCGGCTTGAAAAAAAGTGAAAATAATATTTGGAAGTTGTAATAAAAGAGCTACCTAATCACAGAAACGTTTTATTCAAGAATCCTGGCAAAATATAATAGGTACTTAGTGGAAAATTATAATTATTAATAAACATTGTATATACGCAGCAGGTTTTTTAGGGTTCCGTACCTCAAAAGGAAAAAAGGAACCCTTATAGGATCACTCCTGTGTCTGTCTGTCTGTCTGTCTGTCTGTCTGTCCGTCTGTCACAGCCAATTTGCTCCGAAACTACTGGACCGATTGAGTTGAAATTTGGTATTCATATGTAAGTTGGTGACCGCAACACGGACGCGTGACGTAAATATATGAATTTTAAACATAGGGGCCACTTTTTGGGGGTAAACTAGAAAATTAAAAATAAAAGTTATGCCACCTATATCGTGTGACATATCAAATCAAAGGGCTTATTGTGAAGATTTTAAATATATTTTTTTTGAATTTTAAGTGAAATGGTTTAGAAAGTATTCAGGAAAATAGGCGAAAAATGACTTATTATTATTATATTACTAGGTTACCTTAAATACCATAGACTTCTTATAGGTTTTCCTGTAATCTATAGGCAAAGATCTATTTTCTGTATTTTTTTCAAAATTTTAGCCCAAGTAGTTTCGGAAATAAGAGGGGGGGTCTTATTTCCGAAACTACTTGGGCTAAAATTTTGAAAAAAATACAGAAAATAGATCTTTGCCTATAGATTACAGGAAAACCTATAAGAAGTCTATGGTATTTAAGGTAACCTAGTAAATTTCACATAATCATGTACGGAACGGAACCCTCTCCACGCGAGTTTAACTCGCACTTGTCCGGTTTTTTTATTACAGACTAAAAACAAAATTCACCTATCCTCTGCCCGTAAACAGAGGAGTTTTAAATTCACATGGACATAAAAATGTCTGGCCTACGCGCTGCGTGCGCATATTATTTAATAAGTATGACTGTGAACCAACGGTAAAAATCACCCTTTTCATGCAAAAGTAACGATATCCACCCATTAAATGTTAGGCGATTTTGACCAATTTTTTATAGGTCAGAAATTCAAATAACCGCCGAAATTAGTTTTGTATGAAAATACTGAATACTGTTTTTTTTATTATACTGAAAAAACCAAAACGTATAGACATATCGCCTCTTATGAGTTGAAAAAAGTATTTACAATATATAAGTATGCGTACCATTGTCTGGTCCTAGACGGGGGAATTCTATTTTGGGCAACGATCTCAAAAGAAGGATATGGCGTTCAATACGACTGCGTTGAACAAATGTCTTAGTTCGTCATGGTAACGCCATCTATTTACAAGTTTATAAACTATGAAGCTCTATTACCGACGTCTTAGTTCTTATGACATTTACACAGTCTTATTTTGCCTGATTCGTCGCTGTCTTTCATTGCTCGCTAGGAACTACGAACCACAAAAAAAAAGGCATGAATCAGCCAATAATAATAATCCGCAATGTAATAAAAACGCCGATGTCGGCAATATTTACCGAGTATGCGATGGTGTCATTTGACACTAAAAAGTGAGCATCGCGAAAATCGCGTTGGGCAGTTCCTTACTATATATTTCTATGATTTTGGGCCTAGACTTATGTGTGATAATGACCAAGATATTATTATTTAATGTGTGTATGACCGCAGTATGGACACGCTTTTAAATTCTGTGATGGTTTCAAAAGTGCATCTCTAGTATTTTTCACCCTAAAACTTGAAGGGAGTCCCAACATTACGGGGCACTATCACCTACTTAGGGGGTGGTAATGAAATAAAAAAACCCCCTGCAACCCCCTACCTGGGCACGTGGTGCGCATAGTAACAAGCGCATTTGGGGCTCCAAGTTAACAGCATATGGTTGTATTGTGAGTGTTAGAGCAATCGCCTTGGGTGACTTTTTGCAGCGATGCAGTCGCGAATGTCACGATACAGTCGCAACGGACGCGCTAAAAACGCGATGCTGTCTCTTACCGTGTACCGCCCACGCAGAGACCATTCTTCATCGCTACAGACGCGGTTCTGCATAGCTATTATCGCGATGCAGCATTGATACAGACGTGTCAAAATGTATTACAATATACAAATAACTATAAATATTTGTACTATGACCTGTAATTAATACTATTAATAAAGATAAATATGCATAATGACGTTCGCAGTTGAATCGATACAGCGCGATTGTGGCGCTACTACACCGCTTCTGACAAGCGGCCACATGTCGCGATACAGTCGCGCGATCACGAATTGCGCAACTGTATCGCTAAAAAAAGTGAGTGAGAGAGTGATTTTTAGGGTTCTATAGCCAAAGGATAAACGGGACCCTATTACTAAGGCTGAGTATCGAGCAATATCGAGCAAAAACTAGCAAAAAAATCAAGTTTGTTGTATGGAAGATTTATTAGCATTTTATATACTTTCTCATTTGGTACACTTTTTAAATAATTAATACATCCAATACCAAATTAGTAACTAATGTACGCTGCCTTAACGGACAGCGGAGTCTTAGTAATAGGGTCCCGTTTTACCTTTTGGGTACAGAACCCTAAAAATGACGAAATGAGCGACGAAGTTTGTTAAAAGAATAACATAAAAGTCCTTATCAATTACTTATGGCCAAATTCACAATCGCCACTTGATCATTTGATTAGAGATTAAATAATTAAATGTCCCTCAACCAGTCGTCAACCTTATAAACGTCACTTAAACCTCACTTTAATTAAAGATCAATTTGAGTGGCCTTATTCAGTTTGGACATTAGTCGCACTTCTATGGCGCTACGTCAGTCAATGATTCAACGATTAACATGTTTCTTAGTGAAGATTTTGCTTGGATAATCTGCAAAATAAACACGTATAATGTAAATAGTCAGCTAATGAACTATTAAAGTGTTACTTTTTCATAATGTTCATATAAAATCTTCATTAAAGAACATGTTAATCGTTCCTTAATTGACTATAAACAGCATCAACACAAATACGAAGCTCAGTATAAATAGGCACCTTAATAAACTAATTAATTTAATTTGGAGAGACTTAAAGTAATGCTGTGATTTATTATTATTTGACTTGAGATAAGCTCTTAACATATTTTAATTTATTATCTATTGTGTTATAATTGTAATAATTATGGCATGTGCACGTGGTGTGATCTTGATAATTATGAGCTGTGACTTGATCTTAATGAATTTTTTACCTATTTTGACTTAATTTTATTTCTGATTATTTGAAATGTAACTTATTTTTATTATTTTATTCAATTCAATTCAATTCAATTTATTCAGAACAATACAGATTGTGTTTGAAATATAGGTAACTTAAAAATTAGACATACAAGTTATTTCATTACATTGGTTACATACATTATTTAGGGTAGAATTTTAAAAACATAAATTTAATTTAAACATAAGTTTGGCTCAGAAATACATAATTATAATTTTTATTCATTTGAAAAGATTTCATCGATACTATAGAAGCACTTTCTCAGTAAAAACTTCTTGAGTTTAGCCTATTACCTATTTTGTTACTCTAACTAATGATTATTTTTACTATTCTAATTTGCATGTCGAACTGTCGACTGAATGTATGGACCAATTAAGCTTTAAGACCTGTACTTATGACACATTCTGGCAAATAAACGATACAATGCAATACAACAAGATAAAATTCAAATTCCTTGAATATTTGTCATTTTCGTATAACATAATTTACGCCGCATTGCCGAAATTTCGAATGACCTCAGACGTGCAAACGGTTCCCCAGTAGCACGATCGATGCGCGCGTGCTGCGCGTTTTACGGCTGCGTTTGGCAGCTGTTTGTAGAGTAGGAAGTTGGCTTTCCCGTAGGAAAAAAGGAAAGTCACGTATTTAAGAAGGCTGAAGTTTGAAATGTCCTCATGGACTTAACCATTACCCGACTACGGCGAATCAAAAGTGAGGGTTATGATTTTGATCGGTATGTGGGTAGTTATGTAATGTATGTTCATCTGTTCCCTCATAACTTCTAAACTACTGATCATAATTTGATAAGTGAGGTATCGTTGGAAGCGTCTTGATCGTCAGCTGCGTCATATACTAAAAATGATTATGTATTTGTTTATGTATGCAGTTAGTTTTTTGCTATCTTTTGCGATTTCAACCGCGTGGAATTCGTTTATAGCTGTTCCCGCGGGAACTGTGCATTTTTCCGGGATAAAAATTTGCTTATATCACTCGCCGGCCCATATACTATCTCTATACGAAACGAACCTTAAATCCTTTTAAAAGTATTCCTAGCCTAATATCCTTATAATATTAGCTATATGCCAGTGAAAGTCCCATCAAAATCGGTTCAGTTGTTTCGGAGATTACTTAGACGGAGCAAACAAACAGACAGACAGACAGACAGACAGACAGACAGACAGACAGACAGACAGACAGACAGACAGACAATATTTTTGTTCCCCAGAAACAATTGCAGCGCGGAGCGCTGCGCGTCAGGCAGTGCGCGGGTTGCTCTGACCGCGACCGCACTCAACCCCTGAAGAAGGACTCCATTCGAGTTCGAAACATGTCGGACTATTTCTGACAATAAATCGTGAGTAAAGCCGTGTGTATTTCAAGTATGAATATTTTTGTTGTAAGACCGTAACATACCGCATTTAGTAAAAAGCTGTTATTTTGACATTAAAACAGACTCAATTATGTTTATTTCTATAGATGAGGCTTCATCATGATTAGACCCAAGTTAATTCAAAATTCAGTGTTTCATACTGCCTCATGCGGCAGACTTGAACTTCCCAGAGCGAGTACTAATCATGGCGCGCATTCTTGGCACGTAGGCCGTTGCCATGGCGCCCGAGACGGGTGCCTAAATATACCCGACTTTGGCAGGTTGCTTTTGCTGCTAAATATAGGGTTGGGCAGTAGAAAAATCTTTGTGGGAGGAAGAGAAGACAACCTATAGGTAGTATTACGTTTAGATTCCTCTTGGAGTCCGAAATTCAATCGAAACCTGGTGAATTGCGAACGAATGTGTATGAATATTAGGAGCTGTTTGGTGAAGGAGGATCTAAGCTCAGCATATAAATAAATAAACAATATCAGGGGACAATCTTTACACAAATCGATCTAGTCCCAAAGTAAGCTCTAAAGGCTTGTGTTATGAGTACTAGACGACGATATAAATACTTATATAGAGAAATAAATACTTAAATACATAGGAAACATCCAAGACTCAGGAACAAACATTCGTGCTGATCACACAAATATTTGCCCTTACCGAGGATCGAACCCGGGACGCTTGCGTCGGAGGCAGGGTCACTACCAACTAGGCTATCCGCATCGTCAAAAATGAATAATATGAAATAAGGCTGTCTATTTAAGGGTTATTTGAAGCTGTAAGAGCTAAGTGCTGTGGGTCGCGGATTCAAACCTCGGCACGCACCTCTGAGATTTTCGGATCTAAACGATGTAACTCCTAAACTACGACAAATTTTGGAACATACATTTTGATGAATCTGAAACCCATTGAGGTGATCTACCTCTGGACCTCAGCTTCACTATTTTCTGGGACAATCTGTATAAAGCCATTACATTTGATTGACTTAATGCCTAATAACATATATCTATAGCTATAGGTTCTTTGGTTAATCATATTGCATAAAACCATCATACAGTTTTAACAGAGTTCAAAAAACCAAAGGAATTACCTAGAAACATCAGATAAGTATATTTTTGATCAAGTGATAAATTCACAACATCGAAATCGGTGTCAAGTAGATGAACACAGTATGAGGGATGTACGAGTATTACCTAATTTACTTAATTTACTATACATTTTTATACATTTTTTTAATAGTCTTGCATCTGCTTAAATCATTCAAAAATGACTGAACTAATGCTGATACCATACCGTTTAGAAATAGCTTAAAAACATAGTCATAGGAGCCTGTATTCTTAGCAGAGATACGTTAACATCGTATATATGTTGGATAAACGTTTGCAGGAAAATTCCTGTCACGTACAGAACACGTGCCGCGTACGCTATATGTATGTTTGTATATACTTGCTAATATCATTTGTGTGTTGAAATGCAGACAAATATAAACGCCATGTTCTTTTTTTATAATTTGGATTTTATGATTCGCAAAAACTCATTCATTCCCTTCAATAATTTTGAAAAGTCGGGAAAGTTAATTCTGTCAGCTGTTGTTTTTTACTTTTATGTATACACAATAAGTGTTACTATTATGTGTGTCGGATGTATTTTTAATTTGTTTATTTTAATAGCGTCACCTTCAGCATACATACACTTGCACTCGGTTTTCCATGTATCCTTATATAAGTATATCACCACACCACCACTCACTAGCTCCTAAAAAAAACGCGAATGCTGCGCCTCTATTCGGGAACGCTTAGCGATGTTGTAGCGAGATTTCTCTTCCCACACTTCCGCACGACGCGTAATGCGTAAGAGCGAGATGCGACACTAGCTCGCGCGGATCGCTGCAGTATCACTTAGACGTTCCCGAATAGACGCCCTGAACATTTTCAATTTGTGTTACAGGCTCAACTAAAACTCTTTACAGGAGCATGAAATGAAGAAAAGCGTACGTTTAAAAAAAAGAAACTTATAAAATGGTACATTTAATTCCGACTGCATTTAAAAATAAAGTCAAGTAATTTCCTAATAACTCAGTTTTATAGGGTTGTGCCCTCGTCTGAGGCGTGCAAGTATTTTTATGGGCGTCGGGATGCCTTCGCGCCACCCCTGACAATATCATGATTTAGGTTCTAATTTGATTATGATTTAGTATAGTATTAATGGATCTATGCAAAAAGGTTGATAGATCGAATAAAGGCTTCCTTTATCTTTTGATTGTTTTAAACATTTTTACTATAACGAAAGTCATAACACTATGACGAACTTGTGAAGAGTTAAATGCGTTAAATTCTAGGATCACTGATCTCGATGTTTTGATGTTTCTTTGAATGTTTTTAAGGGTAGAGTGCTGAAGTCGTTTCGTGGCAAGTAAAGACATAATTATGTTTAATTATATTTACCAAAAAATCAAAAAAATCAATTGGATAATTAATTTTATTTAAACAATGTAACGTATCTTCTTTTTTGTTGTATATTTAGATTTATATTTAGGTTAAGATTTAGATTTAGGTAATCATAATCGTATTGTTAGCTTATATTGGTTAACCCTTAGGTTAAGTTACATGTATTCTGTGAATGTTGTACATACCTGTAATAGGCGTGCATATCAGAACGATACTTTATACTCGTACAATGTTCTTGTGGTTATTTGAATATGTATGCTGTTGGTGTGTCTTTTAATAAATAAATTAATTAATAATCACAAGGTTTCAAAGCGCCGTTTCACAGTTGAAACATGGGTGACTACTAAAGCCCGTATTAAAAGTCTGCGCTCAAGACTGATATCTTACTCAAGTTGGCAATTTTCCATACCTACTATAAACCTCACTTGAGTACGACTCAAACCTTCAGCAAAAACTATCATACAGGCATAGTTTCAGGATAATTATTGTATAAGGAATAAGTATGTAATTTACATAATGGGATTTACTTATATTAGTGAGTAAATTGGATAGGATTAGGATTGCACCTCTACGGTACTTGAGGAATGTCTACTCCAAATTTCAAACCTCTAGGACCACCCGTTTAGGCTGTGCGTTGTCTATAAGTGAGTCACGGTACTGTTTTATATGTATTGATAGTAACCAATTTCTTAAATAAAATGTCACTGCTAACAGTTAAAACATCAAAAACTGAACAATTAATTGTCAAATGAAACTTAAAAACATCGCAATCGTGTCCAACATAAGTGCGTTTCGTCATTCTGAACCTTACGCATTGTCTATTGGGTCGAAAACAAAGATGTAGTCTGCATCAAAAAGTACTCCTGTACTTACCATAGAATATAAATGCTCTTACGTGCATTGCCGCTTTGCGTCGCGTTGTCTTGTTAACATGGCTTAACAATTTAAACTCCTCGATCGTACCTTTCTCTACACTACGAAAACATCGAATGAAATTTAACAAAACATAAACGAATTCATTCCGTATTAATGTAAATGAACGTGTAGTAATTAAAAGGGCGCGAATTTTTCTCAATTTCTCCGGAGCCAATAAAGAAATGCAAATGAGACGCTGAGAATTATTGCTTTCGGCTAGGGCGGGACGCAGTCGATGACTTTGTCCCTATCGAAATATCGATTAAATGCTTTGATAATGTTATTTTACTGGGTAATGCTGAAACAGTGTGTTCAAAGTCCAACTACAGATGAAGACATACTAACGAATATGAATGTAGTTAAACCAAATTAAAAAAATCTTTGCTTGTATAGTTAAGCTTTTAAGTAAGGTTACCCTTATTTTTGTAATGGTCATATTTTTGAAGAAGCTTGTTCAGTGCCGTAGACAGGTAAACGTTACGCTTTCAAGTTTTTTTTTTAACCTTTTGAACGCAATAGTCGGCTGTGGGCGACAGCAGATTGGCGTGCCCCTGACGCCTCGGCATGCCGTTTTCCATATATTTTGTCAGCTACAGCCGTCACTCGGCGTCCGGGGCACGCTTTTTCGCATTCAGCCGTGGCGGTCAAAAGGTTAATATGCTCCCCTCCCGCTTTGACTTTCTTCTGCCTTTTGGCTACTGACTGTCTTTAACATAATATCACGCATAAATGCATATTAATTAACAGATTTTAAGCCGTTGTGTTGTGTACTTTATTGTAATATTCGTTATTAGATCGTTTATATCGCTTAGTAGTAGGTAAAGTTGAATTAAAAGTTTCTACCGTCATTTTTGCCATACAAGACAATCTGATGAAATAGTAACCTTAATTCGT